>CM061142.1:132778923-132822940 GCA_030789695.1 Scilla litardierei
AACAAATATATATCTATAGTATACTCCACTGAAGGAAGTTCCTCCTCTGACCTCCTAAGCTAGGAGTTTAAGGGTGGATCACTTAAGGCTCTAAGGTTACTACCCACCTTAGGGCTAATGTATCCCAATCACCTACTGAAGCATTACCTTAGGGCTAATGTATCCCAATCACCTACTGAAGCATTACAGTACTATCCTTACGCACATCGCAATGCGGTGACCTACATGGGCCGCTAAAAACTGTCACGCCCCGTTCCCCAAAATACCCAACATTTAAATTTTTTTCCAAGTATCCTGAAGAGTGCGGGTGATGAGAGAGGAAAAGAGAGAGAAAGAAGAAACTGTATAAGCAGGCCATTATGCACATGGTGGGATAGTACAAGTGAAGCTCCACTATAATATCAACCAGTCTCACAAAACAACAACAATATTTTATATATAACAAATTTCATTTATATACATAGTCTAGGTGTATCAATACATATACACATCCACTCTCCACTACCCAAGACAACCATGTCACACTACACAGTTACAGCTCACACCAAGTTCTACTCCTGAAACCCACTCCAAGTCATCACCAACCATGCTACCCTTGCTACCTGAAAAATAGAGAGGAGCATGTCAATGCGTGCCCCAATAGGAAACAACTTGGATTTGGAACACAATGTTAAGATTATCAATACACAAGGCAAGGCAGGAGACATAAGACAAGTAAACTAAGTAATATAGCGAAAAGTAAATAACCAAGAAAGAGGATCATACCTGTTGTCCAATGTCGGCTACTGCAAGAAAAGGGTTAGCACGAGTACTAAAGCAAGTGTTCATACCAACAAAATTTAAAAAGGAAGGTATTAATGCCACAAGTGTAATTCAATATACGTCATCACAAACATAGCAGATAAGGACAAAGGAAGTGCAGTAAGCAGAAGAAGTAACATGTAAAATTCTTATTTTGTAATTGAATTGATTGGAGACTTGGGTAAACTGTGTGATACCAAGACCTGGACTTCACCCCAAATTTGGGGTGAATATAGCACACGACGCAGTGGACACGGGCACTGTACGACACCGGGCCTCTCAGCTCCCCCGTCCCTGGCAGGAGTGAGGATCTCCATATAATAACACAACCTTCGTATGTCCCATCCACTCTCGGTAAAGGCGAGTGGGTATAAATATCCCCTCCACTCCCGGTAAAGGCGAGTGGGTATAAACATCACATATCACATAATCATTTCCCCCAACTTCTCAGTCCAGGCCTCATATCCACAATTTACTCAAATCCCACCTAAACCCTGGTTTTGCTAACTCACCCTCATTAAAAGGATTGAGACATTCAAGAGTTTCATTTTATCATTTTAGCAATGAAGGAGTCATGTTGCATGGCATCACGTTCCACATTCATACCAACGTGGGTTATGCACCGACGTGCCATGCCCTCATCATAGTCATATCAACCCATCATCACATCACATATGGTACCATGCATGACATGCTCCCAACATTAAATATTTATATCTAATCTCATATCATAACCATTGAATTGAGTATTTCTCACATTTCTGGCATTTGCCTTCACTTAGGCATTTTCACAAACACGTGGTGAGCGTAATAAAACATATTATTAGCATATCTTCCATGTAAAAACAGTAGTCATGTATCATAGAGGGTGGATTAGCTACAATGCACAATTCATCACACCACTTATCCATTTAGCTTGCTAGAAATACACATGCAGTCATAAAAGATGGCTCATATCACCCAATTATGGTCAGATTTTAGCAAAACTTCCGAAATGTAAGTCATAGATATGTTAGTCCTGGATTCACAGATAGAATTTCAGGCAAAATTATTAAGTATATGATTTATAGTGAATTATTTAGTAAACTGTGTCAAATCTATTTTTCAGACAAATTTCAGGGTCTGTATTGAAAGCCAATTTTGGGCATGTTGCAGCCAGAAATTCGACATATAAGCTCTGTGATGAAATTTTAGAAAAACTTGTTAAATTTTTAACAAGATTAAGAACATAAAATTCCATTGTGTGTGCAGGTGTTTAGGTCAATTTTGCTAAACTGTCTCAAAACTGAAAATCAAACAGACATGTTGTAAAGATAGAATATTTACTCCTAATTTCTGAATTGAACATATATCAAACTTTATATGATTTTGGGTATAACTTCAAGATCTACAAGGACATATTTTTTTCGAAGCCTAATTCAAGCCACACAGATCAGAATCCAAGCAGAAACACACAACAGAATTTCAGAATTTCAAAGAGGCAGATTTTGCATGGAATTTCAAGGGCAATTAGTGAAATTAGAACATGACACATAAAATTTTAATCACCCCTAATACAAATTGAACAAACATGATATAAAATCATAATAGAATGAAACCCTAAATAAATTTCCAAATCCAAGTTAGATTCCTACCTCAAAACTTTGGTTTTCCTCCTTTCTTCTCTTTCTTTCTTCTCCACCTTCTTTCTCCTTGAAGCAACCTAGGCTTCCATGGTTTTAGGGGGTGAGAATTAGGGTTTTAATTTGATGAAAATGGGAAGAAAGAGGAAGGGGGGCCGGCATAGGAGAGGGGGTAAGGGAGAAATGAATTTGGAAAGGAAAAGGGAAAGAAGAATTAAGAAGAAAGGAGAAAAATCTATGGAATATTCTCTTCTTATTCCTTTCTTCTCTTCCAAGAATGGAATATTCCAAGGGAATATCCCATGTGAAAATGACCAAAATACCCTCCCATCTTCCAAGTATTTACAAGTTTGCCATTACTTTATGCACACACAACTTTAGTATGTACGCACAGCAGCTTTAGTCCAAATGACCGTTTTGCCCCTAACCTTTCTAAAAATTTACGGGGGTTACCATTAACCCCTAACCCCTTTCACACTAGCATGGCTCTTCCTACACACATCCACGTACATCCATGCATGCATACATGTTTCACACACACACGTCTAACACGTTCCTGTTATTTTACACCCATGACGTCATTTGCACTTCTCCCGCATTCACATTTCGCATTCTCTTCCCTTAGCCATGTATTATGGCCTAATATCCCTTGCACTACGTCACATACATCGATATCTATGCTTTTTTCTTGCCCACGTATGCATCGTAAGTTGAAATACCATGTGTGTTCAGTAGAATACACGTATAGTGCAAAATAGGGCATGACACGCCAGATCTAAGCGAGAGGTATTTCGACAAGTTCGTTCTCCCGCCAGTACTAGGCGCGATGTATTTCGACAATTCTGTGGCATATACACATTTCCCATGGACTTGCACTGGCAGTTACAAATATCAGCTACTGATTATTACGTGGCAATTACGTTACTCTAACAGAAAGTCGAGATAATGATATATCCGTGGCTATTACTTAGTTGCCACGGGAATTCCATGGCTGTTACTTTATTAGCCACGAAAAAATAGCCACGGAATATTTCGAGGCTAATTAAGAAACAATTGCCACGGAATCATTCCGTGGCAGATGTTCCGTGGCTAATGTCCAATTTTCTAGTAGTGAATCTTGAGAAATTCCGAGGACGGAACTTTTCTTAAGGTGGGTAGGATGTAACGACATGTTTTCGTGGTGTGTGATTTTTGTGTTCAAAGCGATTTTAAAATGATTTCAGAGTAAATGATTTTTTTTCATGTTTTTATCATAGCTCAAATCTTAAAATGGACTTTGTATTCATACTTCTCGCTAGGATACAAACAAGTGGCATTTTCGTAATTTTCGAAGTAGGATGTGAAAATCGGTATTTTAATGTTAAAATAATTACTCTTCTCCAATCACGTTTACCTTTCTACGGTCTACTAAATATTTTTACTAATTACATTTACTAAGTAGTTTTACTAATTAGTTTTACTATTCACTAATTACTTTTACCAATTACTTATTACTTCTAGTTATTACTTTTACCATTTACTAAATTACTTTACTAATTAATTTTAACCCTAATCACCCACCCACCTATACGGTGGATCTACCCCTAATCAAACAACCAACCACCCAACCCCCTCTCTGTTCTTCTCCTTCCTATTTCTTTATCCCATCTTCATTCAAGAGAAAAAACCAAAGGGGCAGCCATCATCTCTTCTCCATTCAACCCATAGCAGCATCATCACCCCCATTCATACACTCATGCAGGGGATGAGAAAACCAACCCCATTTCCTCATCTCCTTCTTCCTTCAAGAAAACCAATTTCAGCCTCATCCTCCCCCAATTTCATCCATCAAACAACCCCAAACAAACAAAATCCACATTCAGCCAAAATCCAACACCAAATTCAAACACCTCTGATCCAAAAACAAATTAGAAAATTGAAGAGGGAGAATTAGAGGAATTGAATTGAATTTCAGAAATCAATTCATTCAAACCCAAAATCAAACCCTAAAACCCCAACACCTCTTGCTGACGTGCCCCTATCCTCCCTGCCCAGGCCACCGCCGCCCCCTACCGTGCGTGCGCCTGTGCTCCGCAGCCCCCGCGCGCACTACCACGCGCTCATACCCGCGTGCTGCCGGCCGCCGTGCCGTCGACTGCCGCTAGCCGTCGCCGCCAGTCGCTTGTCGTGCGCCCCCCTTGCTGCCCTAGCCACCTGCAAGAAATTAGAAACAAAAAAGGAGGAGAAAGAAGAAAGCTAAGATACTGAAGAAGATAGAAGAGAAAGAAGAAGATAGGAGGAGAAGTCAAATGGGCTTTTTGGTATGGTTCTTTTAAAGCTTATTGGGTATTGGGTTTAAGTTAAGCTATTGGGTATATGTATATTGCCATTGGGTTTGGGTATTAAAAAATGATTGGATGATGGGTTTTATGGGTATGTTAGGTTAAAGCTTATTGGGTTTAAAGAACTTCTTATTGGGTATAGTATTCCTATTGGGTTTAAGATAAGCTTATTGGGTTTTGGGTTCAAAATGAAGATTAATTGGGTATTGCTTTTGGGTTTAAGTTATTGCTTATTGAGTTATTTTAGTTAATTCAATGATTTTAGAGTTCTTAAAGTTAATAAGTTAATGTTAGTAATAATGTTAGTGCACATTACTTAGTTTTATTTTCATATAAATCATATCAGTTTAAGTTATTAAAAATTACATTGAGTTATTTTAAGTCTTAAAGATATTAAAGTTATTAGGTTATAGGTTATTAAGATTAAGTTATAAAATTAATTAAGTTAATTGAGTTATAAAACGTTAATAATATTTTTAAGTATAAGTTCATTGCTTACTGCTACACACGATTAATAAGTTAGTAATATTAAGATGTTCTGTTAATAGATTAATTAGCATTAGTATTAGTTTATAATAATTCTGTTAGCGTAAAACGATTAGTCTGATATCATGAATTTTAATGACGCAGATAAATCATCCCTTACATTTCAATCACTTGGACACCTAACGCCCGCCTCCTCTTTAGATCTACGCATCGTATAGTAGGTTCCCTACATCTCTTTCATCTAAATAAATTATATGTGTTAATGCAAGCGTGCATTTTCCTACATGTTGTTAAATGTTACTTCATTTAAACTGCTTTATGTCATGCTGATTACTCCTGCAAATTAACTGCTAGAAATTCCTGCTAGACACATGAATGAACTTGATAATTAAAGAATGATACATGCCGTTGGCTACTAGATGTTACATGTCGTTGGCTACTCCCATCGGTCATATATGACTAGTCTGGCTCGTGTTCCAGTAGGGTCATATATAACTAGTCTGGCTCGTGTTCCAGTATATAAACTTTGATGGCCGGTTTGGCTGACTCTGGCTCGTGGTCCAGAAAGAACACTTATGGGTGGGGTAGTCCACTGTAGTAGAGGCCGGAACGCTAGGTTTCATCCTATTTGGTAAACTTGACCGTCACCTGGATGGGGTCGGTGAGTATAGTACCTATGGGTAGCTCCTAAAGGTTTGGTGAAATTGTAGTCCCTTCCGCCCTCAGACATTAGGCATGTCACTAGATTAAGAAATTGAATGACACACCACTTTACTTCTGCTAATTGCTATCATAAATTGTGTAATCTGCTAGCTTCTCTCTTACCATGCTTTTATATAATTGCCATGCTCACCACTCTTTACTTTGTCCACTACACCCTACTTGCTCACATGTTTTTATTCTGTTAATAGACAATGCCATGACCCTGCTATATTCTTTTAATTGTTTAAACAAGATTGATGCTTGGGAACCAACATGAGTAACCCTCACTGACGGGCATTGTATTTGAGTTTTAATGCAATGTCTGTCAGGTTCTTGGGGCATTTTTGCAGATCCTAGTTCCAGCTAGTGTGATCTACTAGATGCGGGACTCTTCCAGGAAGATATTCTTGGCTGCTTTTTCTTGTAGTTCCATTGTATTAGATTTATGTATTCTGTGTTGTAAGAGCCATAAGGCCTCTCTACCTTTCCTTATTGTTGTATTTCTTTTTTGAGACGATTGAGATTGTAATAATAATAATTATTATTTGCGTTGTTTTTTAGTATGCATGCAAGAACCTGTAAGATTTCCCACAGACGCTTATTGTGTTAAGTCAAGGAGAAAAGAAAAGCAAAAGTACCTCCCCCTTACTTACACATACGAACCCACTCACGTCCTCGCTCCCAAGCATAATGGAAAGTGGGGCGTGACATTCTTGAAGAATTTGGCTACTACCTTGTGTCGTTCGTCAGGGTGGCTATGGCCTCCATCCACTTCTAGACGTAGTCAACGGCAACCAAGATGTACCTATTGCCGTTACTTGACAGAAATGGTCCCATAAAGTCGGACGCCCCAACAGTCAAATAGTTCTATCTCCAAGATGCCATGTAGTGGTGTTTCATTCTTTTTCGTGATGTTTCCCGTCCTTTGGCACTTATCGCATTTTCTGATGTATTCGTTCGCATCTCTAAATATGGTAGGCCAATAGAAACCACTTTGGAGGATTTTTGTTGTGGTTTTTGTGACTGTTGCATGTCCCCCGCATGGTTGATCGTGGCAATGTGATATGATGGAAGTCGCCTCTTCTTTTGGGATACATCATCTGATGATCCCGTCGACGCATGTTTTGAATAGGTATGGGTCATCTCAAAAGTAACTCTTGGCGTCATGTAAGAATTTCCTCCTTGAGTAGATCACCAACCCTTGCGGGATTATGTCGCTTACTAAGTAATTCACTATATCTGCGTACCAAGGGGCTTCAGAGGAGTTTGTCGCAAATAACTGCTCGCCCGTGAAGGAATCATCAATTGGTAAACTGTCGTCCCCTTGCTTTTAGATTAACCACGAAAGGTGGTTTGCCACTACATTTTTCGCTCCTTTCTTGTCCTTGATCTCTATATCAAATTCTTGGAGGAGGATGATCCACCGTATCTAGCAAGGTTTTTGCATCCTTCTTGCTCAGTAGGTATTTCAGTGCTGCGTGGTCCGTGTGAATAATTTCTTAGACCTCAAGAGATACGATCTAAACTTCTCGATAGAATATACCACGGCTAGTAGCTCCTTCTCCGTAGTGGTGTAGTTCTTTTGAGCTTCATCCAGAGTCTTGCTAGCGCAATATATCGCATGAAGCTTTCCTTCTTTTTTTTGGCCAAGGACGACTCCCACTGCTTGGTCACTAGCGTTACACATCAACTCAAACGGTAGATTCCAATCCAGCGATTGTATGATTGGAGCTGAGATGAGAGCTTCCTTCAACCTGTTAAAAGCTAGCAAGCAGGCGTCAGTAAACACAAAAGGAGTGTCCTTAGCAAGGAGCTCCGTGAGAGGGCGAGCAAGTTATAGAAATCCTTTATAAAGCGGCGGCAAAACCCCGCATGCCCTAGAAAACCACGAATACCCTTAAGGTTAGTGGGGGGCGGTAGACTCTTGATGACTTCGACCTTGGCTTTATCAACCTCGATTCCCTTAGAAGTGATGACATGGCCAAGCACAACCCCTTTCGTCACCATGAAATGGCACGTTTTCCAATTTAAGGTCAGTTTGTTGTCATGACACCGCTCTAAAACCTTGGACAAATTGGCCAGACAATCATCGAACTCGGTACCATAAACAGATAAATCGTCCACGAAGACTTCCATTATGTTTTCGATGAAATCTGAGAAAATAGACGTCATGCACCTTTGAAATGTAGCAGGTGCGTTACATAGCCCAAAAAGCATTCTTCGGTAAGCGAATGTGCCGTATGGACATGTGCACGTTGTCTTTTCTTGGTCCTCCTGATGTAACGGGATCTAGAAGAACCCAGAGTACCCATCGAGGTAACAAAAGTATTTGTGTTTGGCCAAATGCTCAAGCATTTGGTCAATAAAGGGTAGAGGATAATGGTCCTTTCTGGTGTCTTTATTGAGTTTCCTATAGTCGAGACATATACACCAACTAGTGACAGTTCTAGTGGATATTAATTCATCCTTATCATTTCTAATAATGGTCATACCCCCTTTTTGGGGACTACCTGCACCGGGCTAACCCATTTACTGTCAGAAATGCGATAGATAATGTCGGCCTCAAGCAGCCTCAAACCTCCTTCTTGTTGGGATTTAATCGCCTTTGAGGCTTAATAGAGGTAGCTTCCTTATCTTCAAGGTGGATGCTATGGATGCATATGGTTTCACTGATGCCTTTTAGATCAGCAATGATATACCCTATTACCTTTCTATGGGCTCTAAGGATTTTCAGGAGGCTTTCTAGTTGTGGCTCGGTGAGGGCTGCATTGACGATGACGGGGTAGGTGGAAGTCTCTCCCAAAAAGGCATATTTCAAATTAGTAGGAAGGGGTTTTAGTTCTACCTGAGGGGGCGCTGCACTCCCATCATCGCTTGCTTGCAAGAAGGATGCGCCCTCAATGGTCGGTTCAGAAGCTGGAAACTCTTCATTGGCAGAATTATATGCTGAGCAAGGAGACGATGGTACATCGTGGCAGACGTCTGCGGGATCTGTTTCCATAGCGATTTGTTCCGTAGTGCACCTGTCGACAGAGGTAAGGTACTCAAGTATGCATTCACTTTCAAGTGTAGAGTTAGGAGGACTTCTCTGGTCAATGTTGCTCTGGAACGGTCCGAGATCCGTGTATCCCTCGCAGGCGTATTCTTCACATGTCGCAGTCCATGGGAAGTTATCATTGTAGAAGCGTAGGGTGTCTCCCTCGTATCTTACATAGACTCCGTCAGCGATATGGACGCCATCCAAGGTATCTGCATTGTTGAAGGCGTTCGCGATAAAGACTGAGAGTTCTTGTATAACCAGGTCGTCTACAAGAAATTCCACTGGACCATTGGCTCATACATCGGCCACTACGCTTTCAATTATACTCAAGAGCTGGGAATCGTTCAGTGGCTCAATTCGACAAGTCTCTCTCCAGCTTGCGTCAATTGGTAGAGCTTCGACAGTCTGTAGGAGCATCACGTCCCCTTCGAGGCTTATGCGGATGTCGCCCTCAATGGTACCTGCGTCAGAAACCTTGTTCATTATATGATCCATGACCATTTGCTGATTCGCATTACCTGCCACATAGGTTCCTGATCCGATAAACCGAACTGCATGAATCAATTCTCTAGCTGCACATTCGATCATGGCTTCATCCATGCGCGAGTCATGGAGACCATGCAGATGATATGAAGAGAAGCTAATCTCATCTGAGTCACTGTCAGATTCACTGGTCCATTGTACTTGCATTACCATCTCCATCGTGTCTGATTTCTTAAGTATGATCACTAACTGGAGAGATGTTAGTAGCGAGGTAATAATAAAGGAGAATAAAATGGATGGAAAGATAGGAAATGGTGAGAGTTGCTAGCAGATTCTTTGAAATAAAGATAAACTGAGATACATTGTAACCATCCCTGGCAACGGCGCCAAAAACTTGACGCACCCTGAACTCACACCTAAGATCCACCTAGCGGTGTCACAATCGCTGGGCGCAATAAAGTTCCTAGGTGTTAACTCTGGGCTCTATCCGTAAGCGGACGGTGTCAAATTATAGTATATAAGATTGTCGAATCTCACAGGGACAGTGATAGTGTATTGGGATATCAGATTATCTTTAAATCTCAGAATGACATAGCAGTCGGTTTGGGAAGATTGGTTGTGATGGTGTTGTTTGTTCGATAATAAAAGAAGCTAGGGCCTTAGGGATCACCGCTAAGACTGTCGAAGGTTGATGTTAGAATGGGATCTTTACGTTGCATTGGATTTAGGGGGTTGATCTCTCAACTCATACCACTCACGTGGGTTAGAATTTCAAGGTATTTCGGTGGCTCTCATTGACGCAATGGCGATAGCCTTCAATGTAGTGATATAGTTCGTCGGTGGATCCCCTCAAGACACGAGCCGGGCATGGTCACGAGCCTTGGTTGGATCCACTAATTCCCTATTTAAATCCCAAAGATACTCCTTAAGCTCATCAATTCCACCGACCGTGGGCATGATCTCAGTACGAGTTCTCCTAGGGATTTGGATGGATCGACCGAAATAATCCCCCTTATTCCCAATACAACGTAGAGATCTAGATCTACATCTCTTTCCTAGATTCTTAGGGCTAACCCATCAACCCAAGGGAAAACTTCTCACACATAGCGATTACGACAATAAAAACATAGTTTCTATCGTACAAAACATCATAGCAATAAAATCAAGCGAGGGATTAAGATCTTACATACTGCGAATGAGAAAGAGCAATAGCCAATAGAGATCAAAGAGTTCCCGCAGATTCCAAGACGAAAGAAATAATAAAAACGTAATCTTTCTCCAAAAACAACTCAATTCTCCAAACCTAGATCTAGATCTACAATAGTTTTCAATTTCCTCCCCCTAAGCTCAATTCAAAAACATAATAAAAAACTCTCCTCTCTTCCGTCTTCCAAAATTGCCTCCTATACGTCCATTTGGGGCCCCACGAAAATAACCTGAAATTCTGGAGTCTGGGCCCGCATGACGTCGACCGAGTCAGTGACTCAGTCGAGTAGACACCTGCTCGGTCGAGCAGGCTCATTAACTGCTCTTGGCTTAGTGAGGGGGTCTGGGCTCTCGGTCGAGCAGCCCACTTACTCGACCGAGCTGTCAGTAGATCTGTTCTCCTTCCAAAATGTCGCTATGCCTACTCGGCCTGAGTAGGCTTTGCTCGGTCGAGTCATCTGCTGGCTCGATCGAGTAGGTACTGCTCGGTCGACCAGGAAGTTGGTGAGATGGAGCTCGAAAATAGGTCGACTTGGGCCAAGTCACCACTCTACTCGGTCGAGTCGGACGAGTGTTCTGCTGGGCTTTATGTATCAGCTCGATCGAGTAGCTTATGCTACTCGATCGAGTCGCCTGGGAAAAATCCAAAACAACTCCTTTCTCTTGCCAGATTCTCCTCCACTACTCCCATAAACTTCCGAACCTCAACAAACTCCTGTAAAGCCTCGCCAACAGACTCACGGGCATGCTGGATGTGTCCATATCCAAAAGTGGCTCTAAATCGCTCCAAAATCCCTGAAAATCCACAAAACTCTACGACACTCGAATATGGCATTAGAAGTGCAGTATCGTAAGAAAATGCAGGATTTGGATGTGGATATGACATGAAATGCAATAGAATTATGCTAGGAAAAGATAGAAAATATAGACACATTAGGGGGGCGACCCCGCGGCCTCCATTGATGGCACACTGCCCCGGAGTTGAGGGAGGGCAAGGTGCGAGCCATCGCTCGTTCCTTGTTACTCCCTGCGAACACTATTGAGAGCGAAGCCATTGGGCTTGCCCTGGAGTTGATGAATGGGAGGGTGCGAGCCGTCACTCGCTCCTTAACCCATCGGCGATCCTTTCGAGGGCGAAGCTCGTCAGCCTGCCCCGGAGTTTGTGGAGTGTCCGGCTTGGCTAGCTGCCTGGGAGGGGGGCGACCCTATGGCCTCCGTTGATGGCGCACTGCCCCGGAGTTGAGGAAGGGAAGGGTGCTAGCCGTCGCTCATTCTGTGTCACTCTCGGTGAACACTATCGAGGGCGAAGCCGTCGGGCTTTCCCCGGAGTTGATGGAGGGGAGGATGCGAGCTGTCACTCGCTCCTTAACCCACCGACGATCCTTTCAAGGGCGAAGCTCGTCAGCCTACCTCGGAGTTTTTGGATTATCCGAATCGGCTAGCTACCCGGGAGGGGGGCTACCTCGTGACCTCCGTTGATGGTTCACTGCCTCAGAGTTGAGGGAGGGGAAGGTGCAAGCTGTCACTCGTTCCTTGTCACTCCCGGTGAACACTATCGAGGGCAAAGCCGTCGGGCTTGCCCCAGAGTTGATGAAGGGAAGGGTGCGAGCCGTCACTTGCTCCTTAACCCTTCGATGATCCTTTCGATGGCGAAGCTCATCAACCTGCCCCGGAGTTTGTGGGAGGGGAGGGCTGAAATGCAGATTCAAACAACATACTGAGTGTACAAATACAGCGGTTTATATAATATGAATTGAACATACAGGTGCATTTATTGAAAAAACTTGAGCAAGTGCTCAGCATTCCAGGGATGGGTCAGCTCCTTACCCTCCATGTTTGCCAGAATGTATGTTTCTGGCCCCAGGATGTCAGTTATGGTGTATGCGCCTTCCCACTTTACAGAGAGCTTGCCTCGTCAGCCGATCTCGGGCCTGAAAGTGGCGTCCCGGAGGACGAGGTCGTCGACTCTGAAGCTTCGCTTCCTGATGCGGGAGTTGTAGTATCTCGCCATCCTTTGGTTGTGATTAACCAAACATGTTAGTGCACGATCCCTTACCTTGTCGATGAGCATTAGATTGATGTTGAGGCCCTCTTCATTAGCTTCTTCGTTGAAGTACTGGAGGCGTAGAGACTCCTTGCCGACCTCCACCAGAACGACAGCCTCTGCCTCATAAGCCAGCATGAAGGGGCTCTCGCATGTTGATGCTTTATATGTCGTGCGATAGGACCAAAGGATGCCAGGTAGCTCATCAGGCCAGGTCGCAGGGGCGCTACCGACCTTCTTCTTCAGCGACTCGAGGATACACTTGTTTGCTACTTCGGCGAGGCCGTTGGACTGGGGATGTGCCTCGGAGGCGAAGTGGAGGTTGATGCCCCAATCTGAGCAGAAGCTTCTGAAGTCCACAGAGTCGAACTGCTTCCCGTTGTCCGTTACTATGGAGCGAGGTATCCCGAAGCGACATATAATTGACTTCTAGACGAAGTTCTTCATGTCCACCTAGGTGATGCGTGCTAGGTGATGCGTGCTAACGGCACTGCCTCGATCCACTTTGTGAAATAGTCGACGGCGACAACAAGGTATTTTCTTCATCCGGTGGCAATCGGGTGGTACGTTCCGAGGATGTTGAGGCCCTATTTAGCAAATGGGACCGGGCCAAGGATCGGAATCAGGTCAGTCGATGTGGCAATTGTATGTTTGAAGAACTGCTGGCACTCCCCGCACCGCTTGACATAGTCAGTGGCGTCCTTCACCATGATTGGCCAATAATAGCCTTGTCGGATCGCCTTGTGTGCCAGGATGCGTCCTCCATAATGGTTGCCACAGAACCCTTCATGGATCTTACGGATGACCTACTCTGCCCTCCTGGGCCCCAGGCACTTCAGATAAGACAAGACGTCATACCTCGCACGGCGCTTCCGGTAGAGCACGCCGTCGAAGATCACGAACGTCAAGGCCTGTCGCTCGATCTTTCGTGCCTCCAACCTGTCTTCTGGCAGGGTTCCACTTTCCAGGTAGGAGATGATTAGGCTCATCCACGATAACTCCCGGTCGATGCAAAGAAGCTCTTTCTCCCCGAGACTTGGTGTAAGCAGATTCTCGATGTAGATGGCCTTCCCAATCTCAGCCAGAGAAGTGGATGCTAGTTTTGAGAGGGCATCGACGCGGAGGTTGTTCGACATCAGGAGGTACTAGACCATTACTCTCTCGAACTTGAGTATCTCGTTACGAGCCCACTTCAAGTATAGCTTCATCATATCATCCCTGGCTTTGAAGCTGCCCTTAATCTATTGGACGATGGGCCTTGAATTGCTGATTAACAACACATTCTTCGCCCCAACGCCCTGTACAGCTTCAGCCCATTGATGGTTTCCTCGTACTCCGTGACATTATTGGTTGTTAAGAAGTTGAAGTGAAGGCTGTGTAGGGTTTTCTGGGACCCTTAGGGCACAAAAACTCTATGCCCGTCCTAAGTCGGACGGAACATAGACAGAAAAGCAGCGGAAAATATAAACATGTTAATCTAATTAACATTTAACCCTAAGGTCCAAGACCCTAATCCAATATCTATGCCGACTTGGGATGGCTCTGACCATCCCAAGAAGGATCTAACCTACTGCGATTAAATTAAACTAATGCTAATAAACACATACCCGGAATCTCAACCTTGGAGCAGGTGAGATGTTCCGCACCATCTTCCGAGCCGCTCCCGTCCCACGCCGAGTCGCTCCTTGAACTGCTCCCCGAACCGCTCCTCGAACCGCTCCACATCCCGAGGCGAGCAATCCTCGTGTCGCCGACCCAACCACGCGCTGAAGAAAGTTTCACGCGAGTGAAACCTCCGCCTAGATTTCGGATCTGAATCCGAACTCCTTTGCGGCTTTGCTAGAGCCCTCAAGAGTAAGGCAGAAATATTAGGGAGATAGAGAAATATTTAATTTAAGCTTAGATCTGAGCGTGCTCCAACATTTACGAGAGCCGCTCAGATCTAGAGCTTGGGACAAGTTTGGAGGAAGGGGGGATGCCCCTATTTATATAGGCGGCTGACTCTCCCCTTTTCTCCACAACCGAGGTGGGACTATTAATTTGGGATTAATTAAATCAAGTTAGTTTGCCTTTCACAAAGGGCAAACTTCCTCGAATTTTAACTCCCTCACCGTTGAGCTTCAATGTTGGTACAACCTACCAAATCGAAGAGGGTTCAACGGTGAACGCGTAAGAAAAAACGGCTCGTCAATCCGAGTCCGTTTGACCCTTCAAACAATTGTCCAAAGTTAGCCAAAAGTCATGCTTCTCTTAGAAACGTAGCCGTCAAGAAAATCCCAGGTTTCAAAAAACCCTAATCAGAAAATTCGGGCTTGGTGGGCCTCTATTTTCGCTGGTTTCAGCCCAACAGTTTGGGCTGACTTGTTTTGGCTATAACTTGTGCATTTGGACTCCGTTTTTGACGCGGTTTGAACCTGCGTTTAGAGCGGGACGATCCCGTCATCTAGGTAACCTTTTCAACTCATTTATTTAATTAAATATAGTATTAAACAATTTAAGACACATTTAATCTCTTTTGCATCATATGCAAATTAGTCCCTATCTAGGCTTAAATTTTCATTTGCATCAAATACAAATGATCTGAGGGCATATTCCTCTACATCTCCCACTTGCACTCAGCATCATTTATCCAGAATGCAGGAGATGATTGCAAACATGTTTTGCAATATTTTATCCCTTGCATCAAATGCAAATTATTCTCCCTAACTAATTTCTACCTATTACTAGACGAAGGTCACACTCTGTGTGAGACCCTACATCCTGACCCTTACAACAGGTTGGGCTCGAAGCCCTATACGGTAGTGACCACGAGCAGTGGTTGTCGTCCCTGCTTCAGGAATCATCATTATGTGGTTGACTCATTGACATGAGTATTGTCGGGACCACCCTGACTGTTTCCGTGATGAATTCCGCAGTTATAGTCTTTTCGTCTAAACTATGTCGTGTAAGTCAAGTCTAGGGTACGGTCAAACTGTCAACCCCAATAACTTGACTCCGGTTAGTTTCTATTGATCTTTAGTCAAATAATGTTGGACTTCTTCCAACAAACTCTGGCCAGAGATTTTACTAAAGACTGAACTAACCCTACGACACTAACTCCCATTGACCGGGAGAGATGAATCCTCTCTTGGTCATTACTCTCCTCATACGCTTCAAGTGTCACCCAATCAAAAGACCTTTCGACAGGCCTTGCCTCGAAGCTAGGTCAGTTGATCTAAGTGGCACTGTTCATGCATAGGTTCGTCAAATTGACCTCAAGTCAAAAGGCCAACTAGCCTATCATCACTCAGAGTTATCATTGACAGATTGGTCAATATAACCATATGATAACTCTTGTGGATCGTTCAGTGAACTCATTCTCTAATGAGTACCTGTGTCTTGTCTCCGACTTCGCCAAGACAAGCGATCATGAGATCATCACCACCGCTGAACGGTGAAGACTAAGACACAATGGTCTATCCGATGTTTCGATATCCTTGGCTCGAAACATCTACGACCACGAACCCTTTTAGACTTATGCTACAGACGGTCAAACATTTCTACATGATCGAGATACTCATCTCGATACCTGTTTGACCTCGCATAAAGTCTCAGGACTTTACCTAAGTTAATATCTAATGTTAACTACATTATAACATAACTTAGATAAATTATTACCAAACAGCTTACTGTTATTTCAAACAAGACGTTTGTGCTATTCACACACAGAGATAGATTGCCTCGAAGGTATCTTCTCTCAACATCTCCCACTTGCACTCAGGCCCATTTATCTCGGTATCTTATACCGTTTTTACACATAAGTTTTCCCGACTTCATGTGGTAGAGCCTTCGTGAGTGGATCTGCTAAAACCGTCTGCACTATAGACTTAAGGGGTTTCTATGTTCATGTTAGACCAACCATTTGAATCTCATTCAAATAATTCACTTGGTCGTTCGGAATCCATAATATTTACTTGGATCTTATCCAGTTCATCGTACATTACGATAATCATTTAAATTAGTTAATGGTCATTTTAAATGGCTCATATCTATTTTAGATAAAGTGTCAAACCTTTTGATAACTTTGTCAAAATAAATGTTCCATCCCTTTGATGTTCGCATGTAATTTATACGCTCCCACTGACCTTGAAAACTTTCTGGTTAATTCATATAAGTTGGTCCGTCTAAATCATATTTAAAAAACGAACTTATAAGTGAATGTTCCAATTTTCATGGTCAACTTTGAGCGTTTTACATCGAGTTTGGTCCGAGTAGATCTGTGCACATCTGCTGGCGAGACGGTTTCAACATAATCCATTTTATAGGAATTAGGATGAAAACAGTTCTCGACCAACATGATTGAACTTCACTATTTTCCTTTCTGCACAAATCTTTCAACTTAAATATTTACTTGTAGAAAGTGAGGAAACATTTTCCTTGGGCACATAAACTAAATTCCAAAATTTATTTACGCACACGGACCTATTCTGATTGCATCAAATTTTAAATCGGAGTTACTACTCAGAATTTTCATCCTAGAAGTTGGCTAAGTCATCATCAATTATGATGTCTAACTCGACTCTTCGTCTCACGAGATTCGAGTAATTGTACAACTTCCTAATGATTGATTTTATGAATATCTTATTGGTAATGTTCTCATAGAACATTATCAAAACCTAGGCATTACGATCTGGGACTTAACCCAGAGGGCGGACTTAACTCAAAGTCACTTGCTATGGATCGCACCAAGTCTAACTCAGTGTGATTCATACTATTAACACACGAATGTGTTAATAAACTTGACCTGAGAGAAAATTACATTTTCTTTTAATTACGCAAGATTTTATGTAGCTAAGTATTTGACCATTCGATCTAATCGAATCAGTTTAAATACTTTAGTCATTTCGTTCTTTATTTTATCAGACTTGTGTTTCATCAAGAACACGTGTCTTATTAATATACGAATAACTTATTTTGGTTAATCTAGACTCGAGTACATCAGTATGTACGAGACTGAGTTCGACAACTCATTCTCCCACTGTCTTACAGATGGGTATATACATTGTATCTAAGAGGGTAAGATTCACACGTGTCCGTAGACTTCATAATACGAGAGGTCAGACCCCTCTTTATGTGACTTGTGAAGCTTAGTCTCTCGATACGGCCTAGTCTATTTTACCATAGAAGTTTGCTACTATCTTGTGTATTTATATATTAACATTTAATATATATATTATCGCTATACATATTACTCATTGCTTCAGAAGCAATGTGACGACATTCGTCAACATGTGTTATCCTTTTGTATAACAATAATTTTGAAATCATGACATCAAAATATGTCATATTTTCATTTCCTCCTACTTATGCCTTTACTAATGATCAATTAAACTATTTAACTCGATTGACTTTCCGGAGTGCCTTCTTCCTTTTCTAAATCACATTTAGATATAGATAGCCCAACATAATTAAATAGCTATGCAAGCATCTTATGTATCCAAACGCCTGAGATTTGCAATCTTGAGTGTAGCTCAAGAAGTTGCTTGTCTCAAGATCCAGTTGGGATACATAGTCTTGCACCGCTCATGCACTCGTATTCGACTCAAACGGTTTGATCGAATTCTCGAACTTTGCGGATCAAAATTGTTTATCCATACAACCTTGAGGGTAGCTCGACAAGTTGTAGGGAGAAACATACTTCGAATATCCTATATGTTCAAGCTGCCTCATATAGAGACGAGTGTCATGTAGCGTGAATTTATTTGTTGGACTCAGAACTTAAATGAAATCATATTTCTTAAGTCTGCTCTTTAGAAGGTCATTTTAATGTCAACGAGAATATAGTTTTAATTCTATCAATTAGAATTTAACCTGATATTCAATTAATCAACCTAATTGACCAGTTAACTTAAAAATATTACAAGTTGATTCCTTCGGTAAACATAGTCTTGCCCTAGTTTAGCATATGTTCAAAATTAAATATATGTAGAATGGCTTTTATCTATCTATATCCTCCCACTATTTTTACGATCGTTTCAAAGCTTAATAACGAACGATTTAATCGAATTAAAATTAATGGGCAAGAGGTCCAATCACCTTGAGCCTAACAAGCTTGAGTGTATCTCAACAAGTTGCTTGTCTCTGTGATCAGAAGATGACTCTTCATCGATCATATCGGATATGACCCTCTTATTCGGTTTTTGCCCCTAGCCATTTGTGATCATGAGTGTGCTCATCCAAATCACAATGTCTAGTCTAGTCGGACCCTTGTTTTCGTGTCTAGCCTGACTTGCTCCGTCGCTCGGTGTATTCACGACACGTCGGTTTGGGTCAGGTCTTAGACTACATCAAGTCAAACTACATCGTTGACTTGACTTACGCCGGCGCTTGGGGTATGAGACGACGGTTTGGGTCAGTCAAGATTTCTTCTTATGTATTTAAGGAGTTGGTTTCTACATGGTTGTCATGTCACAGCTTGAGTGTATCTCAACAACTGTAACACGGGCCCTATAGTTGCTAACCCCTAAAACAAGGCGGGCTACGGCTAATCTTGAAAAAGATCATTAACGTATTTGACTTAGATATAATCCAGGGTGTCATACAATCATGATTCACGACATTGCGGTCCAGCGGAACACAGCCAGGGAATTGACTAAGCCAGGATCACTACCCCTTAGACTAGCTAGGGTTGATCCAGAACTCTTAGCCAAGCACATTGACTTGATCATGGTCCATTGAAGGAAGCTTGTCATTTTTGTATGTGTGCCATAGACTAAACAACTTTTATTAACAACTAATTAATCCTATCAACTAATTGCATCCTTAAATTCAAAATTTTAGGATTTGTTTAATAACTTTTATTAAGTCCTTATCAACTATAAGGTTCACGTGCTATCCTAATCGTTATTAGGATTTTAATAAATTTATTAACCAACGCTAAAAGCGAAGTCCTTTAATGAGAATTAATAATAACAATTAGAATTAAGATTTTCATTAAAAGGACTACCCTAATCAGGAATTAGGTCTTGAAGCATTGTTAATGTTTTATTAAAACATAGCATGTCATTAAAATTCAATTAATAAATTTTAATCATTTTTAATGGCTAACCTAAAGGGTTGTCTTGTGTTATCAAATAAGGGACAAGAGGAACTAGCCATTAAAATAAAACTACACTAATTTTATCGCATAAAATGAAACTGTCCGACTATTTAATAATTAAATAGACTAAAGTTTTTCGCATAAACAATTTTAGACTTTTAAAATCAGTTTTAAAAATATCTTATAAATTTAAAATAGCATTTTAAAAAAATTTCCATGTTCAAAAATTTATCTTATACAATTTTTAAACATCTAAAACATTTTAAACTTATCGCATAAATTTAAAAGGCCTTAAAATCAATTTTAAAATTTATCACATAAATTTAAAATCATCATTTTAAAATTTTAATGTTAAAAAATTTTATCACATAAAATATGTCAACATCTAAAATCCTTTTTAAAAAATCTTTAAAAAATATCGCATAAAGTTTAAAACATTTTAAAAAGGCATCAAAAAAATATTTTAAAATCATCTCATAACTTTAAACATTTTATAAATTATTTTGAAAAGCATTTCATAGTTTAATAATAATCGCAGGCTAGATCGTTACGCATACCATGCTCTGATACCACTGTAGGGTTTTCTGGGACCCTTAGGGCACAAAAACTCTATGCACGTCCTAAGTCGGACGGAACATAGACAGAAAAGCTGCGGAAAATATAAACATGTTAATCTAATTAACATTTAACCCTAAGGTCCAAGACCGTAATCCAAGATCTATGCCGACTTGGGATGGCTCTGACCATCCCAAGAAGGATCTAGCCTACTGCGATTAAATTAAACTAATGCTAATAAACACATACCCGGAATCTCGACCCTGGAGCAGGCAAGATGTTCCGCACTGTCTTCCGAGCCGCTCCCGTCCCACGTCGAGCCGCTCCTTGAACCGCTCCCCGAATCGCTCCGCGAACCGCTCCTCGAACCGCTCCACATCCCGAGGTGAGCAATCCTCGTGTCGCCGAGCCAACCACACGCCGAAGAAAGTTTCACGCGAGTGAAACCTCCGCCTAGATTTCGGATCTGAATCCGAACTCCTTTGCGGCTTTGCTAGAGCCCTCAAGAGTAAGGCAGAAATATTAGGGAGATAGAGAAATATTTAATTTAAGATTAGATCCGAGCGTGCTCCAACATTTACGAGAGCTGCTCAGATCTAGAGCTTGGGACGAGTTTGGAGGAAGAGGGGAGGCCCCTATTTATATAGGCGGCTGACTCTCCCCTTTTCTCCACAACCGAGGTGGGACTATTAATTTGAGATTAATTAAATCAAGTTAGTTTGCCTTTCACAAAGGGCAAACTTCCTCGAATTTTAACTTCCTCACCGTTGAGCTTCAATGTTGGTACAACCTACCAAATCGAAGAGGGTTCAACGGTGAACGCGTAGGAAAAACGGCTCGTCAATCTGAGTCCGTTTGACCCTTCAAACAATTGTCCAAAGTTAGCCAAAAGCCATGCTTCTCTTAAAAACGTAGCCGTCAAGAAAATCCCAGGTTTCAAAAAACCCTAAGCAGAAAATTCAGGCTTGGTGGGCCTCCATTTTCGCTGGTTTCAGCCCAACAGTTTGGGCTGACTTGTTTTGGCTATAACTTGTGCATTTGGACTCCGTTTTTGACGCGGTTTGAACCTGTGTTTAGAGCAGGACGATCCCGTTATCTAGGTAACCTTTTCAACGTGTTATTTAATTAAATATAGTCTTAAACAATTTAAGACACATTTAATCTCTTTTGCATCATATGCAAATTAGTCCCTATCTAGGCTTAAATTTTCATTTGCATCAAATACAAATGATCTGAGGGCATATTCCTCTACAGGCTGTACTCCAGTAGGTTTCCCTCCGGGGTCTTGATCACTATGCCGGCTCCGCTGTCCGCCGTCTTGGCCGACCCATCGACATGGATGATCCACAGCTCGCCTCCGTGCTGTGTGAAAGTGGAGGAAAGATTCTCGTCGACGAGCTATGATGGTGGTGCGTCTGGTTGGGCATCAGGCACCACACCGCCAATTTCTTCAATGGTGCACTCCGTCTCGAAGTCCACTAACGCCTGGCCTTTAATCGTCGCCCTGGGCTTGTAAATGATGTCGAACTTGCTGAGATCGACACTACAATTCAGCTTCATGCCCGATCTCTCTAATCTCCTCAGATTCTTCTCAAGCGACAAGTTGGTGTAAACGATGATGGAATGCGCCTGGAAGTACGGGCGGAGTTTCCTTGCTGTCAGTACTAGGACATAGGCGACCTTCTCAATTGGGCTATATCGGGTCTCTGCCTCCCGGAGCACCCGGCTTGCATAGTACATTGGCCGCTGGATCCCCCTTCTTCTTTGATCAGGACCGAGCTAACAGCTTCTTCAGTGACGGTGAGATAGAGGCCGAGCTGCTCCCCTTCATCTGGCTTGGCGAGCAACGACGGGCTCTGCAGATATGGTTTAAGCTTGCCAAAGGCCAGGGTGAAGCTGGCATCCCATCCCACTCCCTTCCTGTCGCCCTTCTTGACGTCGAGGGCCTCCCTTGAGATATTAAAGAAAGGGAGAGACCTTTCGACGGACTTCGACAAGAATCTCCCCAGTGTAGCAATCTGGCCATTCAGCTTCTGCATGTCTCTGATCGTCTTTGACTCGCTCATGTTGACGAGGGCGGATATCTTGTCGAGGTTAGCCTCGATTCCTCGCTTCGTGATCATGAAGCCGAGGAACTTCCCAGACTGGACGCCAAAAATGCACTTTGCCACATTGAGCCGCAAATTGTAGACTTCACCAGCATATCATCGATACAGACCTCCAGGTTCCTGCCGTCCTTGTGGTGAAAGATCTTGTCCACCATCCGCTGATATGTCACCCCAGCATTCTTCATGCCAAAAGGAATCTTGGTGTAGCAGAACGTCCCTCGGTCAGTAATGAACGATGTCTTCTCCTCGTCGTGGGGTGCCATCTAGATCTGATTGTAGTCAGAGAAGGCATCCATGAAGGTCAGCAACACATAACCGGAGGCGTTGTGTACCAGATGGTCAATCCTAGGCAGCGGGAAGCTATCTTTTGGGCAGGCCTTGTTGAGGTCGGTAAAGTCCATGCACATCTGCAACTTACCACTGGGCTTCTTCACTATGACCACATTGGCGAGCCACTCAGGGTAGCTCACTTCTCTGATGAATCTGGCCTGCAAGAGTCGCTTCACCTCTTCCTCCGCTGCTTACTTTTTCTCACCTCCTGTCCCTCTCTTCTTCTGCTGGATGGGGAGCGCTTCGGGGTCGACATGTAGCTCATGGGTGATCACACTCGGGTCAACTCCGGGCATGTCAGAGGGTGACCATGCGAAGATGTTTGTATTGGCCCTGAGGAGGTGAATTAGGTCCACCCTCAGCCCCTCAGGAAGCTTCGTGCCGATCGACACCGTCTTATCCGCTTCCTTCACCACCAGTCTGTATTAGCCCTGAGGAGGCGAATTAGGTCCACCCTCAGCCCCTCAGGAAGCTTCGTGCCGATCGACACCGTCTTATCTGCTTCCTTCACCACCAATACCTCCTATACGTCCTCCACGTGAGCAGGTCGTTGATGAGTGAAGTCCTTCTGATCATCGAGGAGGTCGATCGACAAGGCTTGCTCGGACCCCTTATGCTTGGTGGAGCCGACGTAGCAGCTTCGGGAGAGTTTCTGTGACTCCCGCACCTGTCCAACTCCATGCGGAGTCTGGAACTTCACCATCTGATGCAGGAGTGAGGGAAGAGCTTCGACAGCTGTCATGTAAGGTCGCCCTATGATACCATTTAAGCCGAGGTGATGTCGATGACAATGAACTGCGTCATCCGAGTGATGACCTTAGGCCTCTCCCCCAAGGTAACCGGCAGTGTGATCACCCCAACAATGGGCACCGAATGTCCGATGAAGCCGACAATTGAGCCTAAGCACGGCTTCAGCTCTGCCTGGTCAAGCCCCATTTTCAGAATCGTGGACAAGAACAAGATGTCATACGAACTGCATGTATCAACCAGGAGCCTACTCATAATAACTGGGCCGACGAGAGCTTCAATGAGATGGCGTCCTCATGGGGTAGCTCGACCCCCTCCAGGTCATCATCAGAGAGGGAGATAGGGGGACGAGTAACCCTCCTCTGCTTTGCACCTGTGCGACCTGCCGAGCATAAGCCTTCCTCGTCGACATTGATGTGCCATCCTGGGCTGGCCCGCTGCATATAACATCCACACGAACGACCGGCTCAGGCCTGTGGTGGGCTACTTGCTCGATGTCATGGGTCGGTTAATCAGGCCCCACGGCGGCTCTCCTTCCTCGGTCGGGTCTCGCTGGGTCGACAAACCTCTGGAGATGTCCTTAGATCAGCTGCTCAATATCTCTCTTCATGGCGAAGCAGTCATTAGTGTCGTGGCCACTGTCATGGTGGTACCGATAATATTTCTGCATATTCCTTCCGCCACCTCTCGCTTTCACCTTCGGGGCGGGTCTTTAAGAAGTCCACTAGACAGGGCCGCCACCATCACATTGGCTAGGGGGGCGTTGAGCCAGTTGTAGTGTGCCACCTCATGTGCTCTCTCTGGCACGCCCCTTGGGCCGGGGTTTTCGAGAGCGAAGAACCCCCTCAAAGGTCCTAGGTGATCTTGCACTCGTGGGTCCCCTGCTCGTGCCCTCGGGGGTGGTCTGGTTCACGACCCCTGCCTCGGTCCTGGTAGCAGACCTGGGGGCACTCATCCTGTCACGCCCCGCTTCCCAAAACAACGGAGGCGAAGCGTGACTAAGGCCCGCTTAGGCCAGAGCTGAGAAGCCCAGACCCAATAAGCGTCTGTGTGGTTCACCAAGTCGAAGGTACAGGTCTCTGCATGTTAGTACAGAACAATAAAAGTACGAAAGAGGAAGACAATCATTTTATTCCAAATTATATATCAAAAGTTCCGTGTCCAACAAAAGCCTGAGTCGGCGACAACAACAGAAAGAAACTACTGGTGCAAGCACCCAACCTAAACAGAAGTAAATGGTGCTACGCACCCAACAACTAAAATGGAACCTCTGGATCAGCAACGGGGATCTCTAACTCTGGTCCTCCTCGGGCACGTACTCAGGATCGGCGTCCTCCGGCTCTACGTCCTCGGGTAGCTCTGTCTGGTCGTCGTACTCCGGCTCGACACCTGACGTACAACACCAAAAGAAGGAACTGTACGTCAGGTAAATTCTACAAAAGAGGTAAGACTCTACTGCAAGTGTACCGAACTATTAAACATCAGTTTACTGGTTGATTAGCATGCTGGGGTTATAACAGTGTAACAAAAAGGAAGTAACGCAGCAGGAAAAGTAAAAGCGTAACAAGTAGTAGTCGTAGCGTGTGCTACGAACTACGAGACTAACCTAGCAGGTGTCAAGACAAGTCGGAACAAGGCGGGACAAGACAAGACAAGTGAGACACGAAAGGGTTCACGCCTTACGGTTCGAGGGGGATCAGACCCTCTTCCCGTGCACACGCTCAACCCTACCCCAACCCCAAGTATTCAAGACATGGCAATACAAGACAAGACAAGGGATCACTCAGAGAGTGCCCTATTGCCCTCTGGGCTATGTATCACGACAAGAGATCACTCGGAGAGTGCCCTATTGCCCTCTGGGCTATGTATCACGACAAGGGATCACTCAGAGAGTGCCTTATTGCCCTCTGGGCTATGCAAGACGGGACGTGACGTGACAAGACAGGAAGGGTTATTCTAGGGAGTCCACACGCATGCACACACAAGATAGTCCTACTATATCAAAAAGTTGTTGTTTGTCGGGCTTAGACTTCGTCGTCAAGTCTAAGTCGTCAGGGCGACCCGGACGCTATCATTTCACGTCCGGTTCTCTTTTTTCTCAGTTAACAGTTCTAACAAATTAAGACCAAGGCACGGTCAAAAACACAAGTGGGTACACTTGCCTGTGATGGGGAGTGCGTCGTCCGTCCAGGGCATCTCGTCCAGTCGTCGCGTCTGCGGTAGTCCGTCTGAAACAGGTCACGGTGACGGTGTCAGGTCGCGGTTTTCGATAAATCCTATTTAGGTTCGTTTCTAGGTTATTGTGGCTATCCTAACAGTCACAAGTCAAAGTGTCCGTTCAGCCTATCCGACGATTCTATCCTATGTGTACAGTCAAAAAGTCCGATCGTCGATCTACAGTTCCACATCGTTTTAAGGGAGCAGAAAGTAAATTTAATGTGTTAAGTTGCCGATTTTAGTTAGGGTTCAGTTTTGGCTACGGTGTGGGTTTCGCTACGAGTTAGGGGAAAACCAACCTCTCCGGTGTTCGATGTAGGATGGGTGAAGCGTCTGAACGGTAGAAGACCTGCGTCGTCTACGGCACCTCGGCTACGGGTAGCGTAGCAAAACTCGTCCGGACAGCGGACGAAGTGTGTGAGCAGCGAGCAAAGGTGAAACAGCGAGCAACGATGCGAAAACGTCGATACGACGTCGTCGGAGCACGGTCGTAGGCTGTTCGTCCTAGGAGGAAGTCATGGAGGGGCAGCGGCGCTGGGAGAGCAAGGGCGGTGCGGGGATGCGCAGCAAGCGGCGGAGAGGGGTCTATGGCGGAGAGAGATGGCCACGGGAGTCACTGTGCACGGCGGGGCTGCGTGCTCACGGATCACGGTGGCGCGGGCGTCGGGCGCAGCCGTGCGGTGGCGGATAGAGCCGTGAGAGAGGGAGGAGCGAGAGGGAGGGGCGACGCAGGGAGTGGCCGAGGGGATGTCCGGCCACCTGTAAGCTCCTCCGCGATCTGGAGCTCGGGCGCGGCCTGGCGGTTTTCTCCGACGGAGAACGGCGATGTACGAACGACCTCCGGTGCTCTGGAAGCTGGGCGTGGCCTGGCGACTTTTTCGACGGCTGGGAGCTCCTCCGGTGGCCAGCGAGGGTTGGGTTAGCTGGCAGGGCGACGGGGGATGCCGTGGAGAGCCGGCGGTGAGGGTTGAAGGCGAGAAGGGGGTTACGCGATGGTCGGCGACGGGTGACCGCGCCTGGGAAAGGAGGAGGCGTGATGTGGGGGGCTAGGGCTTAGGGACAACGTGAGAGGCGGCGGCTGCAAAAATGTAGAGGATGGCCTAGGTTAGGTTACGCATGGTGAGAGTTTTAAAAAGAGAACTTATTTGCTAAGGGGCTATAGAATTTTAGATAAATGAGGGAGAGAGATAGAGATAGGGGGAAGTGGAAATAGGGAAAAGAGGGGGTGACAATAGAGGCTGAAATATAATCCTCTTGATACGTATGAGACATTTGAGGGATTGGGTTAAATTTGAATTTCAAATAGATTAGGGGTTAATCAAGGGTTGGAAATGGATTGGAGGATAAGTTTCACTACGGGTATCGGAAAAATAATCCGAAAATACCGGGGCGATCATGGAGACGAGACGCACAGATCTACGAAGCCTGATCGTGCGCTACGCCTACCCAAAATTTACGTAAAAATTGGAAACTGCGTTTTGAGTCAAATGACTAAAACGCCCCTATCGTTCAAAGTCGTTTTGCGAGAAAACGAGCCGTGAAATGACGTTCCAAAATATTACTATAAAATTCTAAATTTCCAAATGATCACAACGGTATATCACATCGCATATTTCGGAATCCAGGAAAAAGCCAAATAAAATACGTGCACGATAAAGCACGTGCACGCAGAAAATTCATAAGGTCGGAAAGCGACCGTTACATTCTACCCCACTAAAATAAAGATTCCGTCCTAGGAATCAACAACTCTAATCAGTAAACAGGAAAGGATAACGCTCTATCATCTCCTCTTCGCACTCCCTAGTGGACTCTCCAGGTGATCCGTGACGCCACATCACTCTCACCAGGTCGACTACCTTATTCCTCAATTGCTTCTGTCGACGGTCCAAGATCTGCACAGGCTGCTGGTCATACGTCAGGTCTGGACGGACCGTAATCTCTGAGAAATCCACAGTGTGCGATGGATCACTGACGTACCGACGTAACTGAGATACGTGGAATACGTCGTGAACTCCCTCCAAGGATGGTGGCAGAGCAAGGTGGTAGGCCACTACTCCCACACGCTCCAGCACATCGAACGGTCCAATATACCTCGGGCTCAGCTTTCCCTTCCTCCCGAAACGAATGACTCCGCGGTTCGAAGAAATCTTCAGGAAGACGTGATCTATAGGCTGGAACTCCAAAGGTCTCCTCTTGGCATCAGCCCAATGCTTGAATCGATCATGCGCAACTCTGAGCTTCTCCTTGATGTCTCTCACGACATCCACAGCTTCCACTATCATCTCCATACACAACAGCTCTCGATCTCCAATGTCATCCCAGTTCAGTGGCGATCGACATTTCCTCCCATATAAGGCAGCAAACGACGCCATGCCAATGCTCGCCTGGTAGCTGTTGTTATACGAGAACTCCACCAAGTGAAGATGGTCCTCCCAAGATCCCTTCAAATCGAGCGTACAAGCTCACAGCATATCCTCCAGTATCTGAATAGTCCGCTTGGACTGGCCATCGGTCTGCGGGTGGTACGCCGTGCTGAAACTCAGACTCGTACCCAAGTTCTCCTGCAGACTTTTCCAGAACTGAGATGTGAACCTCGAGTCTCTGTCAGACACGATGCTCACGGGGACTCCGTGTAAGCGTACGATCTCCTGCACGTACACGGTCTACGTCACAACTATTTCCAAGAGGAAAAATTAAAGGAGGAGGAAAAACGAAATTTTACCTCCAGATATTTCCTCGCCAAGACTTCCGTAGACTGGCCCACTCGGAAGGGGATGAAATGCGCAGACTTAGTCAACCAGTCAACGATCACCCAGACTGCATCGTTCTGTTTCGGGGTCTGAGGCAAACCAGTCACGAAATCCATCGTAATATGTTGCCACTTCCACTCTAGAATAGGAAGCGGTTGTAGCAATCCAGCCGTACGATGGTGCTCAGCCTTCACCTGTTGGCATATCAAACACTTGGCAACGCTCCGTGCAACACTCCTCTTCATGCCAATCCACCAGTAATTCAGACGGAGGTCCTTATACATCTTGGTGCCACCAGGATGTATAGAATAAGGCGAGCTATGAGCCTCGCTCAAAAGCTCCTCCCGAACATCACCTGAAGGTACGCAGAGTCTGCTGCCGTACCGCAGCAAACCATCCTCATGACGAACTCTGTCCGTAGTCCAGCTTCAACCTGCCCCCTGATCCTCTGTAGCTTCGGATCTCCTGCCTGTGCTGCCTTGATCCAATCCACGATCGTGGACTGAATCTACAAATTCATGAATGAATGAACCACACCAGGTAGGACGACCTCTAAATCCATCTCTTTCAGCTCCTGCTGAATCCTCCAGTTGGCAGTATGCATCATCGCAGTAGGAAGTCTACTCAGGGCATCGGGCACTACGTTCACCTTCCCTGTGTGATACTGCAAGTCTATCTCATAGTCAGCCATGAGCTCCAACCATCGTCTCTGACGCATGTTGAGCTCCTTCTACGTAAAGATGTACTTCAAGCAAGAAGTGCCTCCAGATCTTCGGTGCAAATATCACCGCGGCCAACTCCAGATCGTGCTTCGGGTAATTCTTCTCATGTGTCCTCAACTGACGAGAAGCGTACGCGACCACGTGGCCATGCTGATGCAAAACGCATCCTAGGCCCTTCCCTGATGCATCACAGTAAACCTCGAAGCCTTCGCTCAGATCCGGTACAGCCAAAATTGGTGCCGTGGTCAACCTCGCCTTCAAGATACTGAAGGCCTCCTCACAAGCATCAGACCAATGAAACTCAACATCCTTCCTCGTCAGCTTCATCATCGGCTCCGCAATCTTCCAGAAATCCTTGATGAATCGTCGATAATAGCCTGTTAAGCCAAGGAAACTCCTGATATCCGACGCTTACTGCAGAGTCGGCCAATCTCTGACTGCTCTGACCTTCTCCAGATCTACAGATATGCCATCACCGGACACCACGTGTCCCAAGAACACGACTCTGTCCAGCCAGAACTCGCACTTACTATACTTGACATATAGCTTATGTCGCCTCAGCGTCTCCAGCACTGTCCTCAGATGACAGCTGTGCTCCTCCTCAGACTTCGAGTAAATAAGAATGTCGTCTATGAAGATAACGACAAACATATCCAGGAAGTCGTAGAAAATTAAATTCATTAGATTCATAAACACGGCTGGAGCATTGGTTACGCCGAAGGGCATAACCACGAACTCATAATGCCCGTACTTCGTCCGGAAAGCTGTCTTCGGAATATCGTCCTTCTTCACCTTCAGCTGATGATATCCGCTCCTCAAGTCCAACTTCGAGAAAACTTTCGAACCTCCCAGTTGATCAAAAATATCATTGATGCGCGACAGCGGATACTTATTCTTCACTGTGACAGCATTCAGCCCTTGGTAGTCCACGCACATCCTGCGGGACCCATCCTTCTTCTTCACGAGCAATACGGGTGCACCCCACAGTGACACACTAGGGTGGATGAAACCCTTTTGCAGCAATTCATCTAACTGCTTTTGCAGCTCCTCAAGCTCAGCAGGTGCCATTTGATAAGGCGCCTTCGATATCGGCTGCGCTCCCGGCATAAGATCAATACCAAATTCTAGAGCTCGGTCGGGTGGTAGACCCGAGATATCCTCTGGGAAGACGTCGTCAAAGTCTCTGACGACTGCTGGTCGATTGATCTCCATCTGCATAGCTGCGACAATCGGCATCTCCAGCTTGGCCCGAAATCTGATGGGCCCAAGCGACTCGTCTCTGCTACGGAACTCGAACTCCGGATGGCCTGGAATCCGGAATACAACCCTCTTGCTGTGGCAGTCGATCGAGGCATGGAAGTCTCCCAGCCAATCGATGCCAAGAACGACATCGAAATGTGGCAGGTCGTGGATGATGAAGTCTGCAAATAGTTCGTGTCCACTGACCACCAAGGGAATCGATTGACAACCCAAATTCAAAGTCACCACTCCGTTCCCTATGGTGATGTCCCAACACTTAGGAAGTGTGTGGGTGGGAATGGAGTGCTTTGTTATAAATCTCCGGGATAAGATGCACATGGATGCACCGGAGTCAAACAAAGCCAAGGCAGGGTGAGAGAACACAAGAATTGTGCCTAGGATGTAAAGAGACTAAGGTCAAACAACACTACTCTAGTAAACAGGGCAAACAAGCAACTAACAATAAGGTCTATTCTATGAAATAAAAGACTAGATTCGGAGTATACCTGCAATAACTCCATCCAGCTCCTCAGTCTCAACAGCGGTCATGGTGTACGCCGGTCTCTGGGGTTGCACTGCCCTTTGAAACATCTGCCTCTGTGGTGCCAAGGGTGGTCCATGAACAGCATCTCCTCTCTGAACCGGGGCAGGTGCTCTACTCTGTAGCGGGGCCGGTGCTCTAACCTTGGCATGACGTGCTCTCGGACAATCCTTAGCTGCATGCGAAGCATCTCCACAAACCAAGCACAATCCCAGCTTCCTCCTACAATTTATCTGAACATGTCCTGGCTTGCCGCAGAAGTGGCATGGTCCCTTATTCTGACTCTGCATAGGTGCTCCTGGCCTCTTGAAAGGCACTGTCTAGACTGGCCTCATCGCCGGCCTAGCAGGTGGCCGGTACTGCTCCATGGGACGCTTCCCTCTATCAGCTGGAGGGTCAGGCAGACGCGAAATGGTCTCATGGTTCCTCGCGGCATTCAGCACGAAGACATCGAAGCCTGAATCTTCAGATGCAGTCCCTGATGGAAACGATCAGCTCGTTTCTCCTCCTTCCTTACCATATGGGGGGCAAACCGACTCAGCATCTCAAACTCCGCCTCGTACTCGTCGACTGTCATATCCCCTTGCTTTAGGTCTACAAATCTGCTCAACAGCTCCCTCCTAGCAGCCTTGGTGAAATACTTATCCTTGACCATCGAGCGGAAGGTCCTCCACTCCACTGGCTTCTGCAGGCGCCTCTCCTCAATGTGCCACCAGTTCCTAGCATTCTCTGACAGCTACATCTTCGATATCTCCACCTGGGTGTCATCGGGAATCTTCACAGCAATCAGCTTCTCCTCAGTACTCAGAATCCATTCATCAGCGGCCAACAGTCCTTCCTTCCCGGAAAATGTCTTCGACTGAAGTTCATTGAACTGCTTCACTCCGGGAGCAGCTCGAGGGGCAGGCGGTGGCGGTGGTGGTGCAACTTGAGGAGCATGGGTAGCACGGTGGGACTGCTGGAGCAACTGGTGCTGCACCTCCAGCATCTTTTTCATCACGCCCAGAAACTGGCGAAACTCTCTGCCCAGATCTTTCGAAACTCCATCGCCTGAGTTCCCGGATCGGGTAACGCATTGTCATGCCATCCTATTGTCAAGAAATACAGAGATTAGACTCGTACAATTTCTGGATAACCATAAAATGAATGTCCTTACTCCTATTATTCCGTACTTGTAGAAAGAATGGGTCGAGACCTGCATGGGCCATCACTAAAACCTGTCACGCCCCACTTCCCAAAACAACGGAGGCGAAGAGTGACTAAGGCCTGCTTAGGCCAGAGCTGAGAAGCCCAGACCCAATAAGCGTCTGTGTGGTTCACCAAGTCGAAGGTACAGGTCCCTGCATGTTAGTACAGAACAATAAAAGTACGAAAGAGGAAGACAATCATTTTATTCCAAATTATATATCCAAAGTTCCGTGTCCACCAAAAGCCTGAGTCAGTGACAACAACAGAAAGAAACTACTGGTGCAAGCACCCAACCTAAACAGAAGTAAACGGTGCTACGCACCCAACAACTAAAATGGTGTTGGGGAATTGGCGGTCCCTTAGGGCACAAAAAATTTAGTCCCGTCCTAAGTCGGACGGAACATAGACACAAAAATCATTTGCAGCGGAAGAAAAACTATGTTAACTAGATTAACATGCAATTAAAACAATTTTAACTTAGCCCTAAGGTCCAAGACCCTATGCCAAGATCTATGCCGACCTGGGATGGATCTGACCATCCCAAGAAGGATCTAGCCTACTGCGATTAAACTAAACTAATGCTAATAATACTTTAACCACATACCCGGAATCTCAGCCCTGGAGCAGGCGAGATGTTCCGCGCCGTCTTCCGAGCTGCTCCCGTCCCACGCTGAGCCGCTCCTTGAACCACTCCCCGAACCGCTCCTCGAACCACTCCACATCCCGAGGCGATCAATCCCCGTGCCGCCGAGCCAACCACGCGCAGAAGAAAGTTTCACGCGAGTGAAACCTCCGCCAAGATTTCAGATTCAGAATCTGAACTCCTTTGTGACTTTGCTAGAGCCCGCAGGAGTAAGGCAGAAATTTAGGGAGAAGTGAAATATTAATTTAAGCTTAGATCCGAGCGTGCTCCAACATTTACGAGAGCCGCTCAGATCTAGAGCTTGGGACGAGTTTTGAGAAAGGGGGAGACCCCTATTTATATAGGCGGCGGACTCTCCCCTTTTCTCAAAATCCGATGTGGGACTAATTACTGGGTTAATTAAAATCAAGTTAGTTTGCACTTCAAAAAGTGCAAACTTCCGTGAATTTTAACTCACTCAACGTTGAGCTTCAAGATCGATACAAGCTATCAATACGACAAGCGTTCAACGGTGAACGCATAGGAAAAAACCGTTCGTCAATCGGAGTTCGTTTGACCCTCCAATTGAGTGTCAAAGTATGCCAAAACCCCACCCAAAACACAAACCCAGCCGTCGCAAGAAGCACGCAGCCCTAGGCTGTATGCAGGGCCCGCAGTGCCAGGCACGTGCCGCGCACGCGCCCCGAGGCGTGTGCGCTACACGCGCCTCTGCGCGCGCGTGGCGGCCCGTGCAATGCACGGGCACGCATTGCCTGGGCCTGGGCAAAGCCCGGGCCCGTGAATCACCCAGGCGCCCTCGTGGGTGCCTGGTCTTCGGCTAACCGGGGGGCGCCACGTGGCGCCCCCTGGTTCTTCTTTTGCGGCTGAGACAAGCCCGGCCATTGGGCCGGGCCCACACTCTAATAAATACTGTTTATTTAAAGGTGCGGGCTTTATTGGTTGGGTCTGTTTTGGGCTCTCTATTTAAACACTTTAAATTGACTTATTGGTCTCGTTTGGACTCCGTTTTCGACGCGGTTCGAACCTGTGTTTAGAGCGGGATAAACCTGTCTTACCGGTAACCCTTTCCTTGCGTTTATATTATTAAATATTGTATTAAACAATTTAATACACATTTAATCGCTTTTGCATCAAATGCAAAATAGTCCCTATCTAAGCTTAAATTACCATATTGCATCAAATGCAATTATTCCATCCCTTGCATCAAAAATGCAATTATTCTCCCTAACTAATTTCTACTTATTACTAGACGAAGCGTTGCACTCTGTGTGAGACCCTACAGCCTGACCCTTACAACAGGTTGGGCTCGAAGCCCTATACGGCAGTGACCACGAGCAGTGGTTGCCGTCCCTGCTTCAGGAATCATCATTATGTGGTTAACTCATTGACATGAGTATTGTCGGGACCACCTGACTGTTTCCGTGATGAATTCCGCAGTTATAGTCTCTTCGTCTTAAATATGTCGTGTAGATCAAGTCTAGGGTATGGTCAAACTGTCAACCCCAATAACTTGACTCCGGTTAGTTTCTATCGATCTATAGTCAACTAATGTTGGACTTCTTCCAACATACTCTGCGCAGAGTTTTTGCTAAAGACCGAACTAACTCTACGACACTAACTCCCATTGACCGGGAGAGACGAATCCTCTCTTGGTCATTACTCGCCTCGTACGTTTCAAGTGACACCCAATCAAAAGACCTTTCGACAGGCATTGCCTCGAAGCTAGGTTAGTTGATATAAGTGGCACCGTTCACGCACAGGTTTGTCAGAATGACCTCAAGTCAAAAGACCAACTGTCATATCATCACTCAGAGTTATCACTGACAGATTGGTCAATATAACCATATGATAACTCTAGTGGATCGTTCAGTGAACTCATTATAATGAGCACCTGTGTCTCGTCTTCGACTTCGCCAAGTCAAGCGATCATGAGATCATCACCACCGCTAAACGGTGAAGACTAAGACACAATGGCCTATCCGATGTTTCGATATCCTTGTCTCGGAACATCTACGACCACGAACCATTTTAGACTTATGCTACAGACGGTCAAACGTTTCTCCATGATCGAGATACTCATCTCGATACCCGTTTGATCTTGCATAAAGTCTCAGGACTTTACCTAAGTTGATATCTAATGTTAACTACATTACAATATAACTTAGATAAATTATTACCAAACAGCTTACTGTTATTTCGAACAAGATGTTTGTGCTATTCACACAGGAATAAATGGCCTCGAGGGCATCATATTCCTACATCTCCCACTTGCACTCAGGCACATTTATCTCGGTATCTTATACCGTTTTTACACATAAGTTTTCCCGACTCCATGTGATAGAGCCTTCGTGAGTGGATCTGCTAAAACCGTCTACTCTATAGACTTAAGGGGTTTCTATGTTTATGTTAGACCAACCATTTGAATCTCATTCAAATAATTCACTTGGTCTATCGGAATCTATATTACTTTATTTCCTTGGATCTTATCCAGTTCATCGTATCTTACGATAATAATTTCAAATTAGTTATTGGTCATTTCAAATGGTTCATATTCATTTCTGATAAATAATCAAACTCTTTGATTACTTAATCAAAATATATGTTCCATCTCTTTGATGTCTCGCATGTAATTTACACGCTCCCACTGATCTTGAAAACTCTCTGGCTAATTCATACAAGTTGGTCCGTCTAAATCATATTTAGAAAAACGAACTTATAAGTGAATGCTCCAATTTTTCGTGGTCAACATGAGCGTTTTACATCGAGCTTGGTCCGAGTAGATCTGTACACATCTGTTGGCGAGACGGTTTCAACTAATCCGTTTTAAAGAAATTAGGATGAAAACCGTTCTCGTCCAACATGATCGTACTTCACTATTTTCTTTTCTGCACCAATCTTTCAACTTAAAGATTTACTTGCAGAAAGTGAGGAAACATTTTCCTTGGGCACGTAAACTAAATTCTCAAATTTATTTACGCACACGGACCTGCATCAAGTTTTAAATCGGAGTTACTACTCCGAATTCCATCCTAGAAGTTGACTAAGTCATCATCAGTTATGATGTCTAACTCGACAATCCGTCTCACAAGATTCGAGTAATAATACAACTTCCCTACGATTGATTTATTGAATATATTATTGATAATGTCCTTATAGAACATTATCAAAACCTAGGCATTACTATCTGGGACTTAACCCAGAGGGAGGAGTTAACTCAGAGTCACTTTATTTATGGATCGCACCAAGTCTAACTAAGTGTGATTCATACCTTTTAACACTCTGATGTGTTAACAGACTTGACCTGAGAGAAAATCACATTTTCTTTTAATTACACAAGATTTTATTTAGCTAAGTATTTGACCATTCGATCTAATCGAATCAGTTAAATACTTTAGTCATTTCGTTCTTTATTTTATCAGACTTGTGTTTCATCAAGAACACGTGTCTTAATAAAATATACGAATAACTTATTTTGGTTAATCTAGACTCGGGTACATCAATATGTACTAGACTGAGTTCGACAACTCATTCTCCCACTGTCTCACAGATGGGTTTCGGCCATTGTATCTAAGAGGCTAAGACTCACAAGTGTCCGTAGACTTCATAATACGAGAGGTCAGACCCCTCTTTATGTGACTTGTGAAGCTTAATCTCTTGATACGGCCTAGTCTAATTTTACCATATAAGTTTGCTACTATCTTGTGTATTTATATATTAACATTTAATATATATATATAGTTATTTACACATTACTTAACACAAAACATTACTTCAGAGGCAATGTGACGACATTCGTCAAAATGTGTTAAACGTCTTTTGTATAACAACTTATTCCGAAATGTGACATCACAATATGTCACGTTTTCATTTCCTCCTACTTATGCCTCTACTAATGATAAATTAAACTAACTTTCTCAATTGACTTTCCGAAGTGCCTTCTTCCTTTTCTAAATCACATTTAGATATCAGCATAAATAAATAGCTATGCAAGCAACTTATGTATCCAAACGCTTGAGCTTTGCAATCTTGAGTGTAGCTCAAGAAGTTGCTTGTCTCAAGATCCGGTTGGGATACATAGTCTTGCAACGCTCATGCACTCGTATTCGACTCAAAACGGTTTGATCGAATTTTCGAACTTTGCGGATCAAAATTGTTTGTCCATACAACCTTGAGGGTAGCTCGACAAGTTGTAGGGAGAAACATACTTTGAATGTCCTATATGTTCAAGCTGCCTCATATAGAGACGAGTGACATGTAGCTTTAATTTATTTGTTGGACCCAGAACTTAATGAAATCATATTTCTTAAGTCTGTTCTTTAGAAGGTCATTTAATGTCAACGAGAATATAGCTTTAATTCTATCAATTAGAATTTAACTCGATATTCAATTAATCAACTTATTGACCAGTTAACTAATTCCAATATTATCAATTGATTCTTTCGGTAAACATAGTCTTGCCCTAGTTTTAGCATATGTTCAATATTAAATATAGGCAGATTGGCTTTTATCTATCTATATCCTCCCACTATTTTTACGAACGTTTTAAAGCTTAATAACGAACGATTTAATCGAATTAAAAATTAATGGGTAAGATTTCCAATCACCTTGAGTCTAAACAACCTTGAGTGTAGCTCAACAAGTTGATTGAATCTGCGATCAGAAGATGACTCTTCATCGATCATATCGGATATGACTCTCTTAATCGGTTTTTGCCCCTAGCCATTCGTGATCATGAGTGTGCTCATCCAAATCACAATGTCTTGTCTAGTCGGACCCTTGTTTTCGTGTCTAGCCTGACTTGCCCCTCAGCTCGGTGTATGCACGACACGTCGGTTTGGGTCAGGTCTTAGACTACATCTTATGTATTTAAGAAGTTGGTTTCTACAAGGTTGCCATGTCACAGCTTGAGTGTATCTCAACAACTGTAACACAGGCCCTATAGTTGCTAACCCCTAAAACAAGGAGGGCTACGGCTAATCTTGAAAAAGATCATTAACGTATTTGACTTAGATATAGTCCAGGGTGTCATACAATCATGATTCGCGACATTGCGGTCCAGCGGAACTCAGCCAGGGAATTGACTAAGCCAGGATCACTATCCCTTAAAGGGTGATCCAGAACTCTTAGCCAAGCACATTGACTGGATCATGGTCCATTGAATGAAGCTTGTCATTTTTGTATGTATGCCATAGACTAAACAGCTTTTATTAACAACTAATTAATCATATCAACTAGTTGAATCCTTAAATTCAAAATTTTTAGGATTTGTTTAATAACTTTTATTAAGTCCTTATCAACTATAAGGTTCACGTGCTATCCTAATCGTTATTAGGATTTTAATAAATTTTATTAACAACGCTAGAAGCGAAGTCCTTTAATGAAAATTAATTATAACAATTAGAATTTAAAAATTCATTTAAAGGACTACCCTAATCAGGAATTAGGTCTTAATATTGTTGTTAATGATTTATTAAAACATAGCGTGTCATTAAAATTCAAGTAATAAATTTTCATCATTTTTAATGGCTAACCTAAAGGGTTGTCTTGTGTTATCAAATAAGGGACAAGATTAACAAGCCATTAAAATAAAGCTACACTAATTTTATCAACATAAAATGAAAGTGTATATCTATTTAACAATTAAATAAACTAAGTTTATCGCATAAACTATTTTTTAGACTTTTTAAAGTCAGTTTTAAAAATAGCTTATAAATTTAAAACATTACTTTAAAAATTTTCCATGTTCAAAAATTTATCATATACAATTTTTAAACATCTAAAATATTTTAAACTTATCGCATAAATTTAAAGCCTTAAAAATAAATTTTAAAATTTATCACATAAATTTAAAAACACTATTTTAAAATTTCCATGCTTAAAAAAATTTATCATATAAAAATTTTTAAGCATCCAAAATAAATTTAAACTTTTAAATATTTAAAATTAGTTTTAAAATTATCACAATAATTTTAAAACGTCATTTTAAAAATTTTCATGTTCAAAAAATTTATCACATAGAATTTTGAACTTCAAAAACATTTTTAAAATTATCTAATAACTTTAAAAAATTTAAAAGTATTTAAAAGGCATTAATAAGTTTAATGAAATCGCAGTACCTAGATCGACTACGCAAACCTAAACTCTGATACCACTGTTGGGCAATTGGCGGTCCCTTAGGGCACAAAAACTTTAGTCCCGTCCTAAGTCGGACGGAACATAGACACAAAAATCATTTGCAGCGGAAGAAAAACTATGTTAACTAGATTAACATGCAATTAAAACAATTTTAACTTAGCCCTAAGGTCCAAGACCCTATGCCAAGATCTATGCCGACCTGGGATGGATCTGACCATCCCAAGAAGGATCTAGCCTACTGCGATTAAACTAAACTAATGCTAATAATACTTTAACCACATACCCGGAATCTCAGCCCTGGAGCAGGCGAGATGTTCCGCGCCGTCTTCCGAGCAGCTCCCGTCCCACGCCGAGCCGCTCCTTGAACCGCTCCCCGAACCGCTCCTCGAACCGCTCCGCATCCCGAGGCGATCAATCCCCGTGCCGCCGAGCCAACCACACGCCGAAGAAAGTTTCACGCGAGTGAAACCTCCGCCAAGATTTCAGATTCAGAATCCGAACTCCTTTGTGACTTTGCTAGAGCCCACAGGAGTAAGGCAGAAATTTAGGGAGAAGTGAAATATTAATTTAAGCTTAGATCCGAGCGTGCTCCAACATTTACGAGAACCGCTCAGATCTAGAGCTTGGGACGAGTTTTGAGAAAGGGGGCGACCCCTATTTATATAGGCGGCGGACTCTCCCCTTTTTCTCAAAATCCGATGTGTGACTAATTAATGGGTTAATTAAAATCAAGTTAGTTTGCACTTCAAAAAGTGCAAACTTCCGTGAATTTTAACTCACTCACCGTTGAGCTTCAAGATCGATACAACCTATCAATACGACAAGCGTTCAACGGTGAACGCATAGGAAAAAACCGTTCGTCAATCGGAGTTTGTTTGACCCTCCAATTGAGTGTCAAAGTATGCCAAAACCCCACCCAAAACACAAACCCAGCCGTCGCAAGAAGCACGCAGCCCTAGGCTGCGTGCAGGGCCCGCAGTGCCAGGCGCGTGCCGCGCACGCGCCCCGAGGCGTGTGCGCTGCACGCGCCTCTCCGCCACGCGCGCACGCGCCTCTGCGCGCGCGTGGCGGCCCGTGCAATGCACGGGCACGCATTGCCTGGGCCCGGGCAAAGCCCGGGCCCGTGAATCACCCAGGCGCCCTCGTGGGCGCCTGGTCTTCGGCCAACCGGGGGGCGCCACGTGGCGCCCCTGGTTCTTCTTTTGCGGCTGAGACAAGCCCGGCCATTGGGCCGGGCCCACACTCTAATAAATACTGTTTATTTAAAGGTATGGGCTTTATTGTTTGGGTCTGTTTTGGGCTCTCTATTTAAACACTTTAAATTGACTTATTGGTCTCGTTTGGACTCCGTTTTCGACGCGGTTCGAACCTGTGTTTAGAGCGGGATGAACCTGTCTTACCGGTAACCCTTTCCTTGCGTTTATATTATTAAATATTGTATTAAACAATTTAATACACATTTAATCGCTTTTGCATCAAATGCAAAATAGTCCCTATCTAAGCTTAAATTACCATATTGCATCAAATGCAATTATTCCATCCCTTGCATCAAAAATGCAATTATTCTCTCTAACTAATTTCTACCTATTACTAGACGAAGCGTTGCACTCTGTGTGAGACCCTACAGCCTGACCCTTACAACAGGTTGGGCTCGAAGCCCTATACGGCAGTGACCACGAGCAGTGGTTGCCGTCCCTGCTTCAGGAATCATCATTATGTGGTTAACTCATTGACATGAGTATTGTCGGGATCACCTGACTGTTTCCATGATGAATTCTGCAGTTATAGTCTCTTCGTCTTAAATATGTCGTGTAGATCAAGTCTAGGGTATGGTCAAACTGTCAACCCCAATAACTTGACTCCGGTTAGTTTCTATCGATCTATAGTCAACTAATGTTGGACTTCTTCCAACATACTCTGTGCAGAGTTTTTGCTAAAGACCGAACTAACTCTACGACACTAACTCCCATTGACCGGGAGAGACGAATCCTCTCTTGGTCATTACTCGCCTCGTACGTTTCAAGTGACACCCAATCAAAAGACCTTTCGACAGGCATTGCCTCGAAGCTAGGTTAGTTGATATAAGTGCACCGTTCACGCACAGGTTTGTCAGAATGACCTCAAGTCAAAAGACCAACTGTCATATCATCACTCAGAGTTATCACTGACAGATTGGTCAATATAACCATATGATAACTCTAGTGGATCGTTCAGTGAACTCATTCTAATGAGCACCTGTGTCTCGTCTTCGACTTCGCCAAGTCAAGCGATCATGAGATCATCGCCACCGCTAAACGGTGAAGACTAAGACACAATGGCCTATCCGATGTTTCGATATCCTTGTCTCGGAACATCTACGACCACGAACCATTTTAGACTTATGCTACAGACGGTCAAACGTTTCTCCATGATCGAGATACTCATCTCGATACCCGTTTGATCTTGCATAAAGTCTCAGGACTTTACCTAAGTTGATATCTAATGTTAACTACATTACAATATAACTTAGATAAATTATTACCAAACAGCTTACTGTTATTTCGAACAAGATGTTTATGCTATTCACACAGGAATAAATGGCCTCGAGGGCATCATATTCCTACAAATGGAACCTCTGGATCAGCAACGGGGATCTCCAACTCTGGCCCTCCTCAGGCACGTACTCGGGATCGGTGTCCTCCGGCTCTACGTCCTCGGGTAGCTCTGTCTGGTCGTCGTACTTCGGATCGACACCTGATGTACAGCACCAAAAGAAGGAACTGTACATCAGGTAAATTCTACAAAAGAGGTCAGACTCTACTGCAAGTGTACCGAACTATTAAACATCAGTTTACTGGTTGATTAGCATGCTGGAGTTATAACAGTGAAACAAAAAGTTAGTAACGCAGCAGGAAAAGTAAAAGCGTAACAAGTAGTAGTCGTAGCGTGTGCTACGAACTACGGGACTAACCTAGCAGGTGTCAAGACAAGTCGGAACAAGGTGGGACAAGACAAGACAAGTGAGACACGAAAGGGTTCACGCCTTACGGTTCAAGGCGATCAGACCCTCTTCCCGTGCGCACGCTCAACCCAACCCCAACCCCAAGTATTCAAGACATGACAAGACAAGGGATCACTCGGAGAGTGCCCTATTGCCCTCTGGGCTTTGTATCACGACAAGGGATCACTCGGAGAGTGCCCTATTGCCCTCTGGGCTGTGCAAGATGGGACGGGACGTGACAAGACAGGAAGGGTTATTCTAGGGTGTCCACACGCATGCACACACAAGATAGTCCTACGATGTCAAAAGTTGTTGTTTGTCGGGCTTAGACTTCGTCGTCAAGTCTAAGTCGTCAGGGCGACCCGGACGCTATCATTTCACGTCCGGTTCTCTTTGTTCTCAGTTAACAGTTCTAACAAATTAAGACGAATGCACGGTCAAAAACGCAAGTGGGTACACTTGCCTGTGATGGCGAGTGCGTCATCCGTCCGGGGTGTCTCGTCCAGTCGTCACGTCTGCGGTAGTCCGTCTGAAACAGGTCACGGTGACGGTGTCAGGCCGCGGTTTTCGATAAATCCTATTTAGGTTCGTTTCTAGGTTATCGTGGCTACCCTAACAGTCACAAGTCAAAGTGTCCGTTCAGCCTATCCGACGATTCTATCCTATGTGCACAGTCAAAAAGTCCGATCGGCGATCTATAGTTCCACATCATTTTAAGGGAGCAGAAAGTAAATTTAATGTGTTAAGTTGCCGATTTTAGTTAGGGTTCAGTTTTAGCTACGGTGTGGGTTTCGCTACGAGTTAGGGGAAAACCAACCTCTCCGGTGTTCGATGTAGGATGGGCGTAGCGTCTGAACGGTAGAAGACCTGCGTCGTCTACGGCATCTCGGCTACGGGTAGCATAGCGAAACTCGTCCGGGCAGCAGACGAAGTGTGTGAGCAGTGAGCAAAGGTGAAACAGCGAGCAACGATGCGAAAACATCGATACGACGTCGTTGGAGCACGGTCGTAGGCTGTCCGGCCTTGGAGGAAGTCGTGGGGAGGCGGCGGCGCTGGGAGAGTGAGGGCGGCGCGGGGATGCGCAGCAAGCGATGGAGAGGGGTCTGTGGCAGAGAGAGACGACCACGGGGGTCACAGCGCACGGTGGGACTGTGTGTTCGCGGATCACGGCGGCGCGGGTGCCGGGCGCAGCCGTGCGACGGCAGACAGAGCCTTGAGAGAGGGAGGAGCGAGAGGGAGGGGCAACGCGGGGAGTGGCCGAGGGGATGTCCAGCCACTTGGAAGCTCCACCATCGATCTGGAGCTCGGGCACGGCCTAGCGGTTTCCTCCGACGGAGAACGGCGATGTGCGGATGACCTCCGGTGATCTGGAAGCTGGGCGTGGCCTGTCGACTTTTCCAACGGCTGGGAGCTCCTCCGGTGGCCAGCGAGGGTTGGGTTGGCTGGCAGGGCGACGGGGGATGCCGTGGAGAGCCGGTGGTGAGGGTTGAAGGCGAGAAGGGGGTTACGCGATGGTCGGCGACGGGTGACCGCGCCTGGGAAAGGAGGAGGCGCGATGTGGGGGGCTAGGGCTTAGGGACAACGTGAGAGGCGGCGGCTGCAAAAATGTAGAGGATGGCCTAGGTTAGGTTACACATGGTGAGAGTTTTAAAAAGAGAACTTATTTGCTAAGGGGCTATAGAATTTTAGATAAATGAGGGAGAGAGATAGAGATAGGGGGAAGTGGAAATAGGGAAAAGAGGGGGTGACAATAGAGGCTGAAATATAATCCTCTTGATACGTATGAGACATTTGAGGGATTGGGTTAAATTTGAATTTCAAATAGATTAGGGGTTAATCAAGGGTTGGAAATGGATTAGAGGATAAGTTTCACTACGGTCATCGGAAAAATAATCTGAAAATACCGGGGCGATCGTGGAGACGAGACACACAGATCTACAGAGCCTGATCGTGCTCTACGCCTACCCAAAATTTACGTAAAAATTGGAAACTGCGTTTTGAGTCAAATGACTAAAACGCCCCAATCGTTCAAAGTCGTTTTGCGAGAAAACGAGCCGTGAAATGACGTTCCAAAATATT
>CM061142.1:132823440-133162493 GCA_030789695.1 Scilla litardierei
TATAAGTGGAGTGGCTATGGGTTTGCACGGTTAAGTAGAGTTATGGTATATGTATATATTTGTGTATGTGCTTACCCATAGAATGGTGTCTATAGGACCATTTGGATACATGTAGTGTACGTACCCTTCCGTATATAATGGCATGAGGGGGATTGTGTATTAGCATATGATATACTTGTATGTATGTAGGTGTTATAGCAAGTGCTGTGTGATTGTGTGCATGTGTTATTATTATCGAATGTGTATTGATGTATGTCTTATGAATGGTTGTATGTATATGTATGTGAATGATCCGTATTCTGATATGCGCGTATCAGTATATGAATGTGTGCATATATGGGATGTCACTATCTACTGAATGTGTATGAATATTGAAACACACTTATTTGTTTATGTACTAGTATGCTAGTAAAAGTATGGATATATTGGATATTATGTATATAATGATATGTGTAGCTACCGACTACCTGCTAGTATAATTTGGGTAGCTTGACTGTATGGGTGTGTAACAGCAGGATGTGTATAGTATATGTGAATGGGTATGTGCCCATATATGGTAATGTTTGTGCATGGTATATAGGTCCTAATACGTGTGTGTATATATATGCATGTCTATGTGCATATTTACCATTAGTATAATAGTCTTGTATGTTTGTTGTTGAGTATTGGTGTTTCATACCAATCTTATTTTGATGATGATCACAACATTATGTTGTTGCTAATGAATCTCATGTCTTAGTCTCTCAGTTTATTTCAAGGATATCTTTCTTGGAGACTAATCACTTGGTGTAAGGATGGACATCATGTGAAGAAGGGCCAAAGTTTGGACTCAAGGAGTGCCAAAGCTTGGAGATGATGGAGAGCTTTCAAGGCATCAAGATTAAAGACTTAGAATCTTAGGAAAGCATTGTAATTCATGTAATTTACTTTATTGCTTTCTCTCTCTTTTGAGTCTAAGGTTGATGTAATGCCTTGCTAGATGGTTTGCTCATTCATGCACATGCATTTAACCATCTTAGTGAACCTTAGGATTATCATAGAATCCAACCCAATAGGTTCACTCTTTCCGTCAGTCGCCTGTTGAGGGAAACACAGCCGACTGGGTGATTTCCAGTCGCCTGTAGATCCTTCTACAATCGCCTGATATGCACTGCTCAAGTCAACATTTCTATTGACTCAAACTTGAGCTTTACGCACAGTCGTCTGACGATCAGTTTTTAGTCGCATGTATATTTATAGTCACCTGGAAATTGGCCAACAGTCACCTGTCTAGCTTAAGTGCAATCTCTCCATCTCTCTGTCTTCTCTCCATATTTTACAGCAGTCGACTGATGAAGAATGTGCAGTCACCTGACTATTTGACAGTCGACTGTATTATTAACATCAGTCGCCTGTGCGAAGAATTGGAGAAAGAGTGCGACTCTCTGTTTCGAACCATCCCCTGCAGCAGTCGTCTGTTGAAGGATTAACAGGTGCCTGTCCTGTTTGTCAGTCGACTGTATTGACTTCGTTAGTCGACTGTCCTGGCTCAGATTATAGCCGTTGGATATTTTCTAGCCGTTGATCAGTCGACTGTCTTATGATCATCAGTCGACTGTTCCTGTCGTTTTCACCCAATTTCTAGCTGTTGCAGATTTGCTTATGTGGCTGTTTCTTTGGGTTTTTGGGCTTGATATAGGATTCCTATATATATGAGTGTGCTGCCTTTGCTTAAACTTCTTGATTGATTCTTGATTACTCTTGATTCTATTGAAAATCTCAAGAGATCTTTAAGCCACTCTCAAGCTCCCTCATTTCCCTCTATTGAGCATTCATCTTCCTTCATACACTGAAGTCCAGCTCAAAGGAAATCATCCAAGTGCTCTCAAGCATATTCCAACACTTGGAGATCCTCTTCCATGCGTTGCATTCATTCATGAGTAAGCATCTCAAGGCATATGTAAGAGTATTTACTTTACAGGGTGTAATTTACTTTTCCTATTTCTCTTTGTGGGATTAGGATTCTCTCTTTGTGGGAGTTTCTCTCTTTGTGAGACTAGGGAATTCTCTTTGTGGGAATTTAACTCTCTTTGTGGGAGTTCATGTGTCCTAGTGTAGTACTAACCCTAATTCTCCGAGTGGGAGTTAGTGATTCTCTGTGTGGGAGTCTTGATCCATGTATATGATTGGTTCGGTCCTTGTGTAGGGCATAAATCCTCTTTGTGGGGGTATCTCCTTGTAAGATTTGTATTCACTTCTCTGTGTGGGAATATAGTGAATTTTGGTGTGGCTGGATGTACCCAAGTTTGGGGAACCAGGGTAAAACTTTGTGTTTGCGTTTGGATTGATTGTGCCATTTAATTCCTCTTGCACTTATTATTCCGCATTTGCAAGTTAAATTTTATTTGGACAATTTTATTGCCATTACACTATTCACCCCCCTCTAGTGTGTGTTTGTCACGCCCCGCTTCCCATTATACTTGGGGCGAGGACGTGAACGGGCCCGCTTGGGTTGGAGCGGTGAAGCCCCAACCCAATAAGCGTCTGTGTATGACTACTTTGGCAGATTCTTGCTGGCGAATAATCGGAACAACACAACAATGACATTATTTTATTTGACTTCCAGATTACATGTACACAAGGAATTAAAAGCCTAGCATGGCCATTACAACAGTTACAAAGAAATTTAAAGTACATCTGAAGGAGATACAACAACAATAAATTTTCAGCAAGCTGTGATGTATCGTTCGTCTTCAACAATGGGTCTCGGACTCCTGGTTCTCTTGGTCCTCCTGTTCAATCTCCAAATGAACTCTTCGGGACTCTGCTCAAAACCTAACGTATATTTCACAAACAAGGAAATATACGTCAGCGAGGGTCGCTCGGTAAGATTTAAAACATTAGTAGGAAAAGACCCTCGGCAAGGTTATAATATGGTTTACAAAACAAATAGTACATGGCAGCATATGAAAACATGTGAGCATAACATCTGTAGTGTGTAGAGCAGTGAGCATGAGTGGCGTAGTGTGCAAAGTAGCAACACAACAAGGTGTAGTGTGTAAAGTAAACTGGCATGGCAAGTGTAGTGTATACAGCAATAGTCGTGACGGTGTAGTGTGTACAGCAATTTGTGTAGCAAGTGTGGTGTGCACAGCAATAGTCGATCATGACAATAATTTTAGCAGTTTACGCTATAGCTTCAGCAGAGGTAAAGGGAACGGTGCATCAATCAATCAATCAATCAATCAATCAATCTCATATCTAGTGACAAGCCCAGTGTCTGAGGGGGAGGTGACCAGCATCACACCCAAGTCAACAGGAGCTACCCGTGACTCTATACTCACCGACCCGGCCAGGTGTCGGTCAAGTTCACCACTAGAGTGTAATCCAGCTTTCCAGCCTCTACTACACTAGACTACCCCACCCAAAGTGTCCATAAGCCAATCCGTAGTTAAATGTTTGCCGTATGGCAAACATTCCGTAAATGACCCGCGGGCCCATATCTGTATTGCCCGGAGGCCCAATAGTCTGTAATTGCCCGAAGGCCCAATAGTCCTTAAATTTGCCCCAAGGGCACAGTATCACATCCCAACACTGGTGTGCATTTAGCAGTTAAAAAGGTATACAATTATTGCGTGCGTTTCAAATACTTTATTTCGAAAGCAATAAAAGTGAAAGCAACCAACGATGTCATTTTGTTCATTAAGCCTGAGCAACGTACTTGAAAATTGTTATTTGCAATTGTTTGGTATTTTCGGTCACGAGACCGGAGCAATGTAAAAAGCGATAAATGGTTGAGCCTTTGAAACCGGATAGAAAATTTATGTACTTGAAAAGAGTAGATACTTGCGGTAGTAAATACTTGCCTTGAAGCGATGCGAGTTTGGGCGTCCAGACGAACGAGGCGTAAGGCGTGTTTTTGCAAAGTTAGATTCCGTGATATTAAGATCAAGCCTTATCGCATTAAAATTTTATTACATTAAGCTTATGAAATTACCGATTACATACAACCAACTTGTATTAATCATATACACATATTACAACTAACACGTACTTATATACTAACTTATTACTAACATGTTAAGCTGTCATTTCTTTATGTTATATATAATAATTAATATACTACAAAATATTCACAGATAGTTTCAATATCACATGTACGTTAACATTATATATATGGGCAAACTTGTAGTACTCTTAGTGCTACGTTACAATTGAGCAACGTACGGCTATGCTTGGTAAACTCATGCATTTAAAACTCGTACAGCTTACCTCCCCTTCGTTGCGACCAGTAGACTGTGGTGACGCAGGCGATCTCAGGTGGCGATGGGGTTGAGAGGGAGGCGACGTGAGGGAGTAGGGGCTGGGGTCCGGTGATGGGGAAGGCGAGGTCTGGGCGAGGTCGAACGGTGGAAGGTGCGTTGACGACTGTCAGGATGGAAGCATCGAGGAGGAGCGGGGGCAGCTGTGATTGGCGATCGTCGGGGAACACCGGCGAATGTCTGAGGAGGGCGGACGACGGCTTCGGGATGGGGTCGGGGCAGGCGCACGGCGGCGGTGGAGGCGTGGCCGACGGAGCTTGGTCGGTTGCGGCAAGAAGCTGCGCGGGGGATCCTATGTTCGAAACAGAGGATCGGGTTCGAATCAGGGGAGCGGAATCGGCGACGGATCTCGGAGACGGAGGCGACTGCACGAGGGCGGAGCGGCGGGCGGCGATGCCACGGCGGCCTCGGGCGATCGGGCTCAGGGAACTGCGGATCGGGCAGTGGCGGCGGCTTCAGGCGAGGTCGGGGCGAGGAGATCCGTTGCGAAGCTTGCGAGGGCGAGGGGGAGAGGACCTGGGCGTGTCGTGCTGCTGGTGATGCGTGGCGAGGGAAGAGGAGCTCCGGCGTCGGTCTTGTGAGGAAGAAGAAAAAGGAGGAGGAGGAGAGGCTGCGGTGCGGGCTGAGGAGAAGAAGGAGAAGAAGAAGAGGGGACGGCTGCGAGAGGGCCTAGGGGGCGGCTGGTGTTGTAGGGATCTCTGGGTTAGCTTAAAAATTAATAGAGTAGGGTTGGGTAGGCTGCAATGTGACATAGGTTAGATATATAAGGATATATAGGGAAAAGAAATAGTAGGCTCCCTAGGGTTTAAAAGGGAACACCCAGCACGTGAGTGGGTTGAGGGGTACTGCTAGATGTGTGTTGGGTGCTCATGTGGGTTCGGTTTCACCTATGTTAAGAAATGAATTGGAAGACCATTAAACGTACAGGTATTAAAGGGGTCTAATTTAGGGGATTTATTATAGGAAGGATTTTGAAAGAGATTAATGGGATTTTCTTTTATAAAAGGTATGATCAAAGAATAGTAGCTAATAAATAGATTTAAAAGAGTTTTACAAGGAAGGTCTCCATTTGAAAAATCTCTCTTTTTTTAAAGATTTGAAATCCAAATTTTAAATTTGAAAGTTGAATTTAATAAAAGATACTTGACAATAATAATAATAATAATAATAATAATAATAATAATAATAATAATAATAATAATAATAATAATGAAAATTTAACCCAATGTCATGAAATGATGATAGTGATAATTAACATGAAAAATGGCACGTGCACGGGGACAGAACATCTAAAAACGGATACGAAAAATATACGGAAGAAATACGGATAATAGTAATGATAAAAATCGGTCGTTACATCCTACCCACCTTAAAGAAAATTTCGTCCTCGGAATTTCTTAAGTTAGGTATGATCAAGGAAAAAAAACTGGTAGACGAAGGGTCAGAGAAGCAAGGAAGCAAGGGAAGTGAAACTTCTGAAATGAAAAGGGTTTGAGATCGAAACAATCAAAACAACACCTGGAACAAAGCAAGATAGACGAAATGGTAATAGTAGAAGCAAAAGATACATCTAAGAAGCAACAAGTAAGGATAAGCACATGGCATGAATCACTAATTGCGATGATAGATCATGGTTCAAACGTCATCGTTCATCACTGGCACGTCGTCCCTAACTTCCTCAGCGACCAAAGAGAACTTTTAGCGCTGCTTACGTTCGGGATTGGCCTGTTGAGGAACCTGACACCGAGGGGCTAAAGACAGTCCCTGTTGAGTCGATCTGGATGCAGAGTTGCTAGTGTGACGAAAGCAGTTCCTTGCAATATGATCAGGTGCTCCGCACGCCAAGCACTGGTTTAGCACGCCAAGCACTGGTTTAGCAACACGCGAAAATCCTTCTTGACGTGCCCAACCCGGTTACAATGATAGCATACCACTGTAAATCTGGGGTCGAATGGAGTTGCAGGCCTCTTGAAATCGGTGGTCTGGGTCGGTCGGAGATCGTTCTTTGGCGGCTCCTGTGGACGCTTGCCTGCTTGACGCGCCTTCTTCAGATTGGCGATCTGCTCCTGATTCTTCGCAGCTACCAGGACATCCTCGTGAGAGGAAAAAAGTATTCCCAGACAGCACGCTCTGGTTGTCTAGATCCAGGCCCTGTAAGAAGCGATGTGCACAATCCTCAGGATCTTTCACCATGGCAGGAGCATAGCGACTCAGCATCGTGAACTCAGCTTCGTACTCATCAACAGTCATATCGCCCTGCTCCAGGTTGATGAAACGACTCTCCATCATTCGCTTCGCAGTCTTGGAAAAGTACTGGGCGTTGAACCTCTTGCAGAAGGTATCCCATAAAATCGGCTTGGTCAGCCTGGCTTCCTCCGCATTCCACCAGCTGCGGGCATTATCTGTCAACTGCTTCTTGGCAAGCTCTACCCATTCATCTTTATTGATTCGGGCAAGGCCCAAATCATCCTCAGTGCTCTGACGCCATTCTTCGACCGCTAGCGGGCCCTCTCGTCTAGAGAAGCTCTTCGGATGCATCTCTCTAAACTACTTGGCCCCTGGAGCTGGTGCAACTGGTGTGGCTGGCGCAGCTGGCGCAGCCTGACGTCCTCGCTGGACCAGACGGTGCTGAACCTCCAGCATCTCTCTCATGACTCCAAGCATCTGTCGAATGTCGTTCACTCCACCTCCAGCAGTTCCAGATCCTCGTCGGGTGTTACGTCCTCCTGCCATGCTGCAACAAACAAGTAAACATTTGCGTACAAGATCTATCCAGATAGTCTAGTTAATAATGACATCTATAATGTTCCAAGTATTTCGCAGAAGCGTCGACCTGCATGGGACACCACTAAAACCTATCACGCCCTGCTTCCCATTATACTTGGGGCGAGGACGTGAACGGGCCCGCTTGGGTTGGAGCGGTGAAGCCCCAACCCAATAAGCGTCTGTGTATGACTACTTTGGCAGATTCTTGCTGGCGAATAATCGGAACAACACAACGAGGACATTATTTTATTTGACTTCCAGATTACATGTACACAAGGAATTAAAAGCCTAGCATGGCCATTACAACAGTTACAAAGAAATTTAAAGTACATCTGAAGGAGATACAACAACAATAAATTTTCAGCAAGCTGTGATGTATCGTTCGTCTTCAACAATGGGTCTCGGACTCCTGGTTCTCTTGGTCCTCCTGTTCAATCTCCAAATGAACTCTTCGGGACTCTGCTCAAAACCTAACGTATATTTCACAAACAAGGAAATATACGTCAGCGAGGGTCGCTCGGCAAGATTTAAAACATTAGTAGGAAAAGACCCTCGGCAAGGTTATAATATGGTTTACAAAACAAATAGTACATGGCAGCATATGAAAACATGTGAGCATAACATCTGTAGTGTGTAGAGCAGTGAGCATGAGTGGCGTAGTGTGCAAAGTAGCAACACAACAAGGTGTAGTGTGTAAAGTAAACTGGCATGGCAAGTGTAGTGTATACAGCAATAGTCGTGACGGTGTAGTGTGTACAGAAATATGTGTAGCAAGTGAGGTGTGCATAGCAATAGTCGTGACGGTGTAGTGTGTACAGCAATTTGTGTAGCAAGTGTGGTGTGCACAGCAATAGTCGATCGTGACAATAATTTTAGCAGTTTACGCTATAGCTTCAGCCGAGGTAAAGGGAACGGTGCATCAATCAATCAATCAATCAATCAATCTCATATCTAGTGACAAGCCCAGTGTCTGAGGGGGAGGTGACCAGCATCACACCCAAGTCAACGGGAGCTACCCGTGACTCTATACTCACCGACCCGGCCAGGTGTCGGTCAAGTTCACCACTAGAGTATAATCCAGCTTTCCAGCCTCTACTACACTAGACTACCCCACCCAAAGTGTCCATAAGCCAATCCGTAGTTAAATGTTTGCCGTATGGCAAACATTCCGTAAATGACCCGCGGGCCCATATCTGTATTGCCCGGAGGCCCAATAGTCTGTAATTGCCCGAAGGCCCAATAGTCCTTAAATTTGCCCCAAGGGCCCAGTATCACATCCCAACACTGGTGTGCATTTAGCAGTTAAAAAGGTATACAATTATTGCGTGCGTTTCAAATACTTTATTTCGAAAGCAATAAAAGTGAAAGCAACCAACGATGTCATTTTGTTCATTAAGCCTGAGCAACGTACTTGAAAATTGTTATTTGCAATTGTTTGGTATTTTCGGTCACGAGACCGGAGCAATGTAAAAAGCGATAAATGGTTGAGCCTTTGAAACCGGATAGAAAATTTATGTACTTGAAAAGAGTAGATACTTGCGGTAGTAAATACTTGCCTTGAAGCGATGCGAGTTTGGGCGTCCAGACGAACGAGGCGTAAGGCGTGTTTTTGCAAAGTTAGATTCCGTGATATTAAGATCAAGCCTTATCGCATTAAAATTTTATTACATTAAGCTTATGAAATTACCGATTACATACAACCAACTTGTATTAATCATATACACATATTACAACTAACACGTACTTATATACTAACTTATTACTAACATGTTAAGCTGTCATTTCTTTATGTTATATATAATAATTAATATACTACAAAATATTCACAGATAGTTTCAATATCACATGTACGTTAACATTATATATAGGGGCAAACTTGTAGTACTCTTAGTGCTGGTTACAATTGAGCAACGTACGGCTATGCTTGGTAAACTCATGCATTTAAAACTCGTACAGCTTACCTCCCCTTCGTTGTGACCAGTAGACTGAGGCGACGCAGGCGATCTCAGGTGGCGATGGGGTTGAGAGGGAGGCGACGTGAGGGAGTAGGGGCTGGGGTCCGGTGATGGGGAAGGCGAGGTCTGGGCGAGGTCGAACGGTGGAAGGTGCGTTGACGACTGTCGGGATGGAAGCAGCAAGGAGGAGCGGGGGAAGCTGTGCTTGGCGATCGTCGGGGAACGCCGGCGAACGTCTGAGGAGGGCGGATGGCGGCTTCGGGATGGGGTCGGGGCAGGCGCACGGCGGCGGTGGAGGCGTGGCCGACGGAGCTTGGTCGGTTGCGGGAAGAAGCTGCTCGGGGGATCCTCTGTTCGAAACAGAGGATCGGGTTCGAATCAGAGGAGCGGAATCGGCGGTGGATCTCAGAGACGGAGGCGACTGCACGAGGGCGGAGCAGCGGGCGGCGATGCCACGGCAGCCTCGAGCGATCGGGCTCGGGGAACGGCGGATCGGGCAGTGGCTGCGGCTTCAGGCGAGGTCGGGGCGAGGAGATCCGTTGCGAAGCTTACGAGGGCGAGGGGGAGAGCACCTGGGCGTGTCGTGCTGCTTGTGATGCGTGGCGAGGGAAGAGGAGCTCCGGCCTCGGTCTTGTGAGGAAGAAGAAAAAGGAGGAGGAGGAGGAGAGGCTACGGTGCGGGCTGAGGAGAAGAAGGAGAAGAAGAAGAGGGGACGGCTGCGAGAGGGCCTAGGGGGTGGATGGTGTTGTAGGGATCTCTGGGTTAGCTTAAAAATTAATAGAGTAGGGTTGGGTAGGCTGCAATGTGACATAGGTTAGATATATAAGGATATATAGGGAAAATAAATAGTAGGCTCCCTAGGGTTTAAAAGGGAACACCCAGCACGTGAGTGGGTTGAGGGGTACTGCTAGATGTGTGTTGGGTGCTCATGTGGGTTCGGTTTCACCTATGTTAAGAAATGAATTGGAAGACCATTAAATGTACAGGTATTAAAGGGGTCTAATTAGGGGGATTTATTATAGGAAGGATTTTGAAAGAGATTAATGGGATTTTCTTTTATAAAAGGTATGATCAAAGAATAGTAGCTAATAAATAGATTTAAAAGAGTTTTACAAGGAAGGTCTCCATTTGAAAAATCTCTCTTTTTTTTTAAGATTTGAAATCCAAATTTTAAATTTGAAAGTTGAATTTAATAAAAGATACTTGACAATAAAAACAATAATAATAATAATAATAATATTATTATTAATAATAATAATGAAAATTTAACCCAATGTCATGAAATGATGATAGTGATAATTAACATGAAAAATGGCACGTGCACGGGGACAGAACATCTAAAACGGATACGAAAAATATACGGAAGAAATACGGATAATAGTAATGATAAAAATCGGTCGTTACAGTGTTGTTAGTATTGCAAGGGTTAGACAATCCCTACAATTGGTATCAGAGCGAGGTTAACACATACTACAACGATGGCATTCAACGCTACTTCCGCGTCTTATGAAGAAGGTCACTCAACCGTTCGACCCCCGCTCTTCAACGGAACCAACTACCCTAGTTGGAAGATCAGAATGATGATCTACATGGAGGGTCAAGACCTATGGGACATCACGGAGGTGCCATTTGAGAAGCCCACTACTCCTACGGCTTCAAGGACAAAGGCGGAGAAGGACTCAATCAAGTTCAATGCAAGAGCTATGAATGCATTACATTGCGCTCTCTCTGCTAGTGAGTTCAACTGCATCTCCATGTGCAAAACAGCGAATGATATTTGGCACACCTTGGAGATTTGTCATGAAGGGACAACGAAGGTAAAGAAATCTAAACAAACTGTGTTTAGATCTAAATATGAAATTTTTAAGATGCAGGAATGCGAAAGCATTTCAGAGATGTTCACTACGTTCACCGATATTGGGAACGCTTTGGAGGGACTCTGGAAGACAATTTCCCAAGAGGATCATGTTGAGAAGATCCTAGACTCTCTTACACCTCGTTTGGAGTCAAAGGCCAATGGAATTTTTGAGGCATATGACACATCCAAATATACCGTTGAGGAGTGCATTGGAAATCTCATGGCGTATGAAGTGAAGCTTCAACACAAGAAGGAGATTCTACCAACGAAGCCCGAGAAGCTAGAGAAGCAAAAGGGGGTTGCATTCCATGCCAAGGAGGAGCCAATCAAGTGGAGGAGGAAATTTCATCGAGAAGCTCCTAGCGAAGAAGATGAGCAAGAAGATGCAAGTGGAGAAGAAATTGAGGATCTTGCCGAGCAATTCAAAGCTTTCCTCTAATGCAAGCAAGGTAAGTCTTTGTCAAAGTTTGCCTCCAATTCTAACAAGGTTCCTACTTGTTACACTTGCAGTGGAAAAGGTCAATTGTCCACCGAATGCCCTTCCAAGCCCATTAAAGAAACTTACAAGGGTAAAGGGAAGAAGTATTGGAAAGGAAAGTCCAAGTCCAAAAATCACAAGAAGGGACTTGTCGGGACCTTTGATGATTCGAGTGAGGACTCTTCTAATAACGAAGAAGAGGATACAAAGGAGGATGCTCACGCATGCTTTGTAGCCATGGATGGTCCTACACCTATCCCCTCCGGATTAAACGAAGAAGAGTTGGATGCTTGGCTCGACGCATACAATTCCTATGAGGATTCGTGCCTAACGGCTAAGGAGAAAAAGTCATCATCAAGCTCTTGCAAGGATGATGATGTTGTTGAGATCGAGGAAGAAAAGATCTCATATGAGGAGCTCAAGATCAAATTTGACTTGGTCTCCAAAAATGCTAGTAAGTGCATCAACTCTTACAATAGATTAAAAGCAAAATATAAGATTGCGAAGAGTAGAATGCATGAACTAGTTATTGCAAGTGTAGTTCATGATGAAAGGCATATGTATGACACTTGTGAGAGAGACACACTTCTCTCTCAAGTTACGGAATTGAGTATTTCTAATGAAAATCTCATTGCTCAAAACCTTAGCTTAGATGCTAACATTCAACAACTTACGTTGAAATGTGAAGAGGAATCCCGGAAGCTCATAAGCTTTGTGTATTCTAGGGATTCACTCCACGATTTGTTGGAAAAACAACATCCAACAAATCATAGAGGAGGTTTGGGTTATATTCAAAATGTGGTTCCCAAACTCACCTCTAATTCTTCTTTTGGTGCAAATTCAAGAAATATTGCTAAAGCACCTAAGAAGAATCACCATGCTCTCTTGTACAACAATAACACCCACAAGAAGCATGTAGATCACAAGGTGATGAGGAAAAATGAAGAATCTTCATTTTTTGCTAAGAAGCAAAATCCTCATTCTTTGCATGCTAAGAAACTTGTTTCTACACCTAAGCATGCCACATCCTTCCCTCTTGCAAAGGCAAAACCATTGCCTAGGAAGTCCTTGAGATTGTGGATTCCCACTAAAGGTAGTGTGCAAGAGAGAGATAGCTACATCAACTCTCTAGTTAGGGATGTGATCACCTCGTGTGATTATGTTAGGAAATCAAACTCATCTTGGGTTTGGTTACCTAATGTTTAGGTTCCTCACACATTCGCATATTGCATGGGTATTGTGCTTCTATGTTTATTTTAAGCATACCCATTAATTGTGTGTGTTTCATGATTTTGAAAATATTTTTCAAATTTATTTCTTTTCATGAAAATTGGGACCTTGGGGTTTATTGACATGCAAGCATTTTTGATCCATGTGTATGTCAATGGGGGGAGTTAATATATTATATGTTTAAAATTATTTTAAGACATATTTTAACTCTCATTTCGGAGGTTTATTTTGAGATCTTTATTTACATTTGGTTATTTTGGGTCTCAAACCAAACCTCTTGTTTATTGCTAACTTGTTTCATGTTCCATTGTTTTTGGCAATATCCTTGTGTATCTTTGAAGCTTGATTTTTCCATATCTATTGCTTTGATACACTTTTAAGGCCCATGGCTCCATTATTTAATTGGTATTAGATCCTAGAAGTCAAAAGTTGACTATTTCTATGATCTAGGGGGAGCATGGGATAGCGAATTGATACCCACTAAAATTTCAAATTTGGTATCATACATATCTTTCTTTTCTTGCATATTGTCACATCTTGGTTAAGATGGCAAATGGGAATATTTTTTGATGTCCAACTTTTTGACGATGTCAAGGGGGAGAGATATATACATTATGTGATCATATCTATAGGGGGAGAGATATATACATATGCATATGGGGAGAGATATCTCTATGGAGAGAGATATAGGGGATTAGATAAACCTTCATGTTTGCATGCTTTTATTCCTTGCAATTGGTTTATGTAATCCATGCATATTATATGTCACCTTGTTGTTATTGGTATTATGAGTATTTACCTTTGTGTAGCTCATTATATATCTGGTGTATATAACTTGGGGGAGATCATTATCATTGTGCTTTAATTCTTTATGATTTACATAATGTGTGTCATCATCAAAAGGGGGGAGATTGTTGAGTATTGGTGTTTCATACCAATCTTATTTTGATGATGATCACAACATTATGTTGTTGCTAATGAATCTCATGTCGTAGTCTCTCAGTTTATTTCAAGGATATCCTTCTTGGAGACTAATCACTTGGTGTAAGGATGGACATCATGTAAAGAAGGGCCAAAGTTTGGACTCAAGGAGTGCCAAAGCTTGGAGATGATGGAGAGCTTTCAAGGCATCAAGATTGAACACTTAGACTCTTAGGAAAGCATTGTAATTCATGTAATTTACTTTATTTCTTTCTCTCTCTTTTGAGTCTAGGGTTGATGTAATGCCTTGCTAGATGGTTTGCTCATTCATGCACATGCATTTAACCATCTTAGTGAACCTTAGGATTATCATAGAATCCAACCCAATAGGTTTACTCTTTCTGTCAGTCGCCTGTTGAGGGAAACCCAACCGACTGGGTGATTTCCAGTCGCCTGTAGATCCTTCTACAGTCGCCTGATATGCACTGCTCAAGTCAACATTTCTATTGACTCAAACTTGAGCTTTACGCACAGTCGTCTGACGATCAGTTTTCAGTCGCCTGTATATTTATAGTCACCTGGAAATTGTCCAACAGTCACCTGTCTAGCTTAAGTGCAATCTCTACATCTCTCTGTCTTCTCTCCATACTTTACAGCAGTCGACTGATGAAGAATGTGCAGTTGCCTGACTATTTGACAGTCGACTGTATTATTAACATCAGTCGCCTGTGCGAAGAATTGGAGAAAGAGTGCAGCTCTCTGTTTCGAACCATCCCCTGCAGCAGTCGTCTGCTGAAGGGTTAACAGGCGCCTGTCCTGTTTGTCAGTCGACTGTATTGACTTCGTCAGTCGATTGTCCTGGCTCAGATTATAACCGTTGGATATTTTCTAGCCGTTGATCAGTCGACTGTCTTATGATCATCAGTCGACTGTTCCTGTCGTTTTCACCCAATTTCTAGCAGTTGCAGATATGCTTATGTGGCTGTTTCTTTGGGTTTTTGGGCTTGATATAGGATTCCTATATATATGAGTGTGCTGCCTTTGCTTAAACTTCTTGATTGATTCTTGATTACTCTTGATTCTATTGAAAATCTCAAGAGATCTTTAAGCCACTCTCAAGCTCCCTCATTTCCCTCTATTGAGCATTCATCTTCCTTCATGCACTGAAGTCCAGCTCAAGGGAAATCATCCAAGTGCTCTCAAGCATATTCCAACACTTGGAGATCCTCTTCCATGCCTTGCATTCATTCATGAGTAAGCATCTCAAGGCATAGGTAAGAGTATTTACTTTACAGGGTGTAATTTACTTTTCCTATTTCTCTTTGTGGGATTAGGATTCTCTCTTTGTGGGAGTTTATCTCTTTGTGAGAGGTTGTCTCTTTGTGGGACTAGGGAATTCTCTTTGTGGGAATTTAACTCTCTTTGTGGGAGTTCGCGTGTCCTAGTGTAGGGCTAACCCTAATTCTCTGAGTGGGAGTTAGTGATTCTCTGTGTGGGAGTCTTGATCCTTGTATAGGATTGGTTGGGTCCTTGTGTAGGGCATAAATCCTCTTTGTGGGGGTATTTCCTTGTGAGATTTGTATTCACTTCTCTGTGTGGGAATATAGTGAATTTTGGTGTGGCTGGATGTACCCAAGTTTGGGGAACCAGGGTAAAACTTTGTGTTTACGTTTGGATTGATTGTGCCATTTAATTCCTCTTGCACTTATTATTCCGCATTTGCAAGTTAAATTTTATTTGGACAATTTTATTGCCATTACACTATTCACCCCCTTCTAGTGTGTGTTGTTAGTATTGTAAGGGTTAGACGATCCCTACATTTGTGTATACATGTATTTGGCTATATGTAGATTCAGAAATCTATGTATGGTATTGATACTTATACATTTGTATATGAATATGTGCATATGGAGTATCTATGTGGAATACTGCTTGTTGCGTATATAGGAATATGTATCATAGTTGTATGAATTTCTATTATACGTGTCACGATGGAGTGTAAGGATGTGTCATGTATGTGTGGTATGTAGTGGGAGCATAAGTAATTGTTTGTATATTGGATGAATAGATATATATACACATACATATAGATATATATCTTTGTTTGTTCACCTGTTGATCTATCCTATATGGATGTTTATCTAGGTGTATCTAGGTGTGTTTTGGATAAGTGTATTCATGTTTGTATACGTGTATATATAGGTCTGTGCCAGCGTATGTGTGTATGTATATACATATGCAATGCGGATGTAAATGTGATAGATTTGGAATATATATATGTGTAATATGTTTGATAAATGTAAGTGAATGAAACTGTTGATATGTGTGTATTGGACTGTGTGTAACTGGTTGCACATTTATATGTATACGTGTGTGTGTGTGGAGTGTGGATGGACATTTATATTTATTTGACTATTATGGCAGTATGTGCGTAGAATGTGTAAAGGTAGTTATATATATATATACTAGTCATAACCCGTGCCCACGGGCACTGTGCATTCAAGATTGTTCCTCGCAAAATCTTTGTCCCCAAAAAAATATCTCTACAGCCAAAATTTAAAAGAATACCAAATTGGTGTAAAAAATTTAGAGGCACGGCTGCCTTCGGCGAGGAACAATAAATTCGGTGCGGGCGCCTTCAGCGCAGAACAACAAATTAGCGTATAAAAATTTAGCAGGCGCCTTTGGCGCGGATGGATTCAGACCTCTGCTTGAGGGGTTAATTGAAACGGACGCCCAAAAAGCTCAGCCCGCCTCTTTGAAAGCACATTCCCTGTGTTTTTTTTTGTTTCAATTTTTTTGGACGGGTGTTTCGATGAGTGCAAAAACGGGTGAAAATGAGAATGATGTGGTTGAGTGTGTGTGTAGTGTCATGGGGTTTTTGGTTTTTTGCTTGGGGTGTGATTTTGGGTGTTTGGGTTTGGGTGTGTTTTTTGGGTTTTGGATTTAAGAAAGTTGTCCCATGTGGCGATGTGACATTGCCACATGGGACAAAGATTCAAAAACATCCCTCATTTGTAATATATATATATATATATATATATATATATATATGTATATATATATATATATATGGAAAAAGGGGATCTAGGGTGCCTCCTTAGATGAAAATCTAAGGAGGCGCCCCCATTTCCCCCCATCTCCTACAATTTTTTTGGAAATTTTTTTTCATGGGGTTGTTGTTCACATCATGGATGATCAACATACCAAATTTCAAGGGATTCCAATACTTTTTGAGCCACCATCTACCCCTTACTATTTCAACGGTCTAAAAACGTGCTAAAACCCCACGAAGTTGCAAGGGGTAGATGGGGGCTCAAAAAGTATTGGAATCCCTTGAAATTTGGTATGTTGATCATCCATAAGGTGAACAATAAACCCATGAAATTTTTTTCAAAAAAATGTGTGAGATGGTGGGAAATGGGGACGCATCCTTAGATTGAATCTAAGGAGGCACCCTAGGATCCCTTTACCATATATATATATATATATATATATATATATATATATATATATATATATATATATATATATATATATATTATAAAACAGGGATGTTATCATGGGTTTTTGGATAAGAGTTTTTGATAAGAGAAATTGGATAAAGGTTTGAATTGTATTTGGGGTATATAAATGAGGGATGTTATAATGAGATATGGATAAGAGAAATTGGATAAGAGAAATTGGATAAAGGGTTGAGTTGTATTTAGGGTATAAAAATGAGGGATGTTATATGAGTTATTGGATATGAGATAATGGATATGAGAAGTTGGATAAGAATTTGAACTTTGGGGGGGAAAATTCGAAATTTAAGGGGGAAACATTGGTTCACGTGAACTTCATTTTTTGGGGAAATCAAAAAGAACAAGCAGATGCTCTGATGATCTGAAATCAAAAAAAACCCCTCTCCTCCTGGCAACGCTGGCAACCCCACGATGATCTCCATGGCAACGCTGCCTTTAAGTATCCAAATTAACAGAGAGAGCTACATGGAGGTGGTGGACGCGATGATCTCCATGTAGCTCTCCCAGATCGTACTTCAGAGGTCGAGAATCTCGCCGTCCTTCAGATCTCTGATCGCCGTCCTTCAGAGGTCGAGAGGGGTTTTCGTTCTCTCTCTGTTAAGCAAGGTATTTGGATACTTAAAGGCATGGAATTTGTTCATATAGGCATGGAATTTGTGATCTTTTCATATAGCCTGATCTCCATCTCCATCTTGCTCTTGGGTTTGAGATCTGTTCATATAGGCATGGAATTTGTGAATTTAGGTCTGGAATTTGTCCTCTTGGGTTTGTGGTGAAATGTGGTGATTCTAAATTTTGATTCTAAACGCAGATGTTGGTGATTCTAAATTTTGAGATGATAATTTTGCAAATTTATGTTAGAGACAAAATTATGTGAAGTTTGATTCTAAATTTATGATAATTTTGCAAATTAAATTTTGAGATGATAATTTTGATTCTAAATTTATGTGAAGTTGTATAAACGTTAGAGACAAAATTACATTAAGAATTGGCTATAGTAAGAATTGGCTTTATCATGAATGAAGACCTTTGGCAGGAGCTGTTTTCAGTGATGAACTATGTATAATTGCCATCCTAAATGTTAGTGAAGACCTTTGAAGAATGTTAGAGTAAATTTTGTCAAACATAACTTTGAAAACAATTTTGGATAGAAAAGGATAATTTGAGGGATTTCCATACAATGACAGAAACAGGATAATTTGGATAGAATGACAGAAAAATTTCCATACAAAAGGGATTTGATAGATCAAATTTGATAGAGCAAATTTTATCTACTTTGATGTTTTATAATTTTATTTGGTGTTGTTTGGCACAGTTATGTGACCTGCACCACTAAATTTCCATGAAGATTAGCATCTGGTTTTTGGAGTAAACTTCATTTACCCAAATTTACTTCATTTACCCAAATTTACTTCATTTACCCAAATACTCAAACAATACCCAATATGAGGACCTGCTAATATGAAGTAAATGAAGTAAATTTACTGGCAACTTAAATTTACGTAACTGAAGTAAATTTAAGTAAATGAGGACCAGCAAATTTGAGGACATGCTAAACTGAAAAACTAAAACAATACCCAAATACTGAAAAGGATAATTTGAGGACCTGCTAATATGAGTGCAGTATTTTGAGGACCTGCTAATATTTTGAGGACCTGTCTTTTGACATCAAAATTAATAGTTTTTCAGTTTTGAGCAATATTACATTGTCTAATTTGGACATGCTAATTTGGACCTGCTAATTTGGGTATTGTTTGAGTGAGGACCTGCATATTGATCAATATTACACCAAAATATTAGCAAGTTTTCAATTTTGCTTTCAATTTTGATCAATATTACATCAAAAGGAGTATTGAGCTCAAAATTGGAAAGGATAGTGCAGTTTTTCAGTGCAGATTATTTTTTGGACCTGCTAATTTGAAAAGGATAATTTGAGTATTGTTTGAGACTTTGAGTAATGACAACAATATAATTTGAGTATTGGTTTTGGACATGATATGCATTATAAACTTTTTGGACAGTATCTCAAATATTTTAATTTGAGTATTTGGACAGGATGTGCAGGTCCTCAATACTAAAATTTGGCCAGGATATGCATTATAAACAGTGTAATTTGAGTATTGAGTTTGAGTATTAAGTATTGAGGACAGGATATGCAGGTCCTGAATATTTTAATTTCAGTATTGACATGATTAATTAGAAAAACAATATAATTTGAGTATTGACAGGAAACTGCAAAATTAGAGTTTGAATATTGAGTATTGAGTTTTGAGTTTTGAGTTTTAATTTGAGTATTTGGACGGAATATTTGGACATGATATGCATTATAAACATCAAATATTTGGACATGACCTGCATATTACCTCAATACTCACAATTTTGCAATATTTGTGGGTATATAGTGCAATATTGTGCAATTTCAGAACATTAGTGCAAATTGACCCAATTTCAGTGAGTATAGTGTAATATTGTTCTGACCCAAACTTTATAATGCAAATTGACCCATATTGTACTGCAAAATTAACAGTTAACTGAATTTTGTATTATAAGTTTAAATATTTGTTCAGAACATATACTCACACTATGCTCTGATAATTGACAGGATTGTGAGTATATGTTCTCAATTTTAAGTATTTTGCTATGGGTCAATTTCAGTGGAATTGACAGAATTTGCTCTGACCTGAATGTTTTTAACAGGATTTGCAATGGCAAAATTTTTTTGACTTGAGTTTAGTGAAAAATGAGTTCCAACCTGAGTATATTACCATTGCAATGAGAGTTCCAACTCACAATTTCTGATAAAATGAGTTCCAACCTGAGTATATTGCAAAAAAATTTTGCTCTGCTATTTTTGGACAGGATTTACATTTCGAATTGGATATGCATTTGGAACTGGATTGCATATCAGAGAAATTTGACATGATATGCATCATGTCAAGAATTTCATTTGATTTCAGTTCCTGTGCATTTTATTTGAATGCCAACTTCTATTTGTGTTGAATGCTAATTTGTGTTGACTCTGCCTCTCTGAAATCTTTTGAATGCCATTTTGATAAATTCTCTGTATAAATGAGTTCAATTTATGTTCTTCTGGGTGTAAATTCATTTTGATAGAATATGCAATTTCTGTTGATATGGAAATGAGTCCAATTTGTGATTTTCTTTATTCCAAGAGTTCATGGAGAAATCAGTTTTTTCTTTATTAGTAGAGTTGATATTCATAGTGGAGTTCTTGGAGAATGGGAGTTCTTGGGAATTTAGTTTTTTTTGTTCTTGGTAAAACTACATGTTATTATTCTTACTGTCCTTTTTAAAAGAATCCAACAAAGCACATGTCCAAATCCCAACATTGTTTACATCTGCAATAACATCATCCAACAAACTAGACATATACATATTTCTTAAAACTAGACACTGAAGTTGCACTGCATATTGAGTTAAAATATTTCATATTGAGTTATTACATGATTTCAGTAATGAGTATAAATTATATGCATATACTCAGGTTGGAACTGCATATACTAAGTTGGAATACAGGATGTCCTATTCAGCTAATATTTGTGATTGCATATACTCAGTTGCACTGCAATTTATAAACTTCCAATTTGATGTTTATAAACTTCCAATTTAATCTGGTTGCTTTTATTTCCTTCAGGTTTACTGTTTTTCGATCGGTAACAGTAGCATGAGTTCTAACTCTAGCATCTCGGAAGCAGATTGGTAACTTTGGGTTAGGGTTTCCTCGATCTCATTTGAGTTTTCATTATGCCTCCCTTATCTGCTTCACGGTGATCGAACGCACGCCATGGCGGCTGTCGTGCTTTTGCTCACCGTGAAGCAGTAAGGGAGGCCCAATGGCAAGTCCAACTTCACCCATCCTCTTCACCCCTCATCTTCAGAGTTGGAGAAATTCGTCTGCAACAATCCAAGCCACACACTCTTCTGTTACGTTTGCAACAACCAGGTTATAATTCTCAGTTTGTTTTCAGTTTATTTTCTGTTATTATCAGTTTATTTTCTCATGTTCTTCACCTCTCTTCTTGCATTCAATTAGGTTCTTCACCTATCTACTTGCATTCAATTAGGTTCTTCACTGATACTTGCATTATCTAAAGAAAAAATCCTGATTTTTCATGTTCTATTGTTCTATTTGTGCTAAAGATGGCTGATTTCAGGTTAAGGGTTGTTGGAGTTACTTTGTTTGTGTTGTTGTGAGTTGGTTGATGGCCAGATATTTGCTTGCATGTTGAGAACATTTGATCATAGTCTTATGTTGTATAATGTCCATGATGGAAATTTCTTGATTTGGTTCAAGTTTGTTTCGTAGAAATGGGTATTGCTTGGTTTCAAGTATTGATTGCTGCTTACTATTTTTTTGAGTACTATGTTTTTGAGGGGAATATTTATTGCTATTTTGTTGTGATTCACATTCATGTTTGGGTATCTCATGGGTATATTTTTCTGAGCTAAGTTCTTGATTTTTTTCCTTTTTGGTGTGAAATAAATAATCTACCACCATTTTGGAAGCTAACAAGATATCACTTGAGAGTCATAGAGCATTCTTTGGATTTCTGGTTGATAGTAAGGACTTAAGTGGCATTTTTCTCGCAGGCTACTGTTGAGTTCATACTTAGGTAATATTGTGGAATGTGCGGAATTTTGGTTGAAGTTGGAAGTAGTCAATTAGAGATGTAAGCCATAGTTTTTGCTTACAAGAAGTTTTGACCCATATGAATGCTCTTTTTGGGTGAATTGGCATTTCTGGTTGCTTACAAGAATTTTGACCCATAGTATATTTGAAATTATATGCTTTGAGTTGATTTGTTTAATTTTTTGAAATTGAACTTACCATTAAAATTTCCAATGGCAAGAACTTACAGTGTATTTCTTTAATTTGTTTAATTTAGTGTATTTGTAGAACTTACAGGTCAATTTGTTTAATTTAGAAGTTTACTATGAGTAGGGAATTTACTGGTGATAATATGCTTACAATAACAGAATATGGTGTTAAGTCATTTGGAGCATTTGGTGTGTATGCTTACTGGTGTGTGTTGATAAGATGGTATTTACTGTTAGCAAAAAAAATTATATCTAAATTCAATTTAGTCACAATATTACATCAATAATGAGGACAAGATATCCAAATTTGGACAGGATAGTTAAGTGTGGACAGGATATGAAGTTGATATTTTCAATATTTGTGAGTATATTCATGATGATTTCAAATTTTCAATATATATTAGAAATATGCAAAAGAAGTGATTGCGAATGGAATACAAAAGAAGTGAGTATATTCACATGTTTGTAATATATCACAGGTTTGTGAATATACTTCATTCACAGGTTTGTGAGTAAATTCACAAATATTACAATATTTGATTTTCACAGGTTTGTGAATATACTTTCAATATACTCACTTTCAATATATCACAGGTTTGTAATATTTGTGAAGTTGATATTTTCAATATTTGTGAATTTTCAATCAAATATTTGTGAATATACTTTCAATATACTATGAAATCTGATATATTAGAAATATGCAATTCAAAATCTGTGAATGATTTTCAATTCACAGGATATGAAGATTTTTGCAATTCACTCATCAGAGTTATATCAAATGTTTGAATGAAGTGAAATTTTTTGAATAACGTATCAATTTTATGTGAATGAATTTGGAATCAAAAATCAGATTTGAATACTCATTGTTACTTGATACTTCATTCAAATTAATGAGTATAACTCTGATTTTTGATACTTCTTCAACTCAAGATATAACAGATTTCACTCATCAAATTTGAAATTGATACTTCATTCACAGATTTCACTCATCAGAGTTATATCAAATGTTTGAATGAAGTGAAAATTTTTGAATGACGTATCAATTTCATGTGAATGAATTTGAAATCAAAAATCAGATTTGAATACTCATTGTTACTTGATACTTCATTCAAATTAATGAGTATAATTCTGATTTTTGATACTTCATTCGCAGATTTGAAATTTGAATACTAATTTGAATACTCATTTGAATACTTCATTTTCATTAATGAGTTATATCATTCAATTAGAGTTATATCATTCAAAAATCAGATTTGAAAATGAGTATTCAAATTTGAAAATGAGTATTCAAATTTGAAATCAAAAATCTGTGAATGACGTATCAAAAATCAGAGTTATATCATTCAATTTTGATGAGTGAAAATTTTTGAATTCACAGAGTTATATCAAATGTTATTCAAAGGTGATGATTTCAAATTCAACAATAATAATTCACAGTTTGAAAGGTGAATGATAATCATTCAAGTTAATGTATCATGATTTCAAATTTTGCAAATATGTTGATCAAAAACTGAGCTATCCTGATGATTTCAAATTTTCAGTTTAAAAATCAAATTTGGTACTGGATGTGTGTTGATATACTTTATATTGAATTAAAATAAATCTATATTATAAAACATGGATGTTTGCAAGAGAGCAACATTGCTAGCATGGATTTTTTGTTTGTCACGGTGCCATAGTATTCATTTTCACTGTAGGTGTAATTGTAATACTTGATTTGTGCTTTCTCTTTTATTAGTAAGAAATGAAAATTAGATTGGCCGTATTGAATAAATTTTCAAAACAGTGATTAAACACTCAGCTTGAAACCTGAAGTGTATTATGAAGACGGTTTCTTTTTTCTGTATAAATTGATTTAACTATGGGTTTATCCATCATTTATGATTATAGAGCATTTTCTTTTGAAAAAATAGTTTCGAATATCAATCATTATTGTAGCACATACCCCTAATTGATCACACTGTAATGATTCAAGCTTAATTAATGCCTGAAGACTGCGACATTCTAATCAAGTGTAAGATAAAACCCTGGTAATTAGAGGATTCATGCATAAAGGAAGGAGATGATAGCCTATGCATGGCAACTGCATCTTTTTGATTTTGTGCAATGGTCATGGGAGCTTTTCAAGTAACGCCAAGTTGAATAGTGTAGTTGGGTACCTCTTGCATTCTTTAATTCTTTAATTCCATAATTTTTGGAAAAAAAATTGAACTTAATTATTTACCATAATTTTTGGGTTTTTTGTAGGAGAATAAGACACAAAACTCATCACCAGAACCATGGGCACTTAGAGAATGATGAGTCCGGGCACCCAGTAAGTAATTTAATTTGAGTCTTGAAAGTTAAAGATTAATGCTTTGTTACCAATTTTCTGACTAATGGGGTTCGCTTGAATTCTTTTGTTTGCAGTTGCCAGAGAAGACATACGAAAGCTTCGGTTTTTGCTGCCATTTCCAATGCTAGCTTACCATCTCTATTTGGCATGAATTCGTCATTCATTAGACTGAGTTTTAAATGATCAAGAGTGCAAAACTTCAATTTTCCTAATTTGTGAATGTGTTTGGTTGTACAGTGGAAAAAAAGTCTGAGAAAAAGGGATCACATTTTCACCATAGCAGCGATTTGTTCCTCCCAAATGAGAGGAAAAATATGATAACATCTACTGCTTGCTGGATGGCAAATGGATACTGTTTTTGCAGGTCTATATTTTGTTTCATATTGGGTGAGTTTATCGTTGCTTTTATTCTATTATTGCTGTGGTTTTATTATAAAGGACTTTAATTTGTGTGACTATATGATTCAAATTGCAGATATTTGTAATGTGGTTAGACTTTGTGACTTGCATCACCAGTGTTTAGCAATTTGTTTCATTGAATCCAGAAATTGTCATGTATTTCAATATGAGCCAACATTATAACCTGTGGCCATTTGGAGAAGTACATGTAGAACTATCAACCTCTTCTTATCACTGTTTTTTGTGTATATGTTTTCTTTTCTAAAGTGTTCATGGATATGTTTTGTTAAGGTTTAAGGCTTTGATAGATGCCCTGTTTTGGTTGGGGTGGGTATTGGTGGTTTTCATTTTCTTTGATATTTTGGTAGAATTTACTTGATACTTTTCTGACCTTTTCTTTATTTTCATTGGTTTATTTTATTGATTATGAATATGAATCTTTGAATTTGATTTGCTCATTCTCGCTTCTATGCAGATCGATCAATAGCCCGATGTTGCCTTCTTGATTGCTCTCCCGATCGTAGCCCTTTGGTTCTTGAATCGAATCGATTTTCTGTTGATCTTCTTTGCTGGTACATTCTGGTGTTCTTAATCTTTTCCCCTCTGCATTTTCTCTTTCACTTCTATTATTGTAATCGGATGCAAGATTCTTGATTGAAATCAAGCAATCTAATGGTTATTTTCATGTTTTTAGTTAGATTAGATCCATATTATATGTTTTTTGATGGGAGGTATATTAATTAGTGATGTAAGTTCTTTAAAGGAATATATTCAGGTATTTTCCTTGATTAGGAGGTTGATGAATTTCAACAAAACTCCTTTTTAAAATAAATTTGGATTCACTTCTAATCTGATTGGTTATTTGCTGATTAGTTTTGATTGGATTTGCATCCTGTTTAAGGCAGATGGTGTCTAAAGGTGAGGTCTTTTTTCTTTCTGTTTGTTAGAATTCTAATTGGTGAAATAAAGATGTGGTTTTGATAGTGTTAATTTTGTAGTAGATTCCTCTTTTGCAAATACGCTGATGCTAAAGATCGTAATCACATTATTCTATGTTTGTGACTCTTCTTGACCTTGGATTACAGATGTGTTTGGATCTTCTAGAATGCAAGTAATTTGGTGAGGATGAACGTTCTATTGCATGTAATGTTAGTTTTAAGTTGAAAAAAAGAAATAATGGCAATGCAAGATATCAAAATTAAGATATCAACAATCAGGATTCTTCAATGTCTGCTACAGTCCTCTACATCAATGGAACAAATATGACAAGTCTTTAAAATTCAGAATACAAATGCATGAATGTAGAGATACTAAAATTTTATGTGTGCATGATTTGATGATATATATTGCAAATGGTTTTTTGAGGCCACAATGGTTTATGAAATAATATTCTGGTTACAAATATTTCAGGTTATACGAATGAGCATTTATCAGAATGATCATGCTTTTTCATTAAAGAGGGAACAAATTATCTGAATACATATATGAGTCAAGTAGAATTATTGAGTGTCATTTATACACTTTTAGAATCATTATCTCCAATACATGCTATTACATATTACTTATGTGAGTCAGTATTAATTTTAGGATAGGGTATTGAAGAATTCAGCAATAACATCAAGTATCTGATAAACACGTATCATATATGTATATATAGATGGACACTGAATAGGATAAGACCCTTTAAAAGCACAACAAATCTATAATTCATGCTGCTTTTGATCCCAAAAGCACGTGCTTTTGGAGATTTTTAATGCTTTGGGTAATCTTTAATCCTCTTTGTTTAATTTATTGATGCAAATGATATCCTAATTCAATGAAGCCTATACCTTAGTCAAGTTATCATTTGATATCTCATTCGTAGGCTGTTACTTCTGTTTTTCATCATAATCATGTTATATCGCAGTTGTTTGAATTGCATAGGAGTCGCCTCGCATGCAAATTTGATGGATGGTTTGCAATAGCATATATAAATTATTTATCATTCACTATTATTATGTAGCATTCTCTGATTCTTTCTGAAATTTGTGTTTATCAGATTCATTTGGAACATAGCTGTGATAGTGGTTTGTTTTTTCCATTATGCTTCATCCCTTATTTTCAACAGCTAAAAGATTATAAGAAACAAGTAACATGTTAGGTGCTGTGTGCTGTCTTTTACACTAAATAGAAACTTTTGGTTTTAGATTTAATATTGAAATTACTAAAGCAAGAAATAAGGTTATAAAAAGTGATTCTATATTAGTCAATTTTTATGTTAGATTTATCACGTCTCCGTGTAATTTTGAAGCAATATTTAGTTTAAGGACAAGGTATGGCAATCTTGGTATTCGATTGTGTTTCCAGTTTGCTATTGGCTTCGGGTTAGAATTATCGGATTGTTGGTTAGACCAAACAAAATAAAGAAATAACCACTCAATTCCATTAATGTTGAGAAATAGATTGGAAGAAGTGTGTAAACTAATCTCTAAAAATCAAGAGTAGCCATGGCATAAGCCATGGCTCTCTATATATTCATTCACCTTTGAAGTCCAAGTGACTCCCCACTAAGTTAGTGGGGAGTAAATGGTGAGATGATGAGGGGAGGGAGGCCAAAAGCCTCTCTCAACTCACAACACTCCCCCTCATCTCTCCATTACCTTGGTTTAAGCATATGAATACTTCAGGATTCAGTATGCTAATGGGGTGGATACTTCTGGATCCAGAGCCACTGTGGTTGCCTCGTTAAAACCTTAGCTGTGGAAAACCCAGTGGGAAAAACCAGCAGCTTAAGGGAAAAGAGTACAACTATTGAGGGACTCCCCCTGATCTGTACAAGCTTCAGGCTTACAGATTTCCTATGTATCTATACAATCATCTCCTATTTGTCTATACATCCATCATGTTCTGAAAGCAAATACAGTCATCACTTATCTATACAAGTTTATTCATCTAGAGGCTATTGGAAAGTAGTGGTGCTCTGGAGTGGAATACTCTTCGAAGTTGGTAGACGACTCCACTAAAGTATTCTTTGAATCAGTCTTCTGTGTGCCTGCAAGGTACTGCTGGACCTGGCTGAGCGTTTAAAATACTTGCTTCTTGGATGATGAGCTTCTCAGAAGATGTAGACATTGGAGGATGATGTGTAGATATTTGGGAGGTGGACGGCCTTTTGTGTTTTAGTCATCGCGATGATATTTAAACCTGCATATGCGATATATATTCCATGACCCTTGGAAGTTACGCAGAAGCAGCTTATCCTTGGTCTAGTGGTGCTCTCCAGGGCAACACTATATCTGGTTAACAAATTTGCTACAAACGTTCTATCAAAGACACGTGCAGTTGGCCAGATAAAGAAGTGTAACAAGTACACTAGAGCTAGGCTCTTCAGGAGAGCTAGGCTCTTTGGGACCTAGGATGTCCTCCCCCTCTTCCAGTTACTGGAAGGTGTCATAAATAAGCATCCATTTTTAATAGGATGCAAGTGGACATCATTCTTCATAAACTCCAGGTGTATGAAGGATATTAAAGGGTTCCACCACTAAGGTGTTAAATATATAAGCCGAGATAATACCTTGTTATACATAGGTTTTTCATTTCCAAGGTATGCTTAAAGTTATCTGATGTCTAAATGGTCTCTGCAGGAGATCCTATCAGCTTTAAGTCGACCACATATACGGGGAATATCACAAATTCTGTCAACGATCTTTCGAAAAAGATACCCAGGCAGAATATTGCTTAAGATCAACTAATGATCTTTGTAGCCTTTATGGAGAAGACGTTTTTACGTCTCTCTTTCATCTCTGGGGGTAGAGTATACCCTTCTGGAAGTTTTATATAGATCTCTATATCTATATTGCCGTATATGTATGCAGTCACAACGTCCATGAGCTGCATGTATTGGTTTTTTCAGAGAAGTGTAGGCGTAGTAGGAAAATGATCACATTTCCTTCATTTCAATGTCTTTATGAAATCCGAATTATATTCCACAGGTATTTACACATTCAGGTGTATGGACTACTAGTCCAAAGACTTTGCTTTTCAAGAGTGAGTCCAGCTCTACTCTTATTGCCTCGTCCCACTTTGGCCATTCTATGCGTTTACGCTATAGAAAAGTGGGTAGACGTCATCGTCGTATTCAGCGACGTGAACGGCAATAGCGAAAACAAAACCGTCGTCGACGACTGTGCTATATCTATCCAGTACCTCTCCAGTACGTACGTAAAATAATGATGTTTCTCCTGTTGTTTCCTCTGCAGGGGAAATTAGGAGGGGAGAGGTTGCTGGTCTGAGCTCAGCATCCTGTGGTTGGATCATTTTGATATATCCAGGAATCTTCCTCTTTTGAGGAATTTTATATTGTGAACCTGGCAGGCATCCTCTTTTCAATTGAGGTAAAGCCAATTCTGCTGCCGGTGGATTGCATCCATATTTGGGAATGTCAATCCTAGCTGGCGTGTTGGCAACAGGGACGTGTGAACGAACAATCTTCTGGTTGTCCGCAAATTTATCCGTCAATTGATTTACTTTAGTCTGAATGTGAAGGATCTTCTGGATCTCAACTTCACACAGAAAAAGTATGCGGATCATAACGAGATGAGTACTTTTGTGTCCCATGATATGGTCACAGAAGCTTCAGGCTTCCTTAGACTGCGTGCCTATTTCAATGAGATTTTGCTCATCAAATTCACATTTATCAAGACTTGGTGGTAAACCATAAGCAAGCAGCATCAGCAATAAGATATGGCAACAAGCGGGCCGTATCGTGATAAGCGATGCAGAATGCAGTGTGATGGTCCCTAAACATCAATAGGCAACTACGATTTTACAATGGACGTGAAATCCATTGGAGTCTCTTTACCAGAGACTCTGCTAACCCATTATGAGTTTGAACATGCTGCAGGATGTTTAATTTCAATGTCAGTTGCCTGGCAGAAGTCTTGAATGATTTGTGTAGGAAATTCACCCACAATATAAGCTTTTTAGAAAGCTAGGTTGCGAGTGAATATAAAGGCATACAAAAGACCATCTAGTAGATGCATATATCAGTACAGTAATAAAGTACCGAAAATGGGCCACTTGCGGGGTGAATAGGCCCGTAAAGGTCACCATGTATTCTCTCAATGAAGCCAGGAGACTCTAATCCCACTTTCAGGAGGGAAGGTCTCTCTATTAGTTTTCCTTTATGACAAAGGGTGACAAGGAAACTCAACCTTTTGAAGATTCTTCGGGTTCTCCAATGGATTCATTTGATGATGCGTCCATCATCGCTGATCCAGGATGACCAAGTCCATTTTGCCAGAGTTAAAAACTATGGCAATGAAAGGCACTTCTGGTGCTCAGTCAAGTTGGCTTTCTATAGGATGAATATCAGTAATTATATGGGCCCGACGGGGGCCAATGAAATCGTAAGTAGATGGGCTTCTGGCCATCCTCTTGACGATTTATATATTGATATTCAATATTTATTATCCACAGTGTTCAAGTTATGTTCGTTTAAACGAAATATACTTGAAAATTGGAAATTTCCTATATGTTTAAGGGGAGAAGTTTGCATCTTATAGTCTCGTTGTGTGTGGGAGCAATATCAATGCTACACCAGTGCAACGAGGCACTGTCCATAATATTCCATACTTCATCTATAATTAAAACGAAATTTTATTTAAGTCAATGAAAAAAGACATTCAAAATAAAAGTTCGTACTTAAGCAAATTAAAGACGAAGCAATATTGAATTTTAAATGCATAGATAAAAGATGAAGCTTAATCGAGCAGGTCGACGTTCTCGAAGTCTTTTGCAGTAAACATCTTCGGCGACTGAACAGCCACCAAGTTTGTTTCGAGCAGAGACTTCTGGCTCGCCTGATACAGTTCCTGGAGGTGGCGAGGAGTGCGGCAGTTTCTGGACCAATGTCCAGTCATGCCACATCGATGGCATTTATCCTCCCAGTTCTTCTTAGGAAGTGACACTTGGTCAGTGTTCTTTTGCTTCCATGTGAAGTTTCTCTTTCCCTTTTTGTTGTTGTTAGAAAGGGGTGATGTTCCTCGTCCATTCTTCATCACATCTTTTCCTTTGTTATTTTTAGCCGTCCGTTTGTTTTTCCACTTCTGGGGAGAAACGTGGTGGGCTTCAGGGATAGGTGAAGTGTCAGCTCGACGTAAATTATGAGTGGCGAGTAGTAAATCTCGATTCTGCTCTGCCCTAAGTAGGCATGATATCAGCTCAAAGAATTTCGTGAAGTTGCGTTCACGATACTACTGCATGAGGATTGCATCTTTCTCGTGAAACGAGGTAAATGTCTTTTCCAACATGTGTTGCTCTGTCACTTCTTCACCGCACAACTTCAGACGTGAGGTGATGTTATGAAGTGCAGAATTATACTCAGCGACGGACTTATAGTTCTGAAGCCTGAGGTTTTCCCACTCATAACTGGCACGTGGTAATATAACATCAATTTGATGTTTATACCGTGCCTCCAGCGCTGTCTACAGTTCCTTTGGGTCCTCTACCGTTAAGTATTCGGCCTTTAAGGTCCGATTTATGTTTCATACTGTAGATAATGGCTTTCGCCTTATCTACATCGGAGACAGTGGTAGGAGTGCTGCTGCTAGATGTAGTAGAAGCATCAGCCGCTGTTGGGGCCGATGAAGGAGCAAAAATGGAGCCAAGGAGGGCCATCGAACGCAAGTGGAACTTCAGGTCCACTCGCCAACTCAGGTAATTTTTCCCTGCAGAATCAAGGACCTCGAAATCGACGCTTGCCAATTTTGCCATTTATTTATGCAATTTAAAACAAGCATGAATTAATTAAAATTGAAATTCATGCATAAAAAATAAAATAAAATAAGTAAAATGTGGGGATCGGCCAGATACCCAAGGAAATACAAAGTCCAAAGTCCGAATATACAATCCATAAAGAAAAGAAAAATACAATTTGGAAACCCAGAATGGGTCCCTATATTTTCCAATTTTCGTCTTCGTCTTCATTTGTCGGTACACCGGTCTTTGGCATTAATACATTTAATCCTCACTTACAAATTCTCTCAAAAAGAAAATAAAATTGCAAGGAATTTAAAGGGTATCAAACTGGCCGATCCCAAAAATCACATTTTAGCTTATATAAACATCCACGAAGTTTATAATATGCTACAGGCACAAAAGAAACAACCACGCATGTATATAACACATGCATATATAATATGGAAAAATAGACTATAAAATATAATAATCTCTCGGACCACGGGGAGACGTCATACACCGTTAGGTTAGTTTACTAACGGCAGAGCGGTCTCAGGATCCTTAAGATGATTATATTTTGAAAAGTTCTAATATTCCATAAATTAATAATAATGCAAGAGTGATATTTAACATAATTTTAGCAATTTGACAAACTGGGCGTCATGCCCAAAACTAGAAATTAAAATAAATTAATATTTTGATTGGGGCTGCAGGCCCATAAGTAAAATATTAATCATTTTAATAAGCAATTTTATTAACTAGGCTTCTGGCCCCAAAGGTAAAAAAAATAACAAAATTAATATATTATTAATATTTGGGCTGCAGGCCCATTTGCAAAAATTTAATTAACATATTAATTTTGCAATTGGGTTAACTGGGCTTCTGGCCCAATTTAGAAGTCAAAATTAATTATTAATATGAATGGGGCCGCTGGCCCATGAAACTAATTATCATTGTTATAAACTGGGCTTCAGGCCCAAATTAGAACACAAAATTAATTAATATTCTAATATGGGATGTAGGCCCATAAGCAAAATGAAAATCATTTTAATTAGCAATTTAAATTATCTGGGCTTCTGGCCCAAATAACCAGACAAAAATAGTTAATTTTATGTAGTAGGCTTCAGGCCTAAATTAGAAGATAAAATGAATTACAAAACTTGACGTGAAGCAATCTGTTGATGTGCCCTTATTCTATTCCTTTCTTCTCTTGTTTCCCTTCAGAAAATGAGCACATTACGTCTCTTCATGCTCTCAATTTCTTTCCTCGAACCTCAACGTTAATGGTGGTCCTCAGATCATTATCTAATATTCTGCATATTGTGCATGATATTGTGCATGATATTGTGCGTGGGTGATTGATTTATGCATCAATCCCCCAAAATATAGGTTTGATTTATGGATCGGATATAAAACTTGAATATTTTGTTAATGCTGGGGCACACCAAAATTCCATCCCTTTACCATTTTGATATGTTCAATAAAATTCATTTTCTGCCAACCTCCAAATATTGAAAAGTATTTTCTCAAATAGATTATCATTACCATAAACTTAATCTGTTTCATCACTCAAAATATAGGTTTCAACACTAGGAAATACAGAAGATAGAGAATAAAGAGATAAATGTAGCTACATTTAACAACACTATTTATGTGTTCTTTGCATTCTTCATTAAATTTTCTGTCATGTGGTATGCAAGCAATTTAGCTTCAAGAAACACTTGATTTCTCTATTTTTTTGTCCGAATGGCTCAAAGTTTAAATTCTCTTCAACAAATCTAAAGTACATTAATGGGTTTTTAGTATTTTAGTCAATATTTCATGTGTTTGTTTCACAGCATAGAAAAACTCTTCAAAATGTGATTAGAAGATAAAATGAATTTTACCTCTAGATCAATGATCTAGGGAAGAACAAATAAAATCCGTAGATAGAAAAATATAATCATCGCTCCCGCTATACCGCGAAGGTAATCAACCGATCGTCGTCGCACCAATAGTTGCAATAGCTTTACCGCAACTACAAGATTCCTTCGCAAGAAAGAGAAATTTGTGGGGAAGAAATTTTATGGCTCAACTTTTTGTTTAGAGCGAAGTGCTGATAACGTGTTGAGAAATAGATTGGAAGAAGTGTGTAAACTAATCTCTAAAAATCAAGAGTAGCCATGGCATAAGCCATGGCTCTCTATATATTCATTCACCTTTGAAGTCCAAGTGACTCCCCACTAAGTTAGTGGGGAGTAAATGGTGAGATGATGAGGGGAGGGAGGCCAAAAGCCTCTCTCAACTCACAACAATTAACAAATATTTCTAATTGCTTAGATTTCAGTTCTTCAAAAAATTTGCTATGAATGATGATTCTTGGGAATGTTGCATGAAATAAGTAAGAATTTAATCACAATCTTTCTGCTTATTATTATTATTTCCTAATTTCCCCTATAATACACTATCAAACTTACTTTTGGTGTTTCAACCTCTGAAACTCTTCCCAATTCCTCTTTGGTGTCAGCTAATTTGGGTTATATAGCTAACTTCAGATGGATCAAAATGGAATGCTTCAAATTTGATACATTTCAACCTTATTTAAAACACTATTTGGATTTGATTACTCTTTAATGGTCTTTTTCATATACAATATTCCGTTACATCATGCAGTCTTCTCTGTTCATTGGAATGTCATATGTGAAATATAACGAACATTTGATGCCTAGCAAGAAGTACATCTACGAGTTCATGTACTTATGAGGGCTGAATTTTCTTCTTTTATTTGTTGATCGTTATCCTATCATTTCTTTTTTACAGTGTTAATGCCAATTCTTTTTTATAGTGTACTTATGAGGGCTGTAGTACTCGATGAAGAGGTAAATTTATTTGATCCAATTTGTGTGTTTGATCCAATCTCATTTGTTACTGATGACAACTCTCTCAATTGCTACAAGTGGAGAGGTAAATTTATGAAAAGTGAGGGGTTTAGATTAATGAGTATTTTTCTAACTTGGATTTGGAGACTTTTTCCTAATTTGTGCATGTTGGTTGCTTCTTCTTCTGGAAACATTTTTCTAATTTTGGGCATGTATCAAGTTCAGGAAAAAATCTGCATGCATGCCATTATTTTTGTTTGTAAGCAAGTTTAAGGAAAATTTAAATTTACAATGGTATTGCCATCCTACTGTATACAACTGTATGCTTGCTTTTTGAATTCATCTTTTAGCAATTATCTTCTTTTTCCCTGGCATTCTAGCTTGCAAGTTGCAATCATAATTTGTTACTTCATTTATTTCAGCTCTACTGATATTCTTGATAATGTGTCTTTTTCACAATTTGTATTGGTATGATTCTATGATATTCCTGTTGTTTTCATGCATGTAGTCCAACACCTTTCTTCCGTATGTAGTCGTTCTATTCTTCTGAATGCCTTATTATGGCCAAGACACATGAAAATGTTATATGCATTGTCGCTATTTCTAACCCTCGCACTCTTTTTATGGTCTAACTAAACAGCATTTGCATGCTGAAAGCCCTCTTCCCATTTGAGTCCATGTTTATTGAGTCCAAGTATATTGGATTTGGGAATTATCCTGCAGTGAAAGTACTAATATCACATCCAGGTGGATAACAAATATTATTGTGTTGGTCCTGATGATGGCTTTGGACTAAGCTGATCTATTATTAACTTTTTACTTCAGTTGTTGTCTGTCATGATACATTCATATCTTTGGCAAAGCCAAATCTTTTCAGACAATGGTTTAATGATGCAAATGTCTATTTTTTGTGTAAGTATCCTGGCATTCTAGCTTGCAAATTGAAACTTGCTTTTTGAAATCATCATTTATGTATTATTTTTTTGCAAGCTTCTTTAAATCCCAGGAGTATTGTTAGTTCAGATACGGGATAATCCTGTGCATTTAAGGATCTTTGCACCTCTACCAACAGTGCATTTTTGCATCTAATTATCCTCTAGATCACATCCCACAAAGCTTGCGCACATGTGCCTGCTATCCTCACTGCCCCTAAAGATATCCGACATAACAACGGTCTTCAGATTCCAGGATTTGACGCGATGCTGGAAAGGTTTGCGCATGAGCTAATATCCTCCGTGCTTTGTTGTGTGGAAGATTGTCACATAATTGATTCTGCTTGCTATTAAAAAAATTGAAGCCTTGAACTTTCCATAATTTATGATCCCATTTGGTTGCCAATATGCCCTTTTGTTCCATTCTGACAGCCAACAAGGTGGAATTCCTCCCACTTACACTCCATATTTATTGGTTCATGTATTCTATTGATCAGCTGGAAGAAAAATGGGAGCATGTCCTGCTGCTGATGAGGGAGCATGCCCTGCTGAATGCTGCTGATGAGGGAGCATGTCCTACTGAATGCTCAGATGTCCTTTGCAAGCACATGAAAGCTTTTATTGGTGATGCCAAAGGTCTTTAAGGAAGATCACTTGAGCTGGCTTCTTTAGGGTTTCCTGATTTATATTGGCTTTTGTTCAAAGTTCTATCAAATTGACCATTTTGATGTACCTCAAGAGGCATGTGAAAGAGGAATTAGATGAGTAGATTTCTATTACACGACTCTTTTTAGCGTTGCACTTTTTTGTAAATGTATGATACAAGAATAATGCAGATACGATGTTAATAATGCAGATACGATGTTCAATGGCTTTGGACCTCGACTTAAGTTGCAATGTTGTTGAAAGCATACTAAGCTATGTGTACCAATACGTCATGTGTAGATGCAAGCTGTGAAAGAAGCACTACATGTAGCCGCATTACTTACTAATATCCAGTGTCATGAATGACTTGAGTTATTGCTAATGACAAAGCCATAACATGCGATGGGAGGGATGGCTTGAAGGTCGAGCGGGTGAGCGTAGAGAAGCAGATCGAGTTGAGTTTTGTTTTGCTTTTTGGTTTAAATTGTGAAGTGGATTACTAAAAAAAAATTGTATGTGTTTAAATGTTAATTTTTCCTTTAAAGTATTTGAAATTGTAATGCATTGGATCAATGTTGAGATAATGCTAAGTTTGGTTTTGTTTTGTAATGATTCATTTTTGCGTAGTTGTGAGCTGTATATTTCATATACTTTTCCTAAAGTTTGTAATATGGACTGTAAATGATGCTTTATTTAATGGTATGTCTTTTTAAAAATTAAATCTAATTAAGAAAAAAAGAAATTCTCCCTACTCTTTCCTACAAGGGGCTAACACACATCATAATATTGGAGCGGATCATTTACCACGTATGAGTATCGTGCATTTTTTGAATGTTTTATTTTTGCTTCAATATGTTATCATGCATCTATTAAGGCATATCTTGAGTGAATTATAGACTGATTTGGCGGAGTTTGTACATGCATATTGTATATAAGTTTCCATGTACTTCAGACAGCACATCGAACATTAGTTGGAAATTTCACAGAACATTAGTTGGAAATTTCACAGAACATTAATGGATTGTGTAAGGTAAAGTTGCAAATGATTATCCTTTGAAAAACTTTTAACAAGCTATGGAGCAATGTGAATATTCGATCGCCTTTTGTTTTTTAGTGCATTTCATATTTTGTAGGAAGTGAAATACCAAATCAGTACAATATCTTATGTGTTGTTGTAAAAATTATTAGTTGATTGCCATAACAAGAAATTCAAAAAGAAAAAAACTATCCTACCTCAATACAGTTCCACAGCTCTCAAGTGACAGCTAATAGTAAACCACATTTTTAGAGGGTTGTAGGGACATAGAAAATCAAGTACACACGACAAACTGAAAAGATTTATGCAGAGATCACCAAGTTCAAAGACACAAAACATTACATAATAAAAAGAAAAGTAATTTTGATAAAATATGTGACGAATTCTGAAAAAGAACCTCTTCTTTTTTTTGTAAGTGTAGTTGAAGTGTGATGAGAAGCTTACAAATCCAGGCCAAATGTCATGGTTGTTGAATTAAGCCGCATACAGGATAGTATACAAACAATGTTCTTCAAGTCTATATGTATAGTTATGTTACACAATTAATTATTATTTTCAAAATAGAAAATTTGTCTAAACAATGTAGGGAAGAGGAACTAAATTTGTCTAAAATTTTTGGTGGGAACTAAATACTAGGGGGCTAAAAATTTTGTGTGGAACTGAATAAACAACGAGGGGAACAAAATTTTCTGGGAAAACTAAATTTTGAGCGGAACTAAAATTTTAAAATTTTTGAGAACACTAAATTCTTTGAGGAGAACTTAATTTTGTGGGAATTAAGATTTTGAGGAGGGGCCTAATAATTACTGTGCTTTAATTATTGTTCGTTTAAAATTACGGTTCCAAGATTTTGGGGGGAAAAATATTTCTTGGGAAATGAAAGTTTATAGGGAAATGAAAGCATATGGGGAAATGAAATTTTTTGGGAAATGAAAGTTTATAGGGAAATGAAAGCATATGGGGAAATGAAAATTTTTGGGGAATGAAAGTTTCTGGAAAATAGCAGAGTGCAATTAATGCATTTGGGGAAAAAAACTTTAAGTTGCACTCAATCCTGTAGCTCGAATGTTATGCAGATCGAATGATCTCTCTCTCAACGCAGGGCCCGCCGTCTCTTCGACGCATGTGGCAACAAGATGAAAATAATTTCCTGCGCCGAAGGCGCCCGCTTTTACGCTAATTTGTTGTTCCGTGCCAAAGGCGCTCGTGTCGAATTTATTGTTTCGCGCCAAATTTGTTGTTTTGCGCCAAAGGCGCCCGTGACGCTAAATATTTTTACGCTAAATTGTTCTTTTAAATTTTAGCTGTGGAAAAAAAATTTTGGGGAACAAAAATTTCGCGGGGGAAACTCTTAAATGAACCGTGCCCGCGGGCACGGGTTATGACTAGTATATATATATATATGAGGAGGGATCAAATGACCCCCAAAAATGACCCCCAAAAATGACCCCCTATCAAAAATCATATGCCCCCATTTTTTCGGAAGATCCGAACCATTCATCTTGATCTCCACCCTATAAATACCTTACCCACCAATTTTCAACCCGATCCCATGTGTTTTGCCCATTCATCCATCCGACCCAAATTTAACTGTTTCACATGAATAGAACTTTTGCGAATGGTTGATGAACGGGCAAAACACATGGGATCGGGTTGAAAATTGGTGGGTAAGGTATTTAGAGGGTGGAGATCAAGATGAACGGTTCGGATCCTCCGAAAAAATGGGGGGCATAGGATTTTTGATAGGGGGTCATTTTTGGGGGTTATTTTTGGGGGTCATTTGATCCCTCCTATATATATATATGTATATATGTATATATATATATATGTATATATATATATATAGATATATATATATGTATATATCATATGACGGGGGACGTATAATGTTTGTGCACTCTTGTGTGAATTGTGTGTGGTATATGTGTCTATCTGTGTGAGGCAGTAGGTGCATCGCTATGAATGTGAGATTATGTGTATATTTATCTATAATTATGATTGTGGACCTAAGTGACTTGATCGTGCATGTGATAGTGTGTGTACGTCTATGTATGTTGGATATGAATAATTATCGTGTGTATGTAGATGTTTCTATCCATATGATTGTGGATGAACTTATAAGACTAAGTATAGAGTGTATAGGGGTGTACATATAATGTGACACCATGATGGTGACCCTGTTTCTCAAGTTATGTATGTAGATTGATGTGTAGAGTCGTATATTTGTGCATGCATATAGACGTATATGTAAATATATATAAGTAAGTAGAACATAAGTCGTTATACTTGATGGTATTGTGATATATATATGAGAGCATGACGTGTATGAATGCCTTATGTATCGTGATATGGATATGATGTGATGTCGTATGCACATAGATTTGAGTAGTGAACTAAATACGTATAATAATATGTATAGAGATTTATTTGTGGTATGCGATGTATATATTAATGTGTGAATATGTGTGCCTAGATGTTTATGTGAAGAACATATACGTATGTGTATGTAATGATGCATATAGTGATATGGATGTGCTACTAGATGAGTACTAGGATGTATCTGTGACATGTGTGCTATGCGGATGTGTATGGATGATAGTGAAACATATAGTGTATATAAGTGTGGTGTAGATACGTATTCTTGTTTGTACTTCATGGGTAGTAAGACCATCATACCTAGCTGACATCGGTAAGGTTCACACCCCAGGACATCCGAGGACGGACTTTATTTTAAGGTGGGTAGGATGACAAGCCCCATTTTGCACTATACATGTATTCTACTGAACACACATGGTATTTCTACATACGATGCATACGTGGGCATGAAATAAGCATAGATATCGATGTATGTGATATAGTGCAAGGGGGATTAGGCCGTAATACGTGGCTAAGGGAAGAGAATGCAAAATGTGAATGCGGGAGAAGTGCAAATGACGTCGTGGGTGTAAAACAACACGAATGTGTTATACGTATGTGTGTCTGAAGCATGTATGCATGCATGGATGTGTGTGGATGTGTGTACGAAGAGCCATGCTAGTGTGAAAGGGGTTAGGGGGTCAATGGCAACCCCCATAAATTTTTAGAAAGGTTAGGGGCAAAACGGTCATTTGGACTAAAGCTGTTGTGCGTACATACTAAAGTTGTGTGTGCATAAAGTAATGGCAAATTTGTAAATACTTGGAAGATGGGAGGGTATTTTGGTCATTTTCACATGGGATATTCCCTTGGAATATTCCATTCTTGGAAGAGAAGAAAGGAATAAGAAGAGAATATTCCATAGATTTTTCTCCTTTCTTCTTAATACTTCTTTCCCTTTTTTCTTTCCAATTTTATTTCTCCCTTACCCCCTCTCCTAGGCCGGCCACCCCTTCCTCTTTTCCCCCATCTTCATCAAATTAAAACCCTAATTCTCACCCCCTAAAAACCATGAAAGCCTAGGGTGCTTCAAAGAGAAAGAACGTGGAGAAGAAAGAAAGAGAAGAAAGGAGGAAAACCAAAGTTTTGAGGTAGGAATCTAACTTGGATTGGGAAATTTATTTAGGGTTTCATTCTATTATGATTTTATATCATGTTTGTTCAATTTGTATTAGGGGTGATTAAAATTTTATGTGCCATGTTCCAATTTCACTAATTGCCCTTGAAATTCCATGCAAAATCTGCCTCTTTGGAATTCTGAAATTCTGTTGTGTGTTTCTGCTTGGATTCTGATCTATGTGGCTTGAATTAGGCTTCAAAAGAAATATGTCCTTGTAGATCTTGAAGTTATACTCCAAAATCATACAAAGTTTGATATATGTTCAATTCGGAAATTAGGAGTAAAGATTCTATCTTTACAACATGTCTGTTTGATTTTCAGTTTTGACACAGTTTAGCAAAATTGACCTAAACACATGCACACACAATGGAATTTTATGTTCTTAGTCTTGTTGAAAATTTAACAAGGTTTTCTAAAATTTCATCACAGTGCTTATATGTCGAATTTCTGGCTGCAACATGCCCAAAATTGGCTTTCAATACAGACCCTGAAATCTGTCTTAAAAACAGATTTGACACACTTTACCAAATAATTCACTATAAATCATATACTTAATACTTTTGCCGGAAATTTTATCTGTGAATCTAGGACTAACATATCTATAACTTACATTTAGGAAGTTGTGCTAAATTCTGACCATAATTTGGTGATATGAGCCATCTTTTATGACTGCATGTGTATTTCCTGCAAGCTAAATGGATAAGTGGTGTGATGAATTGTGCATTGTTGCTAATCCACCCTCTATGATACATGACTACTATTTTTATATGGAAGATATGCTAATAATATGTTTTGTTAATTGGTTTGCTGATGTGATTATAGACATATACGTTACGCTCACCACGTGTTTGTGAAAATGCCTAAGTGAAGGCAAATGCCAGAAATGTGAGAAATACTCAATTCAATGGTTATGATATGAGATTAGATATAAATATGTAATGTTGGGAGCATGTCATACATGGTACCATATGTGATGTGATGATGGGTTGATATGACTATGATGGAGGGCATGGCACGTCGGTGCATGACCCACGTTGGTATGAATGTGGAACGTGATGCCATGCCACATGACTCCTTCATTACTAAAATGATAAAATGAAACTCTTGAATGTCTCAGTCCTCTTAATGAGGGTGAGTTAGCAAAACCAGGGTTGAGGTGGGATTTGAGTAAATTGTAGATATGAGGCCTGGACTGAGAAGTTGGGGGAAATGATTATGTGATATGTGATGTTTATACCCACTCGCCTTTACCGGGAGTGGAGGGGATATTTATACCCACTCACCATTACCGGGAGTGGAGGGGCCATACAGAGGTTGTGTTATTAAGTGGAGATCCTCACTCCTGCCAGGGAAGGGGGAGCTGAGAGGCCAGGTGTCGTACAATGCCCGTGTCCACTGTGCCGTGTGCTATATTCACCGCAAATTTGGGGTAAAGTCCAGGTCCTGGTATCACACAGTTTATCCAAGTCTCCAATCAATTCAATTATAAAATAAGAATTTTGCATGTTACTTCTTCTGCTTACTGCACTTCCTTTGTCCCTATCTGCTATGTTTGTGATGACTTATATTGAATTACACTTGTAGCATTAATACCTTCCTTTTTAAATTATTTTGGTATGAACACTTGCTTTATTACTCGTGCTAACCCTTTTCGTGCAGTAGCCGACATTGGACACCAGGTATGATCCTCTTTCTTGGTTATTTACTTTTCGCTATATTACTTAGTTTACTTGTCTTATGTCTCTTGCCTTGCCTTGTGTATTGATAATCTTAACACAGTGTTCCAAATCCAATTTGGTTCCTACTGGGGCACTCATTGACGTGCTCCTCCCTATTTTTCAGGTAGCAGGGGTTGCATGGTTGGTGATGACTTGGAGTGGGTTTCAGGAGTAGAACTTGCTGTGAGCTGTAGCTGTGTAGTGTGACATGGTTGTCTTGGGTAGTGGAGAGTGGATATGTATATGTATTGATACACATGGACTATGTATATAAATGAAATATGTTATATATAAAATGTTGTTGTTGTTTTGTGAGACTGGTTGATATTATAGTGGAGCTTCACTTGTACTATCCTAATATGTGCGTAGTGGCCTGCTTATTCAGTTTCTTCTTTCTCTCTCTTTTCCTCTCTCATCACCCTCACTCTTCAGGATACTTGGAAAAAAATTTACATGCAGGGTATTCTGGGGAACGGGGCGTGACATGGCCGGAGAACGAAAAATTTATAACTAAACAATACTACAACGAAAAGTTATAATTAATACTGATCAAAACCATTTTCCTCTATCTCTCGTTCTCTTATCGAAACCCACTTCCCGCGCACGCGCGTGCGCGCGCTCCTCTCTCTCTCTCGACGAAAGCCACGGCGATTGGAAACAGAGAGTTTCGTCTCTCTTGAGCGACGAAAACCGGAGAGGTCCGTCGTTAACAGAGCGACGAAACCATGCGACGAATGAGGATCAACAGTCGACGATCCGACGATTGGGTCTCCGGCGATATCGAGCGAAAAAATTAGGGTTTCTGTTCTCCGACGCTCTACGTGGACTCAGGCGGGTAGCTATATTCCTTCCTCTATCTATCTATCTCTCTATTGTTTCTAACAAATTACGGTTTTTTCATTCTGGAGACGAGCCGACCTAACGAATTAGGGATTTTTGATTGTGTTAACTCCGGCGACGCTGTTCTCCGACGACGACGACAAGGTTCTGATTTTGATTTTTCCTTCATTGTTTGGAAATTCCTCAAATTTAGTTTTGATATTAACATATTCATTTCGGGGTGGATGGTATTACATATTCATTTCACAGTTTGATATTCTTTTAAGTTTCATATAAGATGAATTCATAGCTGGTATGTTTATATAAGATGAATTCATAGCATATATGTTCACACTATGTTGAAGATATTAATTAAAACATTTGCAGTCTTGTTAAGTAATAATTTAGTCTTGAATGTATATGAATTATTAATATGATCAATATCTATGAATAATTAATCTGGCCACTATTTCCTGATATATCTATTAACAAGAATCTTCTTAAGCTTATAGTAACACAAGTGGTAGGCACATAAGTTGTTCTATTTCTCAAACTTACATGCAAGCCAGGTTCACATTTGATTAGGTTGCTTTGGAGGATACCTACAGTCACAGACAATCACATAATCTATTTTATAAATAAATTGAATCATGCTGTGTCATGCTAGGTGCACCGTTTTGGGATTGAGGGATTTTTCTGATAATCTGTTTTATGGTTATCAGAGTTTCATCAAGTTTGAACACAAACAAATGTTAGGAGCCAAAATATTATGGGTTGAGGCTTCACAGAGCTCATTCTCTATTTGATACCTTCTATTTAGCTTGATAATACATAGTTTAGCATAGGGTCTTCATTCTTTTGGAGCGAAGTTTATATTATTCTGTCGTGTGATGGCTGACTCTCCCAGAAAGGTGATACTCGCAAGTGTACGAGGTCGGTAAATAATATACCCGGTAAGTACAGGATCATATCCACAAAGACGGAACTAATCTGCAAATTCACACAAATAGTTAGAGCATGTAAAGAATGGTTGAGGATTCTTACCACCCTATGGGGATGAATGATAGTTTGGAGAGTTGGTTTATCTAAACACCCTAGAGTTAGGGTAATGTCCTAAGGTTTGGATGCAAGGGAGAGAAAGAGTGCGGGTGTTGAGGATATCAGTAGGATTATTCAATTGCTCTGCTAAATATTAATTCCATGATAACTCGATCGCTCATCCATTTCAAGGTATGAGGATCAGGGAATAATCAATTAAGCACATATGGGGTGCACCAAGGGTAATTACTAACTGGGTTCTTCCCTTAATTAATAGCTCATGAATCACGCTCACACCCATTTCAAGATATATGAGAGTAGTGCATATAGGTTGTGGTGCGCAGCGCACAACCACCGTTCTGCAGCCCCTTTTGGGTAATGCAAGATTCAATAGATGGGTCACAACCCAATTGACAATTTGAATTGATGGATGAATTAAACTTCTAAATCACAAAATATGGATTGAATGGGTCTTGCATTCATTTCAAGACATGTAATACCCATTGGATACATGATGCAATAATTACGAAGCACCACCGTTCTTCGGCTCCTCCATGGATAGTATCAAACCCAATTACTCATAAGTTTAATTCACCCAACAACATGGATTAACAAGGGGTGCTGGAAATTAACATTAGCAAAGCAATCAATACATCCTACATCAATCCAAAACACCCACACAATGAATCTAGCCTAGCATATCAAAGACTAAATCAGCATTCATGAAAATGGACATAGTTCAATGCAAAGGATGAAAGCAAATTTGTATTAGAAAGAGAGTTGGAGATTTGTCACCAAATACAAGCTTCTTCAATCAACAATCAGTCTCAGCAATAGCAAAAACGAAATCAAAAAACTCAGAACTCTCAAAAACCCTAATCCCCTTCTCAAGGAAGAAGATGACCTAAAAATAGCAATAGATTAAGTTCTATTTCGCTCTCTCCTATTACATCTGAATAGTAGTGTTTTATACCCCCTATGGGTTACATCTCATCCATCCAAATCCTCATCCAAAGATTCACAGCAACTGGAGAGGAATCGGGTTAAGAAAAACCCGTTTCTCGTAACCCAGACTGCGGCCGAAAACGCCTGATCAGTCGACTGTCGAATAAATGAAAGTCGATTGATGGCAGAAAATTCTTACTACTTCCAAATGGGGACAGGAGACTGTCTAAAAATATTGCAGTCGACTGTGTGAACCACATGCGACTGTTTTCTGTTCTTCAGTCGTCTGCTGCAGAAATGTCAAAATAACAGAGAGTTGGCTCATTTTTGCTCCCTCAGAAATCTGAAATATCAGTCGACTAATGCGAAGATGAAAGGCGACTGTATGATATTACAGTCGACTGTCAATCCCCTTACAGTCGACTGTAGTTGGGCTTCAGCTTCTCCAGCTTCAATTCTTTGAAGGTAGGCGACTGCCGTTGTTTGGGCAGTCGACTGTTGGGTTTTCAGGCGACTGTCTTTGCTTCTGCAGGCGCCTGTTATGCACTCCTCTTCTTGAGTTGATTTAGTCCCTTCCAGGACACCTGAAAATTCCAGAAAAATCCCTATAAATATAATAGATATTTATAATGCTTAGGGAAGTGAAATTGTGCATGAATAAAATCATATGCTCACAAATGATGATTTAGCGTAAATGTAGTTAAGAGAGCATGATTCCATGGATTATATGCACAAGAGGAGATGATTATGAGGTTAGAATATGCAATATTTATTCATAATCACACCCCCGACTAGCGTTTTGCTAGTCCCTAGCAAAATAAGTGACCAATCCCACAATACAATGTTGATTCCATCCATGGATTATTGGCATTACTAAAGGGTGTTGAAATCATATATATAAGGGCAAAAGTCTCAAGTCTATACACCCTTCCCTAAGACTATAAGCTCATGCCTCTTACACACTCCACCATCCACACCTAAGCTTAGTATATCCCTTAATATGTCACAATCTCATGATGTAAGACCCTTAGAAACTCTCGAGCTTATGGGATATAACACTTGCTTCCTCAAAAGATCATGGAAATGAGTTGTGGTTCAAATTTATGCATTTACTCAAATTTCATGGAAATTTTTGCCTTATTCGAAGTACCATGGCAAAAGTTAATGCCTTATTCAAATGTACACAAGTGCACTTATTATTGTAGCATTTGATAGCATTCATTTGAGCAACTCCAACTTCCAAATCACTATCTTGGGATCCATGAATATAAACCTAGCCGAATTTTTAAAATTCCTAAAGCTTAATCAATTGATCGTCGATACCAATGTTTCTACGTCACTATAGGGTTTCAAATGGGTGATAATTGTCATGAGCTTCAAGTTAAAGGGCCAAGTGTAAGCATGTAGAGAGATAATTAATTGCCCTTAGTACATAGAGATACAACACACCCTAATTTGCCAAAATCCACTTCAAGAATACATTTTTACCAAAGTTGGGAAGGATCACCACGTTTAATCAATGGGTCCAACAAAAAGCTATGGGTTGCAGAAATGTTGGTGATGGATGGAAATTTTTTTATATAATTTCATTCAATTTATTCACAAAAAGGGATGAAAATGATAAAAAGAAGCTCAAGAAGTTTCTATATCCAAGTCCACACCCCCAACTAAAAATGAACATGGTCCTCAATGTTTGAAGGGTGTGATGAAGTATATGCCTGAAGATGGATAAACTAGGATAAGAAAGCTTGAGTAAGAGTTATTCATTACTACATATTACTAGATAGGAAAGTTTTGGAGTGAACACACCTAGTTGGTTCCACCCGGTGGTGGTTCCGTAAGCTCCATGGTGTACTCGTCTTTGCTCCACGGCTCTTGATAGTGCTTTAAACGTTGGCCATTCACCTTGAATTCATTGCCGTTTTGTAGGTTGGCAATGGTCACCGTGCCATGTGGAAACACCTCCTGAACAATGAAGGGTCCAATCCACTTCGAACGAAGCTTTCCGGGGAAGAGATGAAGTCTTGAGTAATAAAGTAGCACTTTCTCCCCCGGGGTGAATTCTTTCCTCAAGGTGATTCGATCATGGGCGCATTTAAGCCTCTCCTTCACAAGCTTGGAATTGTTGTATGCCTCTCTCATTATCTCTTCGAGCTCCACTAACTGCAATTTACGGGAAGAGTGGTCAATTTCACAATTAAACTTTTTAATTGCCCAAAAATATTTATGTTCAAGCTCAATGGGCAAGTGGAAAATTTTTCCAAAAACTAAGCGATATGGGGACATCCCTAAAACTGTTTTGTAGGCGGTACGGTATGCCCACAATGCTTCGGGAATACGCATACTTCAATCTTTCCTTGATGGATTCACCGTCTTTTGGAGTATGTTCTTGATCTCCCGATTCGCCAACTCCGCTTGTCCATTTCTTTGGGGGTGGTATGGTGTGGAGACCTTGTGTTTCACCCCAAACTTTTTCATTAAGCTTACGAAGAGGCGGTTGCAGAAATGTGACCCTCCGTCGCTTATCATAGCCTTTGGCATCCCAAATCGTGCAAAAATGTTTTATTTCATGAATTTAAGCACGATAGCCGCATCATTGGTCCTACAAGGAATAGCCTCAACCCATTTAGATACATAATCTATAGCAAGCAAAATATATGTGTACCCAAAGGATGGGGGAAATGGCCCTATAAAATCAATGCCCCAACAATCGAAGATTTCTAATTCAAGAATGGGGTTTAGCGGCATCATATTTCTTTTAGTAATTCCCCCCCAACTTTTGGCAAGCTAAGCATGATTTACAATATGTATAAGTGTCCTTAAACATGCTAGGCCAATAGAAACCACATTGTAGAATTTTTGTTACGGTCTTTTGGGCGGAAAAATGATCACCGCACACACCTTCATGGCAAAAGTGTAAAACACTATCAAACTCATGGTCGGGTATGCATCTCCTTACTATTTGGTCATTACAATACTTGTAAAGGTAAGGGTCATCGAAAAAGAAAGATTTTACCTCAAAGATGAACCTTTTGTAATCTTGGCGAGACCAAGTAGAAGGAGTCTTACCGGTGACCAAGTAGTTTATTATGTCGGCATATCATGGGAGTGTGTGGGAGACCGCAAAAAGATGTTCGTGGTGAAATGAATCATTCAATGGGATGGTTGATGGCTCCATGGTCATCGTTAACCGTGAAAGGTGATCTGCAACATGATTTTCGACTCCCTTCTTGTCCTTGATGGCAATGTTGAATTCCTGCAAGAGCAAAATCCAACAGATTAGTCTAGGCTTAGCGTCTTTCTTCGAAAGGAGATATTTAAGAGCGGCATGGTCGGTGAAGATTGTAATTGGGAATCCCAATATATAGCTCCTAAATTTCTCCAACGTAAATACAACGGCTAAAAGCTCCTTCTCCGTGGTGGTGTAGTTTCGTTGAGCCTCATTCATACTCTTACTTGCATAGTAAATCACCACGGGGACATTGTCCTTGCGTTATCCACGCATGGCACCAACCGCATAATCACTAGCATCGCACATGATTTCGAAGGGTGATGTCCAATCTGGCACCTGAAGAATTGGTGAACATGTGAGCAAAATTTTCAACTTCTCAAAAGCAAGTTGACAATCATTACTCCAAGCAAAATCTACATCATTTTTTAAAAGCATGCAAAGAGGTTGAGATATAGAACTAAAATCTTTTATGAACCTCCTATAAAAACCTGCATGCCCAAGAAATGATCGAATATCTCTTACGCAACGAGGAGTGGGTAGCTTTTCTATTACCTCGATCTTGGCTTTATCGACGTGCATACCTTCCTTGGATACAATATGACCGAGGACTAAGCCTTCGGTTGTCATGAAATGGCATTTCTCGCAATTCAAGAGAAGGTTTTTCTCGATGCACCGATCTAACACCAAAGACAAGTTAGATAAACAATTATTAAATGAGCTACCATACACAGAGAAATCATCCATGAATACCTCCACAATCTTTTCAACCATATCATGGAAAATGCTAAGCATACAACGTTGAAAGGTTGTGGGGGCATTACATAGACCAAATGGCATTCTCCGGAATGCAAAAGTGCCAAAAGGACAAGTGAAGGTGCTCCTCTCTTGTTCTTCGGGTGCTATTTCAATTTGATAATAACCGGAATAGCCATCAAGGAAGCAATAATATTCGTGTCCGGCCACTCTCTCTAGGATTTGATCAAGAAATGGGAGAGGGAAGTGGTCTTTACGGGACTTAGAATTAAGCTTCCTATAGTCAATGCACATGCGCCATCCCGTGGTGGCACGCATGGGGACTAGCTCATTGTTTTCATTTTTAATAACAGTTAGCCTCGATTTCTTAGGTACAAATTGAATGGGGCTAACCCATCTACTATCGGCAATAGGGTATATAATACTAGCATCAAGAAGCTTAAGGATTTCACCTTTTACCACTTCCTTTAGGTTAGGATTTAACCTACGTTGCATTTCTCTAGTAGGTTTGGTGTCATCCTCTAAGTAGATGTGGTGCTTACAAATGAGGGGGTCAATACCTTTAATGTCGGCAATTGTCCAACCAATTGCCCCATTGTGAGTTTTAAGCACATCTAGCAATTGCATTTCTTGCTCATTGGAAAGTTTAGACGATATTACCATGGTGAATGTGCCGGATTCCCCAAGAAATGCATACTTCAAATATGACGGCAACGGCTTCAAATCCAAGGATGGGTGTTCCAGCTTTGATGGCCTTTGGCAAGGTGTGTCCAACGGTAGCGGCTCAAAAGATGGCATCCACTTAGTCACCGCACCAACTTCCTGTGAAAAACACTCGGTGTCAATATTTTCACAAAAATGATCAACAAAATCAAGCGCTTCAACAAACTCCGTATCAAAATGCTCTTCAACTAGAGTCTCAATCATGCAAGCTTCCTCAAACTCACCATCCCCCGATGGTAATTTACAAGCATTGAAAATGTTCAAGTCAACGGTCATGTTGCCAAAAGAAATTTTAAGTTGACCATCCCTATAATTGATTATAGCATTGCTTGTGGCTAGGAATGGTCTACCTAAAATGATGGGGGTTGGTGTTTTGGTTTGAGGTCCAAGAATGTCCAACACAACAAAGTCCATCGGGTAGTAAAATTTGTCCACTTGGACGAGCACGTCCTCTATGCTGCCCTTGGGGACCTTGATAGATCTATCGGCCAATTGGAGAATAATGGGTGTGGATTTTAATTCTCCAAGTCCTAATTGTATGTACAAGTCATAAGGCAAAATATTAACACTCGAACCTAAATCAAGGAGGGCTTGACCTATCTTTTTGGTTCCTATGATGCATGGGATTATAGGTGAGCCGGGATCCTTGTATTTAGTAGGAGTGTTATGTTGCACAATAGCACTAACTTGTTGTGTTAGGAAGGCCTTTTTCTTAACACTAACATTCCTCTTAACGGTGCATAAATCTTTTAAGAATTTAGCATATGCGGGAATTTGATTTATTGCATCAAGACGAGGGATATTAGTTTGAAAATTTTGAAATATTTCGCGGATTTCAGATTGGAACTTATCTTTCCGTGGAGGTTGAAGCCTGTGAGGGAAAGGTGCAAGAGGAATGTACGGCTCGGGCTCTTCAATGACGATCTCTTCGGAATGGTTGCCTTTGTCCGGTATTTCTTCTTGCACATTTTCATTTGGGGTAGCTTCATTCTCCATAACTATCTCCGCTTCGACTCTCGGTGGCTCCGGCTTCTCAAGTTTTCGACCACTCCTCAAAGTTTTCACCGCTTGACAAGACTTGACGTTGGGTCCTCCCGATGATGAATTCATGTTAGGGTTGGGGACTGGTTGTGCCGAAAGCTTGCCCTTCTCAAGAGTTGCCGCAAGCTTAGCCATATTCTCATTGAGTTGTTGAAATTGTTGTTGGTGTTACGCCTGAGTTTGTTGTAGTTGTTGCCATTGTTGGAAATTTGCTTGATTTTGCGTTGTTTGTATTTGGATGAATTGTTGCAACATGTCACTCAGAGATTGCACTTGGGGCTCACTTGTTTCATCCCTCCTCCTTTGGATGCATTGTTGATTGTTATTGTTGTTGAAGGGTGGACGATATGATGGTTGAGCTTGTTGTTGTCTTTGGGATCCCCAATTCAAATTCGGGCTATTCCTCCAACTCGGGCCTTGATTGTGGGAATTGTTGTATCCTTGCCCTTGGTTGGAATTTACCACATAATTCACTTGAGTAGGGTCTTGAAGTACTTCCTTTGCTAGCGGTAGGTTAGGACATGAGTGATACTATGGTCTGCGCTACTATAAAGGTTACATAGCCCTTCATTACCAACCGTCACGACCTTTACTCCTTTCAACTGCAACCCTTCAAGTCTCTTGCAAATGATGACCTCCATTCTTGCCTCTAAGGCTTCCTCTTGGGTCAATGTAAGGAGACCTCCACGGGCCAAAGGTTGAGGTAATTCTCTTCTCTCAGATTCAGGAGTCGCCTCCCAACTTCGTGCATTCTCAGCTATGGATTCTAGGTAATCCCATGCCTCCTCTGGTGTCTTATCCAGAAATTCCCCGTTGCACATCATTTCCACGAATTGCTTCATCGATGGGATGAGTTCGTAGTAAAAGAAACCGATGAGACGGTACTCATCAAATCCATGATGTGGACATGCTAGAAGCAGCTCCTTGAACCTTTCCCAAGTGATGTCAAAGCTTTCATTTGGCTTTTGAGAAAAATTTGCCATTTGCCGCTTTAATCCTTGAGTCCTGTGCAAGGGAAAAAAAACTTTTTCAGAAATTCAGCTTGTATTGCTAACCAGGAGTTAATAGTATGAGGAGGTATAGCATTAAACCAATTTTTAGCTTTATCCTTTAAAGAAAAAGGAAACATTTTTAGATAAATGGTTTCATTGCTTGCCTTTCCATCAGAACATGTGAGGCAGACATCTTCAATCTCCTTTATGTGTAGATAAGGGTTCTCCTTCTCTACACCATGAAAATTGGGAAGAATTTGAAATATCCCAGGTCTTGGGCTAAAAGTATTCGCATCGTCTGGAAGCACAATGCATGAGCCGGTAGCTGACCTATTCGGCCTCAACACATATCTCAAACTTCGATCACCCTCATGTTGAGAGTGATCGTCCACACTATGATTGGTGTTGTCATTACCGTTGGTGCTGGTATCGGCCATGGCTATGTTTCTTACTAGTCTACGTGTTCGAGGAGTCCTTAACCACATAAACTAGACAATTGAGTTTAAGCCAAAACTTTCCAAGATTAGCCTAATTTTTTTATAGTTTTGACGATTATAAAAATTGAACAAACTCAGATATCCACAATGAGTATAAACAATAAAATGGAAAGATCTCACCAAATTTTCACAACAAAAACCAAAGTGTGAAATGAAGATACGCCGTCCCCGGCAACGGCGCCAATTTGCTTGACTCTCCCAGAAAGGTGATACTCGCAAGTGTACGAGGTCGGCAAATAATATACCCGGTAAGTACCGGATCGTATCCACAGAGACTGAACTAATCTGCAAATTCACACAAATAATTAGAGCATGTAAAGAATGGTTGAGGATTTTTACCACCCTATGGGGATGAATGATTGTTTAGAGAGTTGGTTTATCTAAACACCGTAGAGTTAGGGTAATGTCCTAAGGTTTGGATGCAAGGGAGAGAAAGAGTGCGGGTGTTGAGGATATCCGTAGGATTATTCAATTGCTCTGCTAAATATTAATTCCATGATAACTCGATCGCTCATCCATTTCAAGGTATGAGGATTGGGGAATACTCAATTAAGCACATATGGGGTGCACCAAGGGTAATTGCTAACTGGGTTCTTCCCTTAACTAATAGATCATGAATCACGCTCACACCTATTTTAAGGTATGTGAGAGTAGTGCATATAGGTTGTGGTGCGTAGCGCACAACTACCGTTCTGCGGCCCCTTTTGGGTAATGCACGATTCAATAGATGGGTCACAACCCAATTGACAATTTGAATTGATGGATGAATTAAACTTCTAAATCACAAAATATGGATTGAATGGGTCTTGCATTCATTTCAAGACATGCAATACTAATTGGATACATGATGCAATAATTACGAAGCACCACTGTTCTTCGGCTCCTCCATGGATAGTATCAAACCCAATTACTCATAAGTTTAATTCACCAAACAACATGGATTAACAAGGGGTGCTGGAAATTAACATTAGCAAAGAAATCAATACATCGTACATCAATCCAAAACACCCACACAATGAATCTAGCCTAGAATATCAAAGACTAAATCAGCATTCATGAAAATGGACATAGTTCAATGCAAAGGATGAAGGCAAATTTGTATTAGAAAGAGAGTTGGAGATTTGTCACCAAATACAAGCTTCTTCAATCAGCAATTAGTCTCAGCAATAGCAAAAACGAAATCAAAAAACTCAGAACTCTCAAAAACCCTAATCCCCTTCTCAAGGAAGAAGATGACCTAAAAATAGCAATAGATTAAGTTCTATTTCGATCTCTCCTATTACATCTGAATAGTAGTGTTTTATACCACATAGGGGTTACATCTCATCCATCCAAATCCTCATTCAACGATTCACAGCAACTGGAGAGGAATCGGGTAAAGAAAAACCTGTTTCTCGTAACCCAGACTCCGGCCAAAAACCCTCGATCAGTCGACTGTCGAATAAATGGCAGTCGACTGATGGCAGAAAATTCTTACTTCTTCCAAATGGGGACATGCGACTGTCTAAAAATATCACAGTCGATTGTGTGACCCACAGGCGACTGTTTTCTGTTCTTCAGTCGCCTGCTGCAGAAATGTCAAAATAACAGAGAGTTGGCTCATTTTTGCTCCCTCAGAAATCTGAAATATCAGTCGACTGCTGCGAAGATGACAGGCGACTGTATGATATTACAGTCGGCTGTCAATCCCCTTACAGTCGACTGTAGTTGGTCTTCAGCTTCTCCAGCTTCAATTCTTTGAAGGTAGGCGACTGCCATTGTTTGGGCAGTCGACTGTTGGGTTTTCAGGCGACAGTCTTTGCTTCTGCAGGCGCCTGTTATGTACTCCTCTTCTTGAGTTGATTTAGTCCCTTCCAGGACACCTAAAAATTCCAGAAAAATCCCTATAAATATAATAGACATTTATAATGCTTAGGGAAGTGAAATTGTGCACGAATAAAATCATATGCTCACAAATGATGATTTAGCGTAAATGTAGTTAAGAGAGCATGATTCCATGGATTATATGCACAAGAGGAGATGATTATGAGGTTAGAATATGCAATATTTATTCATAATCAATGATTGTCGGTAGCATATACATGTTTGTTCAATCTTCTGCTTTGTTTGTGTTTACCTGATAGTTTGATTTAATTTATGAATTTGAATATACGACATTGAATTTATTTATATCTATGAATCATTCAGTATCTTATCATGGTAAGTGGCTATAAACTGTACTTTGTAAGCACATCCCTTTTTTGCTTGTAAAACACATTCAAATTGATGATGGAGTACTATGAATCAAATTTTTTTATCTTTAAAGTTTTTTCATAACTTGCCAATTATAAAATGGTAAATGGCTATTATAAATCATAATTGATAGCATAATTGGTCTTTTGCCTTTTATTTATTTGCATCTTTTGGGAGAAATTTTACTTTCGTACATGATTTTTTTGAAGGAAATTCTATTGCATACATGACTAACCATAAAATTAGGAATTGAAGTATCTTTTCCTTTCCAGATAACATGTATGTTTCTTCCAGGCGTTCATTTATAAACAACCTATCGCTCTTTTGAGTGTTTACGACTGTAGGTTTCTTGATGTTAAAACATGATGTGTGTGGCGCTTGTGAAGAATTTTAGTCTTGTGTTTTCTTTTTGTTTGTTGACAAAAAATAGATAGTGCATGTTATGGGGAATGATTGTCCCAATTTCGGGGTGGATGGTATTACATATTCATTTCACAGTTTGATATTCTTTTAAGTTTCATATAAGATGAATCCATAGCTGGTATGTTCATATAAGATGAATTCATAGCAGATATGTTCACACTATGTTGAAAATATTAATTAAAACATTTGCAGTCTTGTTAAAGTAATACTTTAGTCTTAAATGTATATGAATTATTAATATGATCAATATCTATGAATGCTTAATATGACCACTATTTCCTGATATATCTATTAACAAGAATCTTCTTAAGCTTATACTAACACAAGTGGTAGGCACATAATTTGTTCTATTTCTCAAACTTACATGCAAGCCAGGTTCAAATTTGATTAGGTTTCTTTGGAGGACACCTACGGTCACAGAGACAATCACATAATCAGTTTTATAAATAAATTGAATCATCATGTGTCATGCTAGGTGCACCATTTTGGGATTAAGGGATTTTTCTGATCATCTGTTTTATGGTTATCCGATTTTCATCAAGTTTGGAATACAAACAAATGTTAGGAGCCAAACTATTATGGATGGAGGCTTCACAGAGCTCATTCTCTATTTGATACCTTCTATTTAGCTTGATAATACATAGTTTAGCATAGGGTCTTCATTCTTTTGGAGCGAAATTTATATTATTCCGTCGTGTGATGGCTACCGGTAGCATGTACATGTTTGTTCAATCTTCTGCTTTATTTGTGTTTACCTGATAGTTTGACTTAATTTATGAATTTGAATATACGACATTGAATTTATTTTTATCTATGAATCATTCAGTATCTTATCCTGGTAAGTGGCTATAAACTGTACTTTGTAAGCACATCCCTTTTTTGTTTGTAAAACATATTCAAATTGATGATGGAGTACTATGAATCAAATTTTGTTATCTTTAAAGTTTATTCATAACTTGCCAATTATAAAATGGTAAATGGCTATTATAAATCATAATTGATAGCATAACTGGTCTTTTGCCTTTTATTTATTTGCATCTTTTGGGAAAAATTTTACTTTCGTACATGATTTTTTTTGAAGGAAATTCTATTGCATACATGACTAACCTTAAAATAAGGAATTGAAGTCTCTTTTCCTTTACAGTTAACATGTATGTTTCTTCCAGGCATTCATTTATAAACAACATGTCACTCTTTTTAGTGTTTACAACTGTAGGTTTCTTGATGTTAAAACATGATGTGTGTGGTGCTTGTGAAGAATTTTAGTGCTGTGTTTTCTTTTTGTTTGTTGACAAAAAATAGATACCGTATGTTATGGGGAATGATTGTCCCAATTTCGGGTTGGATGGTATTACATATTCATTTCACAGTTTGATATTCTTTTAAGTTTCATATAAGATGAATTCATAGCTGGTATGTTCATATAAGATGAATTCATAGCAGATATGTTCACACTATGTTGAAGATATTAATTAAAACATTTGCAGTCTTGTTAAAGTAATACTTTATTCTTGAATGTCTATGAATTATTAATATGATCAATATCTATGAATAATTAATATGACCATCATTTCCTGATATATCTATTAACAAGAATCTTCTTAATCACTCATTTGACACAAAAATGAATAATTTTCCTATCTTAATGCACAAATCATTCTGGGTTTCCCAATTTTTCCCAAAAAAATTAAAGACGCTTTATAACTTGAAGTATCAAAATTTTAAACCTTGATAGAACTATGAAGAGTGCCAAACTTTTTATTATCTTGGTTCTTTTTATTCCTTTATAATTCACATAATCCACTCTGCCCATCTTTTATTATATCCCTCGAATGGACAAGATTGAATTATACATGTTCTCTTTCTGACCCCTCAAAAATTTGCCAAGAACAGATACCTATAAGGCTATAAAGGGTGTCAGTCCACTGGGAGGCAAACATCAGGTTGGCAGATCATTGGTGTCCTTGCTCAATCTTGTATAGTTACCTTCCTAGTTTGATGGGTTCATTGCCTCTAATTTGATTTCATCATAATTTCTTTTTGGTGTTGGCATAACATGATCATTCTAATTTTGCAGTTTTCCAAGTTATTTGGCAAGATTTGCCTGGAAGACATTTGATGGTCAATTCAAAATCACTAAATCTTTGAAAATGTATTACAAGCAAACTACAGCTTGGAGAAATCATATACCCATGCAGGTGATTGAGCTTGAAAGACAGGAAGCAAAAGCAAGAAAAGTATAGAAACTTCACTCTTACATCTCAGCGGTCCCAAAGAACTCAACAAAATATTTTTGAGGATCAGTCGACCGATCCCAATCTTTCAGCCTGATTATCAGAAGAAGAAAATCCACCCCGATGAACGACACAAGGTAGTAGCCAAATTCTTCAAGAATGTCATGCTCCGCTTTACACAATGCTTAGGAGCGAGGACGCGAGAGGGTCTGCATGTGTAAGTAAGGGGGAGGTACTTTTGCTTTTCTTTCCTCCTTGACTTAACACAATAAGCGTCTGTGTGAAATCTTACAGGTTCTTGCATGCATACTCAAAAACAACGCAGATAATTATTATTTTTATTACAATCTCAATCGTCTCAAAAATGAAATACAACAATAAGGAAAGGAAGAGACGCCTTATGGCTCTTACAACACAGAATACATAAATCTAATACAATGGAACTACAAGGAAAAGCAGTCAAGAATATCTTCCTGGAAGAGTCCTGCATCTAGTGGATCATGCTAGCTGGAACTAGGATCTGCAAAAATGCCCCCAGAACTTGACGGACATTGCATTAAAACACAAATACAATGCCCGTTAGTGAGGGTTACTCATGTTGGTTCCCAAGCATCAATCTCGTTTAAACAATTAAAGAATATAGCAAGGTCATGGCATTGTCTATTAACAGAATAAAAACATGTGAGCAAGTAGGGTGTAGTGCACAAAGTAAAGCGTGGTGAGCATGTCAATTATACATAAGCATGGTAAGAGAGAAGCTAGCAGGTTACACAATTTATGATAGCAAACAGCAGAAGTAAAGTGGTGTGTCATTCAATCTCTTAATCTAGTGACATGCCTAATGTCTGAGGGCGGAAGGGACTACAATTTCACCAAACCTTTAGGAGCTACCCATGGGTACTATACTCACCGACCCCATCCAGGTGACAGTCAAGTTTACCAAATAGGGTGAAACCTAGCGTTCCGGCCTCTACTACAGTGGACTACCCCACCCATAAGTGTTCTTTCTAGACCACGAGCCAGAATCAGCCAAATCGGCCATCAAAGTTTATATACTGGAACACGAGCCAGACTAGTTATATATGACCCTACTGGAACACGAGCCAGACTAGTCATATATGACCGATGGGAGTAGCCAACGGCATGTAACACTAGTAGCCAACGACATGTATCATTCTTTAATTATCAAGTTCATTCATGTGTCTCTAGCAGGAATTTCTAGCAGTTATGCAGGAGTAATCAGCATGACATAAAGCAGCTTAAATGAAGTAACATTTAACAACAGGTAGGAAAATGCACGCTTGCATTAACACATATTAATTTATTTTGATGAAAGAGATGTGGGGAACCTACTATACAATGCGTAGATCTGAAGAGGAGGCAGGCGTTAGGTGTCCAAGTGATTGAAATGTAAGGCACGATTTATCTGTGTCATTAAAATTCGTGATATCAGACTAATCTTTTTAAGCTAACAGAGTTATTATAAACTAATACTAATGCTAATTAATCTATTAACAGAACATCTTAATATTACTAACTTATTAATCGTGTGTATAATTAAGCAATGAACTTATACTTAACAATATTATTAACGTTTCATAACTCAATTAACTTAATCAATTTTATAACTTAATCTTAATAACTTATAACTTAATAACTTTAATATCTTTAAGACTTAAAATAACTAAATGTAATTTTTAATAACTTAAACTGATATGATTTATATGAAAATAAAACTAACTAATGTACACTTTCATTATTACTAACATTAACTTATTAACTTTAAGAACTCTAAAATCATTGAATTAACTAAAATAACTCAATAAGCAATAACTTAAACCCAAAACCAATACCCAATTAATCTTCATTTTGAACCCAAAACCCAATAAGCTTATCTTAAACCCAATAGGAATACTATACCCAATAAGAAGTTCTTTAAACCCAATAATCTTTAACTTAACTTACCCACAAAACCCATTATCCAATCATTTTTCAATACCCAAACCCAATAGCAATATACATATACCCAATAGCTTAACTTAAACCCAATACCCAATAAGCTTTAAAAGAAACCATACCAAAAAGCCCATTTGACTTTTCCCCCTATCTTCTTCTTCCTCTTCTATCTTCTTCTGTTTCTTTGCTTTCTTCTTTCTCCTTCTTTTTTGTTTCTAATTTCTTGCAGGTGGCTAGGGCAGCAAGGGGGCACACAGCAAGCGGCCGACGGCGGCGGCCAGCGGCGGCCGGCGGCACGGTGGCAGTGAGCGGGTGGTAGGGGCGGTAGCACGCACGGTGGCTGCACAGCGGCTGCGACGGAGCACCGGCACGCGCGGTAGGGGGCGGCGACGTCCTGGGCAAGGAGGAGAGGGGCATGTCAGAGAGAGGAGTTGGGTTTTTAGGGTTGGATTTTGGGTTTGAATGAATTGATTTCTGAAATTCAATTTAATTCCTCTGATTCTCCCTCTTCAATTTTCTGATTTGTTTTTGGATCAGGGGTGTTTGAATTTGGTGTTGGATTTTGGCTGAATGTGGATTTTGTTTGTTTGGGGTTGTTTGATGGATGAAATTGGGGGAGGATGAGGCTGAAATTGGTTTTCTTGAAGGAAGAAGGAGATGAGAAAATGTGGTCGGTTTTCTCATCCCCTGCATGAGGGTATGAAGGGGGGGTGATGATGCTGCTGTGGGTTGAATGGAGAAGAGATGATGGCTGCCCCTTTTGTTTTTTCTGTTGAATGAAGGTGGGACAAAGAAATAGGAAGGAGAAGAACAGAGAGGGGGTTGGGTGGGTGGTTGTTTGATTAGGGGTAGATCCACCGTATAGGTGGGTGGGTGATTAGGGTTAAAATTAATTAGTAAAGTAATTTAGTAAATGATAAAAGTAATAACTAGAAGTAATTAGTAATTGTTAAAAGTAATTAGTGAATAGTAAAACTAATTAGCAAAACTACTTCATAAATGTAATTAGTAAAAATATTTAGCAGATGGTAGAAAGGTAAACTTGATTGGAGAAGAGTAATTATTTTAACATTAAAATACCGATTTTCACAACCTACTCCAAAAATTACGAAAATGCCACGGGTTCGTATCCTCGCGAGAAGCACAAATACGAAGTCCATTTTAAAATTTGAGCGATGATAAAAACATGAAAAAATCATTTACTCTGAAATCATTTTGAAATCGTTTTGAACACAAAAATCACACACCACGAAAACAGGTCGGTAATCTTTCCCCGTTTTGGAGTCCCTAGGACAATCATACGTGATGGGGGGAGCCATTTCATCGAGAAGAAGTTTGAGACGATGCTTAAGAAGTATGGAGTTCATCACAAGGTCATCGCCCTCAAACAAGCGGCCAAGTGGAAGTGTCCAACAGGGAAGTCAAGGGCATCCTAGAGAAGACAGTGAGCGCCTAGAGGAAAGATTGGTCCTACAAGTTAAGCGACGCTCTTTGGGCATATCGCACCGCATTCAAAACTCCCCTCAAAACAACCCCCTACAGACTAGTATAGGGAAAAGCTTGCCACCTTCCAGTAGTGTAACGACCTGTATTTTTTTCAATACATCAATTTACATGATTACATATTTTCAACATTTTAAAATCTCTTTATAAATGTAGTCAAGAGTTTTATAACAAAACTGATTTCAAAAATTTCTTATAAAAATATTTAAAGCACTAGACTAATTATAATGTATTTCAGTAATTTTAGATTTCCTCAAATACTCAAAACAGTTTCGATAAAAATTCATTTTCAATAATTACTGTTTTGGCTTAACGAATTAATTTTCTATACAAAAATACTCGAAACATTTTCAAACTTCTACAGTAGCATCCTATGGTCATTTAGGGCTCTCCACATTAATTTTGTAATTTTCTGATATCATTTCAACATAGAACCTGTAAACCCGATTTCTAAACGTTTTGGCCTAAAACTAGTATTTTTGTAGCTCAAATCCCAAAATGGATCTTGTATTCGTGATTCTCATGACGATACAATCTCGTGGGTATATTTTCGTAATTTTTTGGAGTCGTATGCAAAAACAGGCTTGTATTCCTCCGGTTTTCACTAATTACATTCACTAATTACAATTCTACATTTACTAACTACTTTTACTTAATCACTTTCACATTAACCACCCTCTTAATCCACAGTTTGGTTGGATCTAAATCATTTCAGATCCAACACTCATCCACCCCCTTTTAATTTTTGTGTCCCCCCTCTAATCATAATATTGCCATTAGTAAACCCTATTTAAACACCCTCCTTGTATTATAACCCACACAGTATCTCTTCCTCTCCTTTTATTTTTCTTTCAAATTAAACCCCCCACCTCGCACGTGGCACCCCTCCTCTCCCTCTCTCCGTTGCTCACTCTCCCTCTCCATCTCTCTCCGCCCCTCCCCCGGAGGTCCGACCACCGGTCGCCGAGCGCCGCGCTCCGCAGCGCCGAGCGTCGCCCCCCGAAGCTCCGGAGCGCCGACCGTCGCCCCTCGAAGAGCTCTGAGCTCCCTCCTGCCATCGGTGTCTTCGAGCAGCTCCCCGCACGCCACAGCGACGCCGTGAAACCCCCGAGGCCGTCGCTCCACCGCCCCAACGTCGTCGCCGTCAGGATCGCCGCCTCCCACCGACAAACACCGTCGCTCGTGCCCCGCTCTGTCGTTTGCGAGTCCCCTCCGGCATCCCACGTGAGCCCGCACCTCCAATAGCCACCGAGTAACCCCCGAGCTCCGCCGCCGCTCCGCCGCCTCCAGCGCCGCCTTCGACGCCGACTCGCCGTCGAAGCTCGACCGCCCCGCCGGCGCTCCACGAAGAGAACGGTGGGTGCGTGCATAACGCGCGATGGCAATTTCGTAAATTTCGAAATTAATTTCGTATTTTCGTATTTCATTAATTATTAAATGGATAATAATGGTTTTTAATGCATAACTTAAAATATAGGCCTCAGAAAAATGTGAGACTAGCTCCAGAAAATCAGAAATAATATTCTGGACCCAATGTCATTCGTTTCATCTCGATCAGATGTTTAGTTTTTCCAGAATTATTTTTTAGCCTAAAACTTAAATACGTAAAATTCTTTCTAAAATCCACAACTCTTTATTTTCACGTACACTGATACGTGATAAAAATATGGGTATTAGTAATCTTCGAGGCGGTCGTTTTGATTGCTCATTCGAGTATTTTCGACTAGTATTGCACCCGGAATAAATTATGGAAGTTTTACGTTACCGAAGTAAATTGAGTTTTTAAAATTATTTTCAAGCTTCTGAAAATTATAAAAATTACTATAAGCTTCAGAAAAATATTTTCTCTTGCAGTAAAACTATGTTTATCATTTATAGCCTATATAAAAATTTAGAATGCTTTTCATCACCGTTTTAATCAGTTTTAAAATCAAAACGATCAAGTTAAATAAATAGGAAATAGTGTATTCTTTAACTAATTGTTTCTTGTGTTTACAGGTATCAAACCCCATGCACCAGCACTGGATCGAGTCCCAGCTCACTACCATCGCCTCGGATATAGTAAGTCACGACAGGTTCTAGATTTAGAAAATCAGCTATTGTACTTGTATGAACTCGTTGACACCCCTATAGCCTCGAACAGCTATTTGGCTTGAACCGAACTAGAGACCTAATAGGAAAGTAATCAACCAAAGATTGCTTACCCACTTTCTTTGGTGGTTGTAGCACACAACTACTAACTTGGGTAAATTGTGTGCTAAACTACACTACCACATGCTCGAAGCACGGAAGTAACACCTTTTTGTGTTGGACTTGTCTTTATCCTCTTTCTGGTTTTCAATGAGAAAGTCAACCAATTGTCTTGGTTCGACTAGCAACATGTGGAACATCATGTGGAACATCCTGTGGAACATCATATGGAACAATCCTGTAAAGAACTTGCACTTGACGCATCACTGGGGTATTGGGGTAACTCATAGTTAGAGAGAGTACGGGAGTGACTAGAGTTCCATCTTCCTGTCCCGTCGCCTGAGTTTTGGCATCTCGTCCTGCTGTCTAAGTTTTGGCAAAATACATGTACTGCTGCCTGGGTTTCGGTATTCGTCTGGGTAAGCGCACCGGGCAAGAGATACTGAATGGTCACATATTGTACTCTCCTACTTGAGTCACATAGTTCTAGTGTAGCTTGCACGGTCACTTTTTTACAGACATGCTCTTTATTTTCTACACTTGTACAGTCATGCCCTTTACTTTCTACACTTGTACAGACACTACACTTTACTTTACACATTGGTCCGCTTGTACGTAGTTACCTTTGTCATACTTGTACAGTGCTCCTTTTCTTTATTTAGAATTGTTGTGACTTACCTTCGGTTCTATTTATGGCACCGACAGACGACGACCTGATTAAAGAGATTGCCCCAGAGTTCGAGGAGCCCGCATTTGACCCAGAAGCCGCGGAGTTTTAGCTATTTTTGCTTGTGTACGGTTATGCTATGTACTTCTATTCCGTATTTCCTTTCAGTACTTTTTCTTTTTATGTATTTGTGTGAGAAAGTGCTGCTGCTGGTTTGTATTTTTATTTGAACTGTAATAATATTGTACGTTGGTTGAGTGTTTAGTACATCTATGAGTTGTGGCTATGCTGATTTCACTGGTAGACTGCAAGACCTGCAAATAAATCAAATAAGTAACTGGACCCCGAGAGCGGGTCGTCACAAGTTTTGGCGGCCCATGCAGGTCCATGCAAAATACCTCGTGAACAGTATAGTAAAACCAGGATGTATCGTATACGATACTTGACTAAGCTGACATTTTCTAGGAATGCAGGGTTGACACTCGAAAGATCGACAGGAACACCTCGGGGAGCCCAATGGAGTTGACCTATCTGGACTTAATAAAAAGTCATTAATAAAACCTAAATTTTGAATTTTTAGGATTCAACTAGTTGCTAGGATTAATTAGTTATTAATAAAAATCTTTTTGTGTTGGTGGCACACATATAAATGATAAGCTTCCTTCAATGGACCATGATCCGGTCAATGTGCTTGGCTAATTTTGTTGAATCACCCTAGCTAGACTTGGGGTAGGTGATCCTGGCTTAGTCACTTCCCTGGCCGTGTCCGCTGGACCACAAGGACGTGAATCATTATTATGTATCGCCATCGATCTTCATCACTATCATCCTTCTTTTAGCTTGATGACCTTTCGATTGACCTTCTTAGAATCTTCCTATTTCTAGTATGCTTGAACTCTAGCTTCAGAGGGTAGCGTTCGAATTTTCGATCATCAGAAGTTTGAGTTCGACAACTGAAGCGAATCGAAGGACCACACTGTAAAGGACTGTCCTGAGAGGAAGTCTCAATCTTCCAACCCTAATCCAGCCAATGCCCCTGCCAGAAATGCAACGCAGTGATCACCACTATCTGCTCAGCAACGTCAACCACTCCCTCCTCAGCAGTAAGTGTACCAGCAGACTCGACGACAGGCGCCACCCCAGAGACGCCAAGCTTATACGATGACGGTAGAAGAGGCCGAAATAATCACAGGTACGAGATATTCCACTAAGCTATACACTCTATTACTTAGAAATCGTAAGCTTAGACATGATTCTCATAACCGTAGGTACCGTCTTAGTAGCCGGTAAACCTGCCCTCACATTGTTCGACTCAGGAGACACACACTGCTTCTTGGCAAGTCCATTCATCCAAACACATGCCATCTCTGTTGAACCTCTGACTTCCTGTTGGAAGGTCGAGACCGCTGGCAGTTCCCTACTGGTAACCAGCGGATGCCTCCAATGCTCTGTAGTGATTTGTGGCCGATACCTCTTCACCGACTTCATTTTGATAGAGATGCTAACTTTTGATGATGTTCTTGGGATGGATTGGTTGGAAACATTTCATGCCACCATTGACTGTCATCAAAGGCGGGTAGAATTCGAAGTACCCAACCATCCTAAGTTCGAATTCCTCAGCGGAAGCTGATCAGAAGGACGCTCAGAAGTATTCGAGGATGGTGCTGGAGAATTTGAGACGAGCCAAATCTGACATGCAAGTGTAGGCTGTTGTGTCTTTTCATCCTTCTTGAGCTCGTATTTCTCTTCTAACCCTACTTTCATCTTGTACCTGATTTTCCATGGGTTTGAATCCTTTTCCCGCCTACCACCTCCCCCCTCATTATTGCCTTTTGTCCTCATCCTCGCCTCGAGCCCCGTCCCTGCATAACCTAGCCTACCCTACACTACCCTATCATTGACTTTCGGTATCCCCTGTAAACCCTCACCCTACCTCTTCCTCCTCTTTTTAAACCCATCCTCTTCTTCCTCACCAAGCCATCCTGTGGCTTCCCTATTACCCCGACATCACCCTCTCCTCCACCCCACCTCTATCCTAGCGAGACCAACCCATCTCGCCTCGAGTTCCTCTGGCCTCACCCGAAGCTCCACCACCCCACCCCATTCCAGTGGCCCCCGCCATGTCGAGCAGTCGTAGCCCTCGCCGCCATGGATCGACATCCGTCGATGGCCCACCGACGACCTTGGGGATTGTTGGGCTTAGCGACAACCCTCGCCGCCACCATTGATGTTGCTGTGTGGTTGAGATCTTGAGATGTCGCTGCTCTTGGTGTTCTTTCGAGCTCTTTGTCATGGGTCTACCCTTTAAGGTGCCCCGCTTCGTTTCCTTCTTGGGTCCACTCCTTCGTGTTTGTTGGACCGTGAGTTATTGGTCGTTGAATTGTTTAGGGCTGATGGTGATAACAGTAGATGTCGACCAATGGTGTTGGCAAGGAGTATCATTGGGGATGAGTATTGGCTTGCTATTGGCCTTAGGTGTTGAAGTTGGATGTCAGTCTTGTGCCCGGATTTGGGAGACAGCTTTTATGTTGGCTTCTTGTTGGATGTTATGGAGATTGCTGGAAGAAGTGGTAGCGATGATCTTGACCCTTGAAAGTTGTGCTTATATTTGCCTTTTAGTATCGATCTGGTTATTGGCTTGTAATTGGGTATCATGGCAGATGATGTCTTTTGTGTTCGGCTGGTTAAGGTGTAACAGCGCGGATGCATTTGGGTTAGTCATCACGTTTTTGTATGTTATGTCGATGATTTACTTGGGTAAGACCCAGTAGTCATCATTGACATGAGTTGGAAATATTAAACTTTATGCTCTTCTTTTTGATATGGTTTAAATAACTTGCTACTGACTTATCACCTCAGGTTTCAAGTTCGAACAGATGTCATTATCATCATAACTATCATTTTTATGTAGTGCCATTATCTCATATTTTGGCTACTTGATAAATCTGAAATAACTATGGTGATGATACTAGGTTCGAAACTCGTTACGGAAGCTGTGGTGATGTCAATAATATGTAATCATACATGACATCTCTCTTATTTTCTTGATGCTGTGATATCACATTATATTTCATACTATTAACAACTTATTTTCCTATGTTGTAGTCGTTTGTTAAGCCTTCCTCTCGATCGTTTAAATTGCTTAGGCGATTATCGATCCTCTTAAATTTCGAGGACGGAATTATTTTAAGGAGGGTAGAATGTAACGACCTGTATTTTTTCAACACATCAATTTACATGATTACGTATTTTCAACATTTTAAAATTTCTTTATAAATGTAGTCAAGAGTTTTATAACACAACTGATTTCAAAATTTTTTATAAAAATATTTGAAGCACTAGACTAATTATAATGTATTTCAGTAATTTCAGATTTCCTCAAATACTCAAAAAAATTTAAAAATTTATTTTCAATAATTACTGTTTTAGCTTAACGAATTAATTTTCTGTTCAAACATCTTCAAAACGTTTTCAAACTTCTACAGTAGCATCCTATGATCATTTAGAGCTCCCCACAGTAATTTCCTAATTTTCTGATATCATTACAATCTAGAACCCGCAAACCTGCTTTCTAAACGTTTTGGCCTAAAACTAGTATTCTCGTAACTCAAATCCCAAAATGCATCTTGTATTCACGATTCTCGCGACGATACGATCTCGTGGGTATGTTTTCGTAATTTTTCGGAGTCATAAACGGGCTAGTATTCCTCCGGTTTTCACTAATTACATTCACTAATTACAATTCTACATTTACTAACTACTTTTACTTAATCACTTTCACCCCAACCACCCTCTTAATCCACAGTTTGGTTGGTTGGATCTGAATCGTTTCTGATCCAACACTCATCCACCCCCTTTTAATTTTCGTGTCCCCCCTCTAATCACAATATTGCCATTAGTAAACCCTATTTAAACACCCTCCTTGTATTATAACCCACACAGTATCTCTTCCTCTCTTTTTATTTTTCGTTCAAATTAAACCCCCTACCTCGCGCGTTGCATCCCTCCTCTCCCGCTCTCCGTCGCTCACTCTCCCTCTCCATCTCTCTCCGCCCCTCCCCTGGAGGTCCAACCGCCAGCCGCCGAGCGCCGCCACTCCGCAGCACCGAGCGCCGCCCCCCGAAACTCCGGAGCACCGACTGCCACCCCACGAAGAGCTTTGATCTCCCTTTCTCTACTGACGTCTTCGAGCAGCTCCCCGTATTCCACAGTGACGCCGTGAAACCCCCTGAGGCCGTCGCTCCACCGCCCCCAACGTCGTCGCCGTCAGTATCACCGCCTCCCGTTGACGAACACCGCCACTCGTGCCCCGCTCCATCATTTGTGAGTCCCCTTTGGTGTCTCACACAAGCCCGCACCTCCGGCAGCCACCGAGTAACCTCCGAGCTCCGCCGCCTCCAGCGCCGCCTCCAGCGCCGCCTCCGACGCCGACTCGTCGTCGCGGCTCGACCGCCCTATCGCCACTGCACGAAGAGAACGGTGGGTGCGTGCGTAACACGCGATGGAAATTTCATAAATTTCGAATGTAATTTCGTAATTTCGTAATTTATTAATTATTAAATGGGTAATAATGGTTTTTAATGCATAACTTATTATATAGGCCTCAGAAAAATGTGAGACTAGCTCCAGAAAATCAGAAATAATATTCTGAACACAATGGCACTGGTTCATCTCGATCAGATGCTTAGTTTTTTCAGAATCATTTTTTAGCCTAAAACTTAAATACGTAAAATTCTTTCTAAAATCCATAACTCTTTATTTTCACGTACACTGATATGTGATAAAAATATGGGTATTAGTAATCTTCGAGACGGTCGTTTTGACTGCTCATTCGAGTATTTACGACAAGTACTGCACCCGAAATAAATTATGGAAGTTTTACGTTACCGAAGTAAATTGAGTTTTTTAAAATGATTTTCAAGCTTCTGAAAATTATAAAAATTACTATAAGCTTCAGAAAAATATTTCCTCTTGCAGTAAAACTATTTTTATCATATATAGCTTATATAAAAATTTAGAACGCTTCTCATCACCGTTTTAATCAGTTTTAAAACCAAAACGATCAAGTTAAATAAATAGGAAATAATGTATTCTTTAACTAATTGTTTCTTATGTTTACAGGTATCAAATCCCGTGCACCAGCAATAGATCCAGTCCTGGCTCACTACCATCGCCTCGGATATGTAAGTCACGACAGGTTCTAGATTTAGAAAATCAGCTATTGTACTTGTATGAACTCGTTGACACCCCTATAGCCTCGAACGGCTATTTGGCTTGAACCGAACTAGAGACCTAATAGGAAAGTAATCAACCAAAGATTGCTTTACCAACTTTCTTTGGTGGTTGTAGCACACAACCATCAACTTGGGTAAATTGTGTGCTATACCACACTACCACGTGCTCAAAGCACGGAAGTAACAGCTTTTGGTGTTGGACTTGTCTTTATCCTACTTTCTGGTTTTCAATAAGAAAGTCAACCAATTGTCTTGGTTCGACTAATAACATGTGGAATATCCTGTGGAACATCCTGTAAAGAACTTGCACTTGACACATCACTAGGGTATTGGGGTAACTCATAGTTTGAGAGAGTACGGGAGTGACTAGAGTTCCATCTTCCTGTCCTATCGCCTGAGTTTCGGCATCCTGTCTTGCTGCCTGAGTTTCAGCAAAATACATGAACTGCTGCCTGAGTTTCGTCATTCCTTGGGTAAGCGCACCCGGGCAAGAGATGAACTGAATGGTCACTTATTGTACTCTCCTACTTAAGTCACGTAGTTCTAGTGTAGCTTGCATGGTCACTTTTTTACAGACATGCTCTTTACTTTCTACACTTGTACAGTCATACTCTTTACTTTCTACACTTGTACAGACACTGCACTTTACTTTCCACTTTGGTCCGCTTGTACGTAGTTACCTTTGTCATACTTGTACAGTACTCCTTTTCTTTATTTAGAATTGTTGTGACTTACCTTTGGTTCCACTTATGGCACCGACAGACAACGATCTGATCGAGGAGATTGCCCCAGAGTTCGAGGAGCCTACATTTGACCCAGAAGCCGCAGAGTTTTAGCTATTTGTGCTTGTGTACGTGTTGTGCTATGTACTTCCATTCCGTATTTCCTTTCAGTACTTTTCCTTTTTGGGTTTTTCTCGTATTAGTCCCTTAAATTATGTGTATTTTGATATTAGGCCCTTAAATCTTTGTAATTTGAATTTAATCCCTTAAATGTTTAATATTAACCTAAATAGTCCCTTTTGTTAACCTAAATAGTCCCTTAAATGTTTAAAGTTTAACTTAAATAGTCCCTTTAAAGGACTAAATTCAAATTACAAAGATTTAAGGGACTAATATCAAAATACACATAATTTAAGGGACTAATATGAGAAAAACCCTTCCTTTTTATGTATTTTTCTGAGAAAGTGCTGCTACCCGGTTTGTATTTTTATTTGAACTGTAATAATGTTGTACGCTGGTTGAGTGTTGGTACATCTCTGAGTTGTGGCTATGATGATTTCACTGGTAGACTACAAGACCTGCAAATAAATCAAATAAGTCACTGGCCCCTGAGAGCGGGTCGTTACAGGTAGAATTGGAACACAGAGCATACTGGGCAGTAAAAAAATTAACTTTGACTACAAGAGTGCTGCCACAGGACGAGTCTTTCACAGCAACGAGCTTGATGAAATCCAGTGACACTCCTATGAGAATGCAAAGATATATAAGAAAGGACCAAAGCTTACCATGACAAGAACATCACGGTGGTTCGCCATGATTTCGGTGACCAGGTACTCCTCTACAATTCGAGATTATGCCTCTTCCCTGGGAAATTATATCAAGGTGGTCCAGCACCTACAAGATAGTGAGTCTACCTCGGGGGGGGGGGGGGGGGGGGGGGGGGGGGGGGGGGGTGCCGTAGAACTCGAAGGGAAGAACGGCATGTTCAAAGTAAACGACCAGAGGATAAAACCGTATAGAGTAGGAGAGCCAATTGGGTGAGAGGATACATGCTTCCTCGAGGAATGCCCCTCTATTTGCTGAAGACATGGATAGAGTGTCACGCCCCGTTCCCCAGAATACCCGGCATTTAAATTTTTTTTCCAAGTATCCTGAAGAGTGAGAGTGGTGAGGGAGGAAAAGAAAGAGAGAGAGAAAGAAGAAACTGAATAAGCAGGCCACTGCGCACATGCTGGGATAGTACAAGTGCAGCTTCATTAAAATATCAAACCACTCATAAATAACATAGAACAGCAACAACAAATTTATATAACAATTTTCATTTACATACATAGTCCAACACCACTACACGTACACCACCACTCTCCACCTCCTAAGACAACCATGTCACACTATATAGCGACAGCTCATACCAAAATCTACTCCTGAAACCCAACCCTAAGGCACCACTAACCATGCAGTCCCTGCTACCTGAAAAATAGGGAGGAGCACGTTAACGCGTGCCCCAGTAGAAACCAACATGGATTTGGAACACCGTGTTAAGGTTATCAATACACAAGGCAAGGCAAGAGAGATAAGACATGTAAACTAAGTAATATGGCGTAAAGTAAATAGCCAAGGAAGAGGATCATACCTGCGGTCCAATGTCGAGCTACTGCAAGGAAAGGATTAGCAAGAATAATAAAGCAAGTGCTCATACCAACATAATTTAAAAAAAAGGAAGGTCTTAATGCCACAAGTGCAATTCAATATACGTCATCACAAGCATAGCAGATAAGAACAAAGGAAGTACAGTAAGCAGAAAAAGTAACATGCAAGACTTTTATTTTATTATTGAATTAATTGGAACTTGGGTAAACTATGTGATACCAGGACCTAGACATTACCCCAAATCTGGGGTAAATATAGCACACGGCGCAGTGGACACAGGCACTGTATGACACCGGGCCTCTCATCTCCCCCGTCCCTGGCAGGAGTGAGTCTCTCCCACAATAACACAACCTCCGTATGTCCCCTCCACTCCCAGTAAAGGCGAGTGGGTATAAATATCACATATCACATAATCATTTTCTCCAACTTCTCAGTCCAGGCCTCATATCCACAATTTACTCAAATCCCACCTAAAACACTGGTTTTGCTAACTCACCCTCATTGGAGAGGAATAAGACATTCTAAAACCTTATTTAACATTATTAATAGCACTGAAGGGGACAAGTTGCATGGTTTCACATTCCACACTCATATCAACATGGGTCATGCACCGAAGTGCCATGCCCTCCATCGTAATCAAATCACATATCAAATGGGTCATGCACCCAAGTGTCATGCCCTTCAACATAGCCATTTAAATTCATCACTCATAACATATGAAACCATGCTTTACATGACCCCATCATTTCTATTTCACAACACATTTCATAACACATGTGTTTACAAGCCCATTTCTCATATTTTTCAACTTTCGTTTCATTGTCGCATTTTCACAAACACTTGGCAGGCGACATATCCGTGATCATTATCACATCAAAAATTCAATATCCATTAGCATAAATAAACTATATTTCAAGTAACATTAATAATCATGCATCATAGAGGGGAGTTTAGCAACATGGCACAATTCATACTACCACTTAAATGCTTCAGCTTGCAGGAAACATATAGACATTCATAGAACATGGCTGATAACACCAAATTGTAATCAGAATTTAGCAAACATCCTCAAATGAAAGTTGTAGGTATCGTAGTTTTAGATTTACAGATAATATTTCAGGAAAAAATATTAAGTAAGTGATTTATGGTGAATTATTTGGTAAAGTGTGTCAAATCTGTTTTTCAGACAGATTTCAGGTTTTCGGACAGATTTCAGGGTCTGTAAAGATTGCTGTTTTTGGGGCATGGTTTAGCCAAAATTTAGAAATATTTACACTGTGATGAAATTTTAGAAAAACTTGTTAACTTTCTAACGAGACCAAGAACATCAAATTCCATTGCGTGTGCAGGTCCTGAGTACAATTTTACTAAACTGTGTTCAGATGAAACATCAAACAGACATGGTGTAAAGATGGAATTCTTGCTCCTAATTTCTGAATTGAACATATATCAAAATTTATATGATTTTGGGGTAGAACTTCAAGATCTACAAGTATGTAATTTTTTTTGAAACCTAATTCAAGCTACAGTAACCATAATCAAAGCAACAACAGACTTCAAGATTTCAAAATTTCAAAGGAGATGATTTTGCTAAGAATTTCAAAGGAAATTTGTGAAATTGAGCCATATCATGTAAAACATGCGATAAAAACATGATCATATGAACCAATTTATGGAGTTCCAAGTCCAAGTAGATTCCTATCTCAAAATTATGGTTTTTCCTCTTTTCATTCTCTTCTTTCTTCTCCACCTTCTTCTCTCTTGAAGCTAGCTTGGATACCTTCTAATTGGAAATGGAAATTAGGGTTTTGGAGTGAAGAATAAGTGGAAAATGAAGGGGTTATGGCCGGCCTAAGCTAGGGGGAAAGAGGAAAAGAGAAAAGAAAATGAAAGAGAAAAGAAAGGAAAAGTAAAGAAGAAGTAAGAAACTTCTCCCAAAAAATCCAACACTAGAACCTCCCTAGGATGAGCATGCATCATTTTAAATGACTAAAATAACCCTCCATATTCTAGGTATTTACAAGTTTTCCTTTACTTTATGCACACACCACTTTAGGATGTACTCACATCAGCTTTAGTCCAAATGACCATTTTGCCACTCGCCTTTCTAAAATTTTACGGGGGTTGCCATTGACCCCCAGTCCCTTTCACACTTGCATGGCTTCCCTACACACACCCATGCATGCTTACACATGCATACATGCACCACGCACACACATCCAACACATTCCTATTATTTCACACCCACGACGTCTCTCACACTTCTCCCGCACTCAATCTCGCTTTCTCGACTCTTAGCCGTGCATTACGGCCCAATCCTCCTTGCATTACTGACATGCGTTTATATTTCATATATTTACGCACGTTTTCTTCCGTGGTTTTCCGTTATTTACCGCCATCTTGTATTCATTTTCTCGTGTTTTCTTGTTTTCTTTCACTTTTCCGTGTTTTTGGTATTTTGCAGGAATTTCTAGCATTTGGGACATAAAACGACGATATCTTGAGTCCCCGGAGCAACGGGAGGAGTCACGCGCGATCCAGAGGGTCAAAACGATGAAGATTGCTATTTCTCAGCCCTCAACCGATCGGGTGGACCAGCTCACCCGATCGGTTGATGCACGCGTATCCGACCCGGACTGAGGCTAGAGTAAAGAGCATCTCACCCGATCGGTTCAACGATCGGGTGAGTCCGTCAAAGTTCTCGGGAAAATGGAGCTGAATTCCAACCGATCAGGTGACCTTCACCCGATCGGTTCATCTGTAGCTGATTCCTCCGACCAATGACCCGGTCACGCCACCCGCTCTCCTCTACACCCGGTTGATGCTCCCGAAGGCGACGGGCGAAGCAACAAGCTGCTCACCCGATCGGTTGACGTTTCAACCGATCGGGTGGCCTTTTCGTCACCTTTCGCGCACCGCTGCTCATTCATTGAAGATCTGCTATCATTCCAGAAGGATTTTGGGTGATCTCTTATTTTTCTAGCGTCGGCATCGTCGTTAGCTTTCCAACAATAGGTCGCATGCCCAAATCTGATTTTTCTAGATTTTTCTGGAATTTTCTGAGCGCAGCTATGTGCTGAAATTGGAGGCAGTCTGGAATTTCATTTCACCCGATCGGGTGAGCTATCCACCCGACCGGGTGAACTCATTTTCTGCAGTTTCGTAGTCTCTGTTTATCCCACCCGATCGGGTGAACTTTCACCCGATCGGGTGGTCCTGTTTTAGCAGATTTGAGTGGGTTTTGGACCCGAACCGGTTGGGTTTTGAGGGGGCTTTTAAAAGGGAAGTTGGAGCACGACTTGGGGGAGTGCTTCCTCAGTTTTTCTAGGGCTTTTTGCCCTTTTCTCTTGTGAGTTTAGATTAGGTTAGATAAGGTTTTCTATTGTAATAAGTCTTGTAAAGGATTGAAGAATCAATGGCAAGATAAGTATTTCTTTTCCCATTTCATCGTTTTGTGTTATTTTTGTTTTGCTCAATGATGAATGTTTGTTTGGATTTATTGATTGCTATCATGTTCTTCATCATCGAGTAGTGTTTGATGAACCCTAACACGGGCTAGAGCATTCATGACACTTGGCATTTGACTTGATGACCCAGGATGAGACATTTCCCCAAAAGGTGGTACCTAGCGTCCATGGCCCGATATTCAGGTCGGTGCCAAGTACGCTAGGCCTACCCGGTTTCGGACGGTGGGCATTCCCATGTCCATTAACACCTTTCGCAACCGGGAGCATTAAGGCCACAATGATAACTCCCAACACTTCGTCCAAGCCGTTCCCACGCGCGAGGACTCAATGCCAACGCTCGGGGCGTGAGCTGTGGCAATGGAGTCAACCGCCAAGTTTATTCCCCCTTGGCCCGACGGTCAGAGGCGGTCTTTCTCCCGCCAATGACAATGAAACGCCCCCGCGTAACCCTAATGGCCAAATATGTCGAATGTGATTTCTAGCAATACATCGAAGCTGATCTTGACTGGACAAGCACCGGACCCCAATCCCCAACACAACTAGTGTGTTGCCATACGAATTGGACTCAGATTGCTAGAAATCCCCATTGACACATTTCATCGAACACATGCCATGCAACTAAGCCAAATGTAAATTTCCAAGCATCAATCCTACTCTAACCCGTATTAGGGTTCATCAAACACTACTCGATGATGAAGAACATGATAGCAATCAATAAATCCAAACAAACATTCATCATTGAGCAAAACAAAAATAACACAAAACGATGAAATGGGAAAAGAAATACTTATCTTGCCATTGATTCTTCAATCCTTTACAAGACTTATTACAATAGAAAACCTTATCTAACCTAATCTAAACTCATAAGAGAAAGGGGCACAAAGCCCTAGAAAAACTGAGGAAGCACTCCCCCAAGTCATGCTCCAACTTCCCTTTTAAAAGCCCCCTTAAAACCCAACCGGTTCGGGTCCAAAACCCAGTCAAATCTGCTAAAACAGGCCCACCCGATCGGGTAAAAGTTCACCCGATCGGGTGGGATAAACAGAGACTACGAAACTACAGAAAATGAGTTCACCCGGTCGGGTGGATAGCTCACCCAATCGGGTGAAATGAAATTCCAGACTGCCTCCAATTTCAGCACATAGCTGCGCTCAGAAAATTCCAGAAAAATCTAGAAAAATCGGATTTGGGCATGCGACCTATCGTTGGAAATCTAACGACGATGCCGACGCTAGAAAAATAAGAGATCACCCAAAATCCTTCTCGAATGATAGCAGATCTTCAATGAATGAGCAGCGGTGCGCGAAAGGGGACGAAAAGGCCCCCCGATCGGTTGAAACGTCAACCGATCGGGTGAGTAGCTTGATGCTTCGGCCGTCGCCTTCGGGAGCTTCAACCGGGTGCAGAGGAGAGTGGGTGGCGTGACCGGGTCATTGTTCAGAGGAATCGGCTACAGATGAACCGATCGGGTGACGGTCACCCGATCGGTTGGAATTCAGCTCCATTTTCCCGAGAACTTTGACGGACTCACCTGATCGCTGAACCGATCGGGTGAGATGCTCTTTACTCCAGTCTCAGTCCGGGTCGGATACGCGTGCGTCAATCGATCGGGTGAGCTGGTCCACCCGATCGGTTGAAGGCTGAGAAATAGCAATCTTCATCGTTTTGACCCTCTGGATCACGCGTGACTCCTCCCATTGCTCCGGGGACTCAAGATATCGTCGTTTTATGTACCAAATGCTAGAAATTCCTGCAAAATACCAACAACATGGAAAAGTGATAGAAAAGAAGAAAACACGAGAAAACGAATACAAGATGGCGGTAAATAACGGAAAAACACGGAAGAAAACATGCGTAAATATATGAAATATAAACGCACGTCAAAATCCCCCAAGCTGAACTCTTCCTCGTCCTCGAGGAAGACGAGTGAGAGTAGGAGCTCGGAGGGAGAAAATAGAGAGAAAGAGAGAAGAAGAGAACTCTAAATCCTAAATCGCCTGTAAGGGCCAACAAAATCAAACACGCCACACGAAGCAAGCATACGACAAAACACAACACTAAACCAAAGAATGTGAGTCCAAACAAGTGTCGTGGGCCCACGCAGTGAAGCACGAGTGAGTGTGGTCGTGTGCTAGCAGATGGTGTCACTATCTACATTGTGCAATAAGGCTCCATATACACATACCCAAAGAAAGACCCAAATATCGATTCGATTTGAAATTGCGGTGAATATTTGCTCAAGCATGCATGAGAAGAGTATAAGAATAGAAGCGTATCATGCATTGGGGATTCCACAGCTTGGGACTAGGAAATCACCACACTATAGCCTGATAATAGCTAAAAAGTTCCTAAGCCAAGTGTTTTCGAAAACGATGGGGGTTGAGATGATGTGGAGTAGGACACTCGGTGCAAATTCTCGCCTTCCCTTTATTCTCGACAAGTAGGAAAAAATATTCACACGGGAATTTTTTTTGGGTTTTGGGTATTTGTATTTTTTTGCCTTTTGGATATACATATTTTTTTCTCTTTTCTTTTTTTTGGGTTTTTCTTTTCTCTCTTTTTTTTTGAATTTTTGGGTATTGGGATATTTACATGTGTACTCTCCCAAGTGGGAGAACGGTACACGACGAGGGGATTTGCACCAAGTAAAATAAAAATGAAATCGGATTCTAAACACTTGGGCAAAGGAGATATTTCTCACTAATCAGAGCATAGGCTAAATGGGTTATCCTAGTCCTTGTTTGTGGAATCCCGACACATGCGAATTGAAATATACGATATAAATATAGCATGCATATAGAAGCAGATAGTAGAAGCAAATACCGCATATTCAAATCGAAGCATGATAATCTAGGGGTCAACCAAGGATAGGTATATAAAACATAATCACAAGGTAGAAGCACACCAAATGCTAGTCACGACACACGACTCACAAGAAAGCTAAGTGGACCCACGATGCATGAAATGCAAGAGGACTCGGCTTCCTGAGGTTAGTGAATGTGATTATCGAAGCCGTGCTAGGTGTGTGTGTGATTTTGTGGCAATTCATCATATGGGGTCATCTCTAGGAGAGAGAGAACAAAAGAAGAAAAGAAAAAGAAAAAGAAAAAGACGGAGAAAAACGCCTTAAATAGCGAAGAAAAAGAGACAAATGACGCACGAAGTGCGACTCCCCCAAGCTAAAACTTGCATTATCCTCAATGCAATAGTAGTGAATACGGGAGGGCAATGAAAATGGGGGGGAGTTACGCACCGACACAAAAAATGAAAAACACGAAAAACACATGAGCGAAACTAAAAAATAAAGAAAAAGAAACACTCAAATAAAAGATATAAAACACGACAAAAGAACACCTAGACACAGACACACAACAACGACACGCGAAAACATGCACACAAATCGATTTCCCCCAAGCTGAACATGACAATGCCAGCGAAACGCTATGATCAATGTGATGCAGAAATATGCAAGGGGAAGATCGGAAAAGAAAAGAAAGAAATCAAAATGCAGGAGAGACGGTGTGCTCATTCTCCTCGGAAGAGGATGAGGGTGAAATGATAGAAGGGCACGACATGAAGGGTTGTTATGATGTAAAAGCAAATCCTAGATACGCTCCCCTCGCTAATGAGAGGAAACGATATTATTCAAATCTAAACTAGAAAGCGGTAAATTTTTACACTACTGGATTAGGATACACCTGAGCATAGGCGGATCCAAGATCTGGAGTGGGGCATGTAGCTGCTCTAACTGCTCCTTCTGTGGCTCCGCCAGAAGCGCTGTGCCACGTGTGCCAATGGACCCAAGCAATGCACCTCCAAGCATCCTTAGTAGGTGTCCACCTGTGACCTGCAAAGGACGAGGTGCATTAGTCCATGGCAAGAAATTATTTCCCAAAATAAATGTATCCCAGAGATAGTCGCCGATAAATGATGGTAAAGTATATGAAATGTGGCGAACACTCCCTGGAAATGGTATGCTATCCTATGTGCTAGCGACGATCAAATCCCCGCTCTCCATATGAAGTTGCTCTCTAGGTGGTGACACACCGCAGCATACCTCAAGGGAAGTCGATCCTGTGTCCTGCGAGAGATATGGTGTGTCAAAAATATATAAGTCTAAAGGAATAGGACGTGAAAAGCGAGACTTAAATGTGGAGTGAGAGTGAGTATGAAAATCTCCCTGAATAGGGGCATTATGCTCAAGTAGATGCTCAGCCGCAGAAGAAGTAGAGGGCGACGGTAAAGGTAGATGTGACTCGGGCTCTATGGAGTGGACCATCGTATCCAAGCCCTCATGCACACTCGACGATATGCTCATACTCCACCATCTGCCCGATGTCCTGAATGAAATACTCATGGTTGACCACGGACCAAGGAAGAAGCTGCGACAGAGATGGCTGTGGAGGTGGATGTAGAGCGGACCCCTCGTATGTGGTCATGGTGTCCTCGTCCTCACGCACATACTCCTCGTCGGTATGCATAATCTCTGTAAACTCCTCAATGCTCTCATAGGACTCATGCGGGGTATCCAAATCAAGACAAGAAGTCTCTCCCACAGACCCTATAGAAATCACCCCATCCTCACTATCATCATCAAAAAATGCTTCGTCATCCAAGTGGTAGTGTCCGAAAAATGGGGTATCGGCATGAGATGTGTCTATGGTGGCCGATGGCATGGTGGTCTCAACCATGGAAGTGGGTATATCCTCTCCTTCATCCCCTCTCCTTGGTGTAGGCTCGGTGATTGGTACCATCAAGTTTTGTAATATTTGGCCTTGGTTAAACATGGCACTTTGAAGGAGAGACACGAGGCTTGATTCTTCTTGTGTTTGTGGAGGGGTATAAGGTTGAGGAAATGGATGGGAGGTGTTTAGGCTAAGGTTGTGGGAAAATGTTTGGCCTTGGGGTAGGGGGAGGCTCTCAAGCGTAAATGGGCAATCATAACACACATGCCCCGCCATTCCACAAGTCTCACAAACCACAAATGAATAGGGATCGTAGCCTCCCATCTGAGCATCGAAATCTGATCTCCACATGGTGATACCAAAGATACCTGGACAACAAAAATAAGAAAACTAGAGAGGAGCGTCAATAGTACAAGAAAATAACAAAAAGATAATATAATGGTGGGGGAAAAATTTCTTGGTTATTGAATATATATTTTTTTCAAATTTTTTTAATGCGTAGTCTAACGAACCCAAGCTAAGCTAATATCAAACCGAACGCCTCCCCGGCAACGGCGCTAAAAACTTGGCCGGCGCCCCGACGCGGTGCGAACGGGGGCGCGGAAATCTAAATATTTGTAACCGCAAGCGCACGGTGTTGTAGTGTGACTTGGGGGTCGAACACAGGGAGGCGAGGAAGTGCTTGTGTCAAAGAGGACCAAAATCACCCTGTGGGCGAGCTAGCCCGGATCGAAAGATGGGTTGTCACGGTAAAGGAATGCTAGGTGTAAACAATATGAAGGAAAAAACCTGGGACTTTGGTTTCGACCCCAACGAGCGACTCTCGCTGATACGGCCTACGGGTAGGATGTCGATCGGAATTAGGGTCTAACGGTAAGACGTTGCCTCTGAAAGTGGTACCGGCATTCCATGGGCCCGATATTCCGGTCGGTGCCCAGGATGATACGCCGGACTTCCTGGGTTCGATCAGTGGGCACTCCAGTGTCCATTAACACTGATCGACTCCGGGAGCACTAAGCTCGCAACGATAACGCCCTTAGCGTAGACGCCGAATCCTAGCGTGCGGGAGCGGTAGGATGAGACGTTGGGAGTTATCGTTGCGAGCTTAGTGCTCTCGGAGTCGATCAGTGTTAATGGACACTGGAGTGCCCACTGATCGAACCCGGGAAGTCCGGCGTATCATCCTGGGCACCGACCGGAATATCGGGCCCATGGGATGCCGGGTACCACTTTCAGAGGCAACGTCTTACAGTTAGACCCTAATTCCGATCGCCATCCTACACGTAGGCCGTATCAGCGAGAGTCGCTCGTTGGGGTCGAAACCAAAGTCCCGGGTTTTTTCCTTCATATTGTTTACACTTAGCATTCCTTTACCGTGACAACCCATCTTTCGATCCGGGCTAGCTCGCCCACGGGGTAATTTTGGTCCTCTTTGACACAAGCACATCCTCGCCCCCCTGTGTTCGACCCCCAAGCCACACTACAACACCGTGCGCTTGCGGTTACAAATTTTTATCTTTCCACGTCCCCGTTCGCACCGCACCGGGGCGCCGGCCAATTACGTTACATACGTCAATACCCCGTTTATTTCATGCCTACATATGCACCGTAGGTAGAAATACCACGTGTGTTCAGTAGAATACACGTATAGTGCTAAATAGGGCATGTCAGAGAGTCGAGCTCGTGACTCAAAATGAGCGCTTATCGGGATGCAACCCGACTTTCTACATCCTAGATTCTTTCTCTTTTTTTTCAATTCTTCTTTTGTACTATCTTTCCCAGAAAACCAAGTAAAAACGCCTCCTATTCTATGAAGATGCAAAATCATAAAAATCTGACAGGTTCTTCCTTTTTACAGGTTGAACATTGAGGGGAGCACGCAAATCGAAATTTTGAATGGAAGGGAGCTAGAAGGAGAGCATCTGATAGAAGAACAAGTCAGGAGTCACAGGTGACTCGACCGAGCAGCCATTCAATCGATCGAATAGTAGGGAGCACAAAGAAAAGCAAGGAGAACATTGTTCTGCTTACTCGGCCCGAGTGGATCCTACTCGGTCGAGTGACTATTCACTCGATCGAGAAGTCGCTGGCTTGATCGAGCACAGAAAAATCGATGAAAATTGCAGTCTGCTTGCTCGGCCCAAGTTGATCGCTCCGGAATGTAACCCAAAGAACGGTTGTAGTTTTACCGTAAGCGCACGGTATAGCGGCGAGCGGGATATCGAACACAGGGAGGACGAATGACCGTGCTTGTTCCAATCAACTTGGCTATTTAAGAAGAGAGAAATTTGCCTTTGGCGATCATGTCACAATCGTCAGACAAAGTACGGAAATATCAAATCAAATAAAGAACGTCTAGGGAATGGGGAATTCCCACTACTCACCGTATCTCGTCAATGTGGTTCATCGGTGTCAAAATTGCTAGAATAAGATTTTGGATGAACTAGTTGCAACTGAATGTAGAACCAAGCTCACGCTCTCGCGCTGTTGCCGGTCTATAGCTATCCTAGGTTCGGGTCCAATCTCTTGCAAACCCTAGCCTAGGGAAGCTAGCATTAGGATCAACATCATCGTTCAATTGCGCACCGAACCCACTCTCGTGCAAACTCGGGCCACGACCTAGGTTGGGATAGTTCCTACCCATCCAATCTCTTGCAAACGGGTATCGGCACGGAGTTGCAACTAGAAACCCTAGTATCGGTCCAATCTCTTGCAAACCGATACTACGGAAATTCGATTCCAACCCAATTTCGGATTTCTAGGGTTTCCTATCGAATTGGGATCCAATCTCTTGCAAATCCCAATCGGTATGAACTCCTAGCTAACCGTAGTAAATCGATCCCAAACTAATCCCTAAACAACAATTCTAGCAAAATCTCTACTAATTCATCACAAATACGAAATTGGGCTTGTATGGTTCATCCCCACGCCCCAAGACGTGGAGACTACTCACAATTCATATCAAGATCACAAAAATAATCAATGAAATAAGCGAGAGAATTCATCACAATATTGAGATATGCAACAAAAATAGAATTTTTAGAGAAGAGAAAGACAAACCAATGGAGTTCTTCAAATAATTCAACAAAAATCAACTTTTGTCTCCTCTCCAATCACAAGAATAAAGCTAAAAAGTTAATCTAAAAAGCTACAAAAATCTAAGAGAAAAGCTCTCCAAAACTAGGGTAAAAACAGGGGTTAAATACCCCCAAAAATCGTCCAAAAACTGTGACCAAAATACCCCTGCGCAGCCTGAAATCCGCAATTTTCGCTATAGGCAGCGCGTCGCACTCGGCCGAGTGATAAAAGTCGCTAGGCCGAGTGATAAACCCTGAGAATTTCCAGTAAGTCTTGATCTTCAGGGGTCTTCACTTTGGGGGCTGCTCGGCCGAGTGAGTTGTCGTCACTCGGCCGATGGCTTCTTGGTACTCGGGCGGTCGGGATTATCCACTCGGCCGAGTGGGTCTTCTGAAGCTCAGGCAGCTGAAAGACAGTAAGTTGGTGATTTTTGAATAGCTTCGTCTGGGCGCCACTCGGGCGGACGGGATCTCGTCACTCGGCCGATGTGGTCTCCGTCGCTCAGCCGAGTGCACATATGAATCGTGTCTGATCTGGTCGACCGAGCGGTGTCTCGCTGGTCAGCCGAGTGGATCCTCCACTCGGCCGAGTGGGACACCAAAAGTGCCCAAACAGCTTGTTTTGGCCTCCTCGTCGCTCCTGCGACGTCCGTTCTTCTTCCGCTCCTCTCCAACAGCGAAATACCCCTTGGGGAGGTCGTCGGCGACCCTCTGGAGTAAGCGCATCTCGAGATCACTCCAAATCGCTCCAAATCACCTGAAATGCGACAAAAACAACAAATCGTGAAAAGCATCGCAATATCGTCGATATATCATGAAAAACATGATTTGGGCGATCTAAATGGCATGCAAACATGCGGGAAAAAAGTGTAAAATAAGGAGTGATCACAAGTATACCTTATTGAGTATTTATTTCCCGGATTTGGTTTTGATGATGGACAAACATAAATATCTTGAACTAACTCTTTGTGAGCGCAGTTATGGAGTTCGTCGCCAAATTTCTATGAACATCAAAAGCGACATCTCGAGACTTCTCAAAGCGTGTGATCATATGCTTGAAGCTTCGTTGAAGCTCAAGGACCATTATTGAAGTCAAGAGATTCGAATCGAAGCGTTTGAAGACGGTTCGTCAAGTTTTATTTATAGTCTTCTAGCTTCGTTTCCTAGATTGTTAATCCTTGAGTAGGTCTTACGTTTTAATCTTCATAACGCTCATATCTTAGAGCTAGGATCTTATTAGAAGCCCATACAAACTTTCCCGAAGCTTAACGCTTCTCATCGCGGCTTCTTGTGCATGTTAGTTGGTTCAAGAAGAAGAACCAACCGACTAGATGGCAATCTAGTCGGTCGGTAATACTTCTTGAACCGACTAGAATGCCTTGACTAATTTCAGCTCTTTACTGTTTACAGTTAGTCGGTCCAAGAAGGCTCTCCGACCAAGTAGTCGGTTAGGAATCCTTCTTAGACCGACTAGTTGTATGTACAGTTTTTCGCCTGAGCTACTGTTTATCATTAGTCGGTCTAAGAACGATTGTTGACCGACTAGTTGAGAAACTAGTCGGTTGGAATTTGTTCTCAGACCGACTAGTTCAACTTGATTTCATCCTATTCTATTTTGACTCTTAGTCGGTCAAAGAACACTCACCGACTGACTAGTTGGGAAACTAGTCGGTTGGCAAGTATTCTTAGACCGACTAGTTCTCTTTTGTCTGAACTTCTCTTTTGGCTGTTCTTCAGTTAGTCGGTTCATGTTGAATCACCGACTGACTAGTTGATGAACTAGTCGGTCATTGTTCCTTCTTTGACCGACTAGTCTGCTTCAGAATAGAGCCGTTGGAGCATTAAATGCCATGAATTTTGCTCTCTCTTTCCTTTATCCTATATATACTTGAAGGGCTGCTTTCATAGCATAAAAGGCTGATATTTATTGAAGTTTAGAGATCAAAGAGAAGCAATTAATTCTCATTCAAAGCTCATTCATTTTACTCTTGAATCTCTCCCTCACTCTTATTTCAAAAGAGAGATTCATTGATTGTGAGCCTTCCAAGCCAAGAGCTTGATCCAAGGTCACCAACATCTTCCTAGGCCTCCATTGCTGGTCAATATCTTGGAGCTAGGGTTTGGTGCCTTCATCTTCCCCAAAATCCTCTTTGCCCTAAATCGTAAGTTTTACTCAAGGCATAGGTTTTTATGGTAAGCATTTCGTATTTCATTTACTTTGAATATTGCAAGTGATTTACTCTCGGTTGTGAGAGTTGTTTGTGATCCCGGTTTGTGGGAGTCACAATTTCATTTGTGTATGATTTGATCTTGTAGAGGTTTCTACAAGTATTTCATAGTGCAAATTTGAGTTAGAAGTTTCTAACTCAAGTATCCGGAGGGGATCCGGGTGTTTGGGACGTAGGATCACCAGGAACAAGTCGGGGAGACTTGGGTAGATCCGAACCCGTTATATCGTCTGTTTGCGATTGCATTTCTTTGTTTTCTATATTTACATTTCCGCATTGTTGGTTGAATTTGCAAGATAATTAGGAATTATCTTCTTAATTATTTTAAAGTACTATGCACCCCCCTCTAGTACTTGTGTAGTAGCTACGTAGGGCATTACATTTGGTATCAAAGCCAAGTACCTAGCTATGTCTACCAACGACAACAAGAACGTTCGTCCACCTCCAGACTATAGCACCTTCAGGAACCATGAAGGAGCTTCTTCAGTGATGGAAGGACACTCCTCGACTAGGCCTCCTTTCTTCAACGGTACTAACTACGGGTACTGGAAATGCCGGATGGAAACTTTTCTCCGGAGTGCTTCACTATGGAGAACCATGATGGCGGAGTATGTCGAGCCCGCCGAAGAAGATTTCGCGAAGTGGACTACCGCAAAGGTTGCCGCAGAGGTAAACAATGCCAAGGCAGTGAATGCCTTGCAATGCGCTTTGGAGCCCGAAGACTTCAACAAGATATGCACATGTAAGAGTGCATATCAAATCTGGAACTCCCTCCTCATCCTGTATGAAGGAACGAGTAGGGTAAGAGACTCCAAACTCGTGGTTGTAAATAAAGATTACGAGTTATTTCGTATGCAACAGGGTGAGAAGATGAAGGAGTACTATGCTCGCTTCGTCGACATCATCAACGAGTTGGAGGCTCTTGGAAAGACCTACACCCAAAAGGAGCAAGTCTCAAAGATCATTGACGGACTTCCTTCTTGTTGAGAAAAGCGTACCTTCGCCATTGAGGAAGGTAATGATATGAGTAAGTATACTGTCATCCAACTAATGGGTACCTTGTTGTCTTATGAGGTATGCAAGGAAAGCAAACTAAAGTTGCAGGACAAGATGAAGTCTTACTTGAAGTAAGACGAGCCAAAGAAAAAGGCAATTGCGTTCAAGGCCGCTCCATCTACATCTACCGATGATGAAGAATCGGAAGAAGAGTTGGAATTGGAATCCATTGCCCTCATGGCAAAGAAGTTCAACCGGTTCTTCCAGAAAGGTAATTACAAGAACAAATCTAAGTTTAGTTCTTCTAACGCCTCCGCTCCTTTGTGCTTTAAGCAACAAGCCAGGACACATGAAAGCGGATTGTCCTCAAAAAAAGCAAAAGGAGAAGTGGAAGGCGCCAAAGTTCGACAAGTCAAAGAAGTACAAGAAAGGGTACAAGAAAGGACTTGTCGGGACATTCACCGACTCCGAGGACTCGTCAAGTGGAGAGTCGGATGATGAACAAGTGGAGCAAGCACACATGTGCTTCATGGCTAGAGAGGAGCTTGTTCAAGAGTCTTCCTCCGATGATAGCGAGGATGAAGGCGATGAGGTAACAATAGACGATCTTAGATCAGCTAACGAGCAAATTTGGTCTAAATATTCTAAATTAGTAAATAGATATACTAAGACCAAAGATGAGTTAGTTAGTCTCAAAACCTCACCTAAACCTATCGTCATCAACAACAACACCGTTGTTGAAGACTTGAGAAATGATATTGTAAATCTCAAGTCTCAACTTGAACATGTTCATATTGAGGATTCGGAGGAATGATAGCGGATTTGACCTCTCAAAACTCAACTTTGAGTATTGAGAATGAGAATCTCAACTCTCGTGTTTATGTGCTCACATCGCAAGTATCCACTTTGGATGCTTCTATACGTTCTCTCACCGAGATATATGAGTGCACATTAGGCCAAATTAATAAATTCAATAAGGGTAAGGATCAGTTGGATAAAATCCTAAATGACTTACTTCCGGCCAATCACCACATTGGCTTGGGGGTATAAGATGGGAAATTCCTCCAAATCGTCTACTACCTTTGTTAGGCCAACTTCTGATGCCTCAACGAGTGGGAGCAAACACTCTATTGGTAGTTCATCTACCAATGGTGCTTCCACTTCGTACACACCTTCCTTTGGAAAGAAACCCACTTTGGGTGGACCTCCAAAGAAGGGTCATGCATTTATGTACACCAATACTATGCCACGTAGGAACACACATCCTACTCCACATGTTCACACATATGAAGATTTTTATGCACCACATCCACGGGCACGTGCACACCAAGTGAGACACCCTCACGCACGTGTTCCTCCACATGCATATGTTCACACACACCATCATATGAACAATTATCATCATGCACCATTTCATCATGTGCCATATGCCTATCCATGACATGCATCACGTAGAAATCAACAACGCATGCATGCTCCCAATAGGATTAGGGCTCCCAAAATCTTCACTATTTGGAGCCCGAATGACACAAATATGCATGAAAAACAAGTTTACATGAATTCTTATTTCATGAATATAGTGCATAATGATGATTATGCGGGGAAGTCTAAGTCCAATTGGACTTGGCTTCCAAAGGTCTAATCTTTTAGGACCCAATGACCTTGGGTACCATGGAATGATATGTTTATCTTTAGGTACTCAAGAAAAAGAAACGGAGCAACAAATCCAAATTTAGCTCCAAGAATAATTGGATACTCGATAGTGGGTGTTTAAAACACATGACGGGTGATGCTCAATTGCTCTCCGAAGTGGTGCCCATTGCAAATGGGAACCGGGTAGTCTTTGGAGGCAACGAGAGTGGAACCATCATAGGTGTTGGTAAAGTAGGTAATCCTTCTAAACCATTAATAAGTGATGTTTACCTTGCTAAAGGATTAAACCACAATCTTATTTCAATAAGCCAACTTTGTGACAAAGGTTACAAAGTTATCTTTGCGAAAGGAATGTGCCATATTTTGAATAAAAATACTAATGATGTATTATTCTCTGGCACACGACATAAGGATATCTATATATTAGATCTTCCAAAATCACATGAACAATGTCTCATTGCCAACACAAGTGAACAACACTTATGGGACCGACGTTTTGGCCATGTGAACTTTGTGACACTTTTTAAGCTTTCCAAGTTAAATTCTATTAAAGGATTTCCTAAGCTTGTCTTTCAAAAGAAAAGCTTTTGTGACTCGTGTCAACGAGGCAAGCTTCCTAAATCGTCTTTTAAACCTAAAAAAAGCATTTCATCTAAGCGGCCTCTAGAGCTTTTACATCTAGATCTTTTTGGGCCAACTAGAGTTACTTCATTAGGAAATGCACGATATGGAATTGTCATCGTTGATGACTTTTCTAGATTTACTTGGGTATTTTCCTTAACTAATAAAAATGATGCTTTTGAAAACTTCACAATATTTGTTAAGAAAGTACAAAATCTCATTGGAACCACCATTATCACTATTCGTAGTGATCATGGAGGGGAATTTGAGAATGAGTCTTTCTCAAATTTTTGTGATGAAGTTGGTATTACTCACACCTTTTCTTTTCCTCGTGCACCTCCTCAAAATGGTGTAGTTGAGAGGAAGAATAGGACGCTAGTGGAATGTGCTCGCACTATGCTTGATGATAGCCAACTTGGCCATCAATTTTGGGCGGAAGCGGTACATACCGCTTGCTATGTGTTTAATAGAATACTTTTGAGGCCCGGCACCAAACAAACTTGTTATGAATTGTTGTTTGGTAGATCGCCTCAAGTTAAACATTTTCGAGTTTTTGGCGCAAAATGTTTTATTAAAAACACGTTTGGTAGTTTGGACAAATTTGATCCAAGATCCGATGAGGGGATATTTGTTGGATATTCCTCCCGTAGCAAAGCCTACCGGATATACAACAAACGAACCTCAACGATCGAGGAATCTCTTCATGTCTCATTTAATGAAGGTTTTGTCCCTACTAGAATTACTAATGATGATGACTCCATGGATGTCTTATGTGATTCTATTGGTAATTCTAACTCTATTGATTCTATTGATACTAACCCTACTAATGAATCTTTTGAGAATGTTCCTAGTGATCAGGGAATTTCCAAACGGCTTCATACAGTTCGTGACCATCCCCATGAGCAAGTCATTGGCAACATTCATGATAGTGTCAAGACGAGATTTCAAGTCAACTACTTAGCTCATTGTGCCTTTGCATCCTCAATTGAGCCAAAGAATATTAGCGAAGCGTGCGAAGATAGTGCTTGGATCCTTGCCATGGAGGAGGAACTCATTCAATTTGAGAGGAATGAGGTTTGGGAGCTTGTTTCATTACCTTCGAAGAACCACACCGTTATAGGAACGAAGTGGATTTTCAAGAACAAGACCGACAAAAACCAAATCGTCGTTCGGAACAAAGCTCGGTTAGTAGCTCAAGGCTACCAACAAGAGGAAGGTATCGATTTCGAAGAATCCTTTGCTCCGGTAGATAGATTAGAATATATTAGATTATTGTTATCTTTTGCATGCCATAAAGATTTTAAACTCTTTCAAATGGATGTAAAAAGTGCGCTTTTAAATGGAGATGTCGTTGAGGAAGTTTACGTTTCTCAACCTCCGGGTTTTATAAATGAAAAATTTCCAAATCACGTTTGCAAACATAAGAAAGCACTTTACGGGTTGAGACAAGCTCCTCGAGCTTGGTATGACCGCCTAAAGAACTTTCTTTTGGATTTGGGTTTTAAAATGGGTGAAGTTGATTCTACATTATTTGTTAAGTATTCGAATAATGATATTATTTTAGTTCAAATTTACGTTGATGATATCATTTTCGGTGCTACTAACTTCACTCTTTGCGAAGAGTTTTCTAATGTTATGAAGGATCAATTTGAGATGAGCCACATGAGTGAGCTCAAATATTTCTTAGGTCTCCAAATTCGCCAAATGAATGATGCAATCTTCATCCACCAAACAAAGTACACGGTGGAGTTTCTAAAGCGATTTGGAATGGAGAATGCCTCAGGGAAGAAAACTCCAATGAGCACTACTACACATCTTGATAAAGATTCGGGTGGTAAAGATGTAGACATTCGTCTATATCGAGGTATGATAGGTAGTTTATTATATCTCACTGCTAGTAGGCCCGATATTATGTTTGCCGTATGTGTATGTGCTTGTTATCGGTCTCAACCTAAGGAATCTCACTTAGTAGCGGTAAAACGAATTTTCCGTTATTTAAGTTACACACTTGACTTCGGATTACTTTATCCAAAGTCTAGCACATATGAGTTAATCTCATATAGTGACGCAGATTATGCGGGATGCAAATTCGACAGGAAAAGTACTAGTGGCACTTGCCATTTTATAGGAAATTCTCTTGTCTCTTGGTTTTCCAAGAAGCAGAATTCCGTATCACTTTCAACCACCGAGGCGGAATATATTGCCACCGGTGCCGCGTGTGCTCAGGTTCTTTGGATGAGACACACTCTTAAAAACTTTGGTATAAACTGTGATACTTGCCCTATCATGGTGGACAACCAAAGTGCAATATGTCTCTCTAAGAATCCGATACACCATTCCCGTTCTAAACACATAGATGTCCGTCACCATTTCTTAGATGATCATGTTGCTAAAAAGGACATCATTTTAGTGTACGTTGAAACCCAGAAGCAAATCGCCGATATTTTCACGAAACCACTCAAGGAAGACTCCTTTGTGCGGTTGCGTCGAGAATTGGGGATTATGGGTGAATCCGAGATCTAGGATTCATGTCTTCAATTATCTTGCATGATATTAAATTTCTTTATATATGCTCATGCTAGATGTATTGGGATTTTTCTGGAATTTTAGTTAAATTTTCGGAATTTATGCTCGAATTATTCATGAACGTCGTATTTAAGATTTTCGATGTTTAATGGGGTAGTATATGATATGTGAGAGTATTTCGATGTATCGTCCAAGTGCGATTAGGAGAGAACTCAAAATTTCTAATTTTCAAATTTTTGGACTCTCTAAGTCGGTCCAAGTTCATTGGCCGACCGACTAGATTCAGTTCTAGTCGGTCAGTGAATGAACTTAGACCGACTAACTCTTGCTCAGAATTTTGGCTTCAGTTACTGTTTGCACTTAGTCGGTTCAAGCTCATTGGCCGACCGACTAGATCGTCATCTAGTCGGTCAGCGCTTGAACTGTGACCGACTAAATGCTCAGGGGCTGCTTGGGTCTTTTCGCATTCCGATCGACTTATTCTTGCCCGCACCGATTAGAATTCATTCTAATCGGTGCAAGCTTCTCTTTCCCAGCCCAAAAACCCCGAAAACCCTTCGACTTCACTTCCTCCTCCGTCGATTTCCGGCCACTTCCGACCAAGCTTGGCCATCGATCATCTCTATCCTCCATCTAGGGTATCATTCTCTCTCTCTCTCTCTCTCTCTCTCTCTCTCTCTCTCTCTCTCTCTCTCTCTCTCTCTCTTCGGTTTAGGGTTTCATTCTAGGTTTTTCGTCGATTTTAGTTCGATCTAGGGTTTGTTCTAGGGTTGTTATTCGACCGAGATTTCGAGTTTTAGTTTGATTGCGCGTGTCTCGTCCCGATCATGGCGAAGACACGTATTCCCATCGAACCCTCGCGTCCATCACCCATGACCGTAGAGTCTCCGTCTACGGACCCACCGGAACCCAAACGCCGAGCCAAAACGACCCATCCATCGTCTTCTTCACCTCCTCTTAAGAAGAAGAGGACGGCGACCGCTAAACCTAGAGCCCGATCTACTCAGCCCAAGCCCAGCTCATTCCGTGCTCCCACTCTTCCCGGTGCTTCGGATTCCGACACCGAGTATATCCCCGAGTCTGAGCCTACCGATAGGGCTCCTACTCCTCCTCCTAGGTCTAGCACTCGTCCGACTTCTAGCACTAGTCCATCTAAGGGGAAGGCTCCCATGCCAGTTGGCGGTGTCGATATATCGTTGTGTCGCGATGACCCTATGTGTCTCGCTGCTTACAACCGTATATAGCACTGTCCTCTGATATTGGAGCACTTCGTTCAGTTCTCTGATTTCCCTCACCTCGCCGATCTTCTCTCCCATAGCGGCCTCATCGACTACCTTCGCCATGACCCCAAGGCGAACCCACACCCGTACCCCCGTCTTGTCAAATTATTCTACGCGAATCGTGTCCAGGGTCAGTATGACGACACCCACTCCATTGAGACGACTGTCTTGGGGACACCTATTGTTATCACGGCAGAAATCTTAGGGGAGTTGATTGGTGTCTCATCCTGTGGCCTTCTTCCATCAGATATCTCGATGGATAATATCCATGATCTTGATCAGGCTATGCTTTCTGAGATTTTCCATGTGATCCCTCCCGCCATGATTGGCGTCCCTTCAAAATCCTTCAAGCCAAATGCATGGGTTCTTAATCTTATCCTGAAGTCGTGCCTCCTTCCGAATTACGGCTCATCGAGCTTGCCATCCCAGCCATTCCTTAAGCTGATCTACGCTCTCTTCATGGGAAGTGAGATCAATTGGGCTAGGATTATTCTTGATAAGATGGACTCTTTCGAGTGTATCTGAAAGTCCACAAAATCTGCTCACATTCCATACCCTTGCCTTCTGACACTCGTCTTCCGTCACTTCAAGGTCCCTCTCCCTCCTGATGACGAGCGTCCTCTTGGTCCTCCTCTGATGCGACTGTCGTCAAGAAGTCTCTTGCGGCGCTTCGTCACGTTCAGAAGATTACCCCTTCAGCTTCAGCTTCTGCTCCTCCTCCTACTCCTACTCTTGCTGAGTTTGCCATCTCTCTGAGACGTGTGGAGTCCCGAGTTTCTCGTTCTGAGGAGATGCTAGCTCGCATCTGCTCTCACTTTGGCATTGAGGTTCCTCTGTCTGTTTCTGACGATGAGGAGATGGATGAGGATGATCTCCAGGAGCTCGTTGGATCTGCTGCTCGTGCCCCTGAGGGCACGTCTGCTCGTGTTGCTGCTACTTCTGCTGGTGATCCCGAGAGCACACCTGCTTCCACCATTCCTCCGGTGGATACTTCGTCTGTTGGTGCTCCCGAGACCACTCCCGTTGCCACTCTCCCATCAGTTGACACTCCTGCCGTCCCTGAGACCACCACTCCGTCTGCAGAGCCTGCTGCTGCTATTGACCCTCCCTCTGCCTCCTGAGCGTGCTTGGAGGACTCTCCCTATGCACTTTGGATGATATATCTTGTAGTGAGAGTGTGGGTTAGGATAGTTTGGGTGGTTCTGGATTTTTGATATTTTTGGATGTTATATGATGTATTTTGATGTGTACATGTTTTGTGATACTTCGATGTATGATGTGAGAGATGTTGTATGATGTGCCCCGATCTGAGATCGTTTATATTATTGTTGTCCGATGTATACTTTTGTTGTATCCATGTTCTTATATATATACATCGTGTTGCCATTCTTTTCTGTGTGCACATTATATTATTGTCTCTGATGTTGACTTCGTCGCTCGACGAATTTCTTGATTTAATAAGAATTATTTTTATGAAAACATAGAATTGTTTTCCATGCACTGAATTCATCAAGAATGTTGATATTGGAGAGTATATTCCATAACTCAATTCGTGAAATTAATTTGAGTTTTGATGATTTTATTTTTCGATTCTCGACTATGGTCTCGTTGGCACGCTTTGATTTACTTCGTATTTTTTCTTTGGTGTCATTTGGACCGTGGTCGTATTCTACGACTTCCGTGCTTTTATTTGAAGCCATTGTTGTTGTCGTTGATCTCCTCCCACACTTTTTGCTAATGCCAAAGGGGGAGAGAATTAATAATGACAATGTGCTAAATGATAATTTAAAGCAATTTTCTGAGAATCTACTTTGATATGTTAGATTCAGGGGGAGTTAAGATATAAAAATGGATTTAGATCCTAACTTTCGATAATTGGATTCACGTTTTATACTTTACTCGTCTGCTTGATGCTTATGGTTATTATTTAATATGGAATGAACGTGTCATCAATGCAGGGGGGTAAGTAAATTACATTTGAATCATTATTTTTTATTATTATTTATGTTGGTTTGTCATCACCAAAAAGGGAGAGAATGTTGAGTATTGATTTCCCGGATTTGGTTTTGATGATGAACAAACTTAAATATCGTGAACTACCTATTTGTGAGCGCAGTTATGGTGATCGTCGCCAAATTTCTATGAACATCAAAAGCGACATCTCGAGACTTCTCAAAGCACGTGATCGTATGCTTGAAGCTTCGTTGAAGCTCAAGGACCATTATTGAAGTCAAGAGATTCGAATCGAAGCGTTTGAAGATGGTTCGTCAAGTTTTATTTATAGTCTTCTAGCTTCGTTTCGTAGATTGTTAAGCCTTGAGTAGGTCTTACTTTTTAATCTTCATAACGCTCATATCTTAGAGCTAGGATCTTATTAGAAGCCAATACAAACTTTCCCGAAGCTTAACGCTTCTCATCTTGGCTTCTTGTGCATGTTAGTTGGTTCAAGAAGAAGAACTAACCGACTAGATGGCAATCTAGTCGGTCGGTAATGCTTCTTGAACCGACTAGAATGCCTTGACTAATTTCAGCTCTTTACTGTTTACAGTTAGTCGGTCCAAGAAGGTTCTCCGACCAACTAGTTGTGAAACTAGTCGGTTAGGAATCCTTTTTAGACCGACTAGTTGTATGTACAGTTTTTCGCCTGAGCTACTGTTTATCATTAGTCGGTCTAAGAACGATTGTTGACCGACTAGTTGAGAAACTAGTCGGTTGGAATTTGTTCTCAGACCGACTAGTTCAACTTGATTTCATCATATTCTATTTTGACTCTTAGTCGGTCAAAGAACACTCACCGACCGACTAGTTGTGAAACTAGTCGGTTAGCAAGTATTCTTAGACCGACTAGTTCTCTTTTGTCTGAACTTCTCTTTTGGCTGTTCTTCAGTTAGTCGGTTCATGTTGAATTACCGACCGATAGTTGATGAACTAGTCGGTCAGTGATCCTTCTTTGACCGACTAGTCTGCTTCAGAATAGAGCCGTTGGAGCATTAAATGCCACGAATTTTGCTCTCTCTTTCATCTATCCTATATATACTTGAAAGGCTGCTTTCATAGCATAAAAGGATGATATTTATTGAAGTTTAGAGATCAAAGAGAAGCAATTAATTCTCATTCAAAGCTCATTCATTTCACTCTTGAATCTCTCCCTCACTCTTATTTCAAAAGAGAGATTCATTGATTGTGAGCCTTCCAAGCCAAGAGCTTGATCCAAGGTCACCAACATCTTCCTAGGCCTCCATTGCTGGTCAAGATCTTGGAGCTAGGGTTTGGTGCCTTCATCTTCCCCAAAATCCTCTTTGCCCTAAATCGTAAGTTTTACTCAAGGCATAGGTTTTTGTGGTAAGCATTTCTTATTTCATTTACATTGCTATTGTAAGTGTTTTACTCTCGGTTGTGAGAGTTTGTTCGTGATCCCAGTTTGTGGGAGTCACAATTTCATTTGTGTATGATTTGATCTTGTAGAGGTTTTCTACAAGTATTTCATAGTGCAAATTTGAGTTAGAGGTCTCTAACTCAAGTAGCCGGAGGGGATCCAGGTGTTTGGGACGTAGGATCAACGGGAACAAGTCGGGGAGACTTGTTGGATCCGAACCCGTTATAACGTCTGTTTGGGATTGCATTTCTTTGTTGTCTATATTTACATTTCCGTTTTGTTGGTTGAGTTTGCAAGATAATTAGGAATTATCTTCTTAATTATTTTAAAGTATTATTCACCCCCCTCTAGTACTTGTGCAGTAGCTACGTAGGGCATTACATACCTTTCTTGGTCGAGTAGTCGCTTGCTCGATCGAGTACCCATATGCTCGACCGAGCTGAGGGAATCATATGAAATATCGGCAATGACTGCTCAATCCGAGTACACCTTGCTCGGTCGAGCAGCTGAAGGAGTATTGCACTTGAATCTTGATTTATTTAATTTACTGGCTCGACCGAGCGATTAGACTGCTCGGCCCGACTCACGTGCTGCTTGATTGTGGGACCCATTATAAGCCAGGTTGAAGTCACTTTTAAACCCTAACCCACCCTAAAACTCCTACCCTAGCTATCACCCGAGTCCTCCTACCCTCTCTTACTCATTCCGAACGGCTGCCACCCACGTCCCACACCTACGTCCCACCGTCGTGTGTCCCACCACCACCACCACCGCCCTCATCACTGCCCGATCAGACATCTTCCCCCTCTCTTCGAAACGATCTCTCTCCCTCTTTCGTTTTATTTTTTCCCCCTCCACCATTTCCCCCCGCCGTCGCTCCAATCCCCAAAACCCCCTTAGGGCACCTCTCTTCACTCGACCGAGCACAAACAGTGCTCGACCGAGCTATCAGCCCCCTCTCCTCGCCAAACCAACTCGACCGAGAACAATTACTGCTCGGTCGAGTGACCAGCTCAACATTATATCCCTCCTGCACTACCAAATCGACCGAGCATCGACTGTGCTCGGTCGAACTCCGACAAACAACTCACCCTACCCATTTGTTTTCATCCTCTGCCATTATTTTCTCATTCTATCTTCAGACACATTGTGCTTACAGAGGAGTACGCATCCTGGATCAGCTCAGGGGATACCTCTGATCAGCAGCAGTCGCGTACTCTCTGCATCATTCGTGTTGGTACACTCTTTGCACTGTTTACTTTACATACCGACCAGTGTTTTTAGACTGGTTGCAAGATGCCACCATGACGAGCTAGACCCATAAATGCCGATACCGACGCACTCACCTCTAGGAAAATTTGACACACCCGTCATACATGCTCACCCATGTAAGGCCATATTGTTGGTGAATCATCCACCCCTGGACCCCTGCAAACAACACCCCAAACCTTCCCGAGCATTTGTATCTCAACGACGTAGCATATGACGTTAGCTTCCGGGACACTGACCAGGGCGACCAGTTTGTTGCTATGCTCCTACTCCTTAAGTCATGGAGGCGGCACTACTCAGCAGTCCGTTGAGCATGACCTCCCTGTTATCCAAAACCTGGTTAGGAACTGGTGGTCCGACCCCCCAGACTCGCCATCTTTATTTTAAGCTTCTTACCCACTGGCCGACCCAGTCATCGAACCACAGCTAGCTTCCACCGTCTCTGGTCTACAGTAAAGGGACCAATCACCACCTCTAGAGGGTGGTGCCTCTGCTTGATGCTGTCCCTCCACCACTTATTGTTCTTTCCTCATCTTTTATTGTGCCCATCTGTCTTTTCGGGGCCTTAGTCTTACACAGCTTGGGGGAGGACACACCAAGCATCATTCTATGCATTTGCATCATCATTTTATCCTTTCATCCTATCACTTTTTCTTTCTTTTGCATATATTTATTTTCCAATGACTTTTTATATCATCACCCACCCACCCACCCTAGCATCATTTTCCGCATACTAGCGTACTCTTAGCAGTGAGAACACTGCTGCATTTAGCTTGGGAGATGAGCTCTATCGCTTTATTTTTATTTTTATTTTTATTTTTACATTTTTCTTTCATTTTCCACCAATTTATTCACCTTTTCATTTTTCCTCATTCAGCATCATGTTTTTGACTTTTTGCCATACTTACATGCCTGTTTCATTTTCTTACTTTCTCCGCTTTTCTCCTTTTTAGCTAGAATTGTTCTGCATGATGATATCTCTCATAGCCCTTAGTAGCTACTCACGATGCTCATATCTGTTGACATGCTATTTAGGGTAGTCTCAGTTTTTACTATTTATACGCTGGCATATTCTCTTGCTGATCTCTCTAATTTAATGCCTGATATGAATTGAAATTGAATGCATGAAATAGTATTCAGTACGTTCTTTGTTGGTTAATGCACCTAGGTTCACGCATCATTAGTACATTTGGAGCACCTATTTTTTGTCTTATCCACTTCTGTTTGCATGCCTGATGTTATTGTGCTTTATACCGCATGCTTTCAATATTCATTGAGATGAATGAAAATATCCATGCTAGCTATGAGTTTAGTTAGAGTATTATCCCATTGAATCGTTGTGCACCTCTGATGAGTGAACCGAGTGATATATTATTTTATTTCTCCACATATCCTTATGATTCTCTACACATCATCTGGTTTCACCCCCTGTAGCAACTTCTATCGCATCTACTTCCCAAAAATCCCAAAAGAAAAAAGATAGCTTCCAAAGAAAAAAATGTGAAAAGAGAAAAAGAAAAGAAAAGAGAAAAGAAGGAAAGAAAATTATTTCCTATCCCTTCATTAGAAGCTACTACAAATACTTGGGAAAAGACAAAAATTTCCATATCCTATTCCTAGATGTGATGCCTCAAGCTAAGAATGGGGGTAAATCATTTGATTATATGAGTGAGTATAACATTAGAGTGGAGATGGTGCACAACGGGGAGATTCGATAATGCTTGAACCTTACAAAATATTTTAGTTTTGGAGATTTTTCATGATTTGAAGTGAATATTTGAATGACGTGATCTCTTTCCATTCTCTATTGCATGTTAGTGTGATCTCTCTGTGCTCCACTTGTATCTATTGATTGAAAAAGTGCATTGCTAACTCTTTTTATACTAGACTCTATAAATTGTATGAAATTGATATGAGTTGATGGCATGATTTTAGAAGATCCCTTTTTTTGCCCTTATTGCATACCAGCCATATGATTTGTAAAGTTTGAGGATACTATTAGCATGTGTTTTATTATTCGAAGCATCATGATATACTGCTGAGGCTTGAGATCTGATTGAACATTTTAGCACCCACTTCGATCTCTTATCTCTTTTATTTGCTTTTATTTATCGCCCGACATGCCTGGTATTCGTCTTCCTCGAGGACGAGTAAGAGATAATCTTGGGGATTTTGATGTGTCCATATTTTCTATATTTTCATAGCATCATTCCATTGAATTTCATGTCATATACGCATCCAAATCCCGCATTTTCTTACGATACTGCACTTCTAACGCCATATTCGAGTTTCTTAGAGTTTTGTGGATTTTCAGGGATTTTGGAGCGATTCGGAGCCACTTTTGGATATGGACACATCCAGCATGCCCGTGAGTCCTTTGGCAAGGCTCTAAAGGAGTTCGCCGAGGTTCGAAAGCTTATGGGAGGAGTGGAGGAGGAGAATCTGGCAAGAGAAAGGAGAAGTTTTGGATTTTGCCCAGGCGACTCGATCGAGTAGCACATGCTGCTCGGTCACGCTGATACACAAAGACCGACAGAACGCGCGTCCGACTTGATCGAGCAGAGTGGTGACTCGGCGTGAGTCGACCTATTTTCGAGCTCCATCTCACCAACTTCCCGCTCGACCGAGCAGTACCTACTCGACCGAGCTAGCGGATGACTCGATCGAGCAAGGCCTGCTCGGGACGAGTAGGCAGATCGACATTTTGGTAGGAGAACCGATCTGCTGACAGCTCGGTCGAGTAAGTGGGCTACTCGAGCGAGGAGCCCAGACCCCCTCGCCAAGCCAAGAGCAGTTAATGAGCATGCTCGACCGAGCAGGCGTCTACTCGACCGAGTCATTGACTCGGACGACGACATGCAGGCCCAGACTCCAGAATTTCAGGTTATTTTTGTGGGGCCCCAGACGGAGATATATGAGGCAATTTTGGAAGACGAAAGAGAGGAGAGTTTTTATTATGTTTTTGAATTGAGCTTAGGGGGAGGAGATTGAAAACTATTGTAAATCTAGATCTAGGTTTGGAGATTTGAGTTGTTTTTGGAGAAAGATTAAGTTTTTATTATTTCTTTTGTCTTGGAATCTACGGGAATTTTTTGATCTCTATTGGCTATTGCTCTTTCTCATTCGTGGTACGTAAGATCTTAATCCCTCGCTTGATTTTATTGCTATGATGTTTTCTATGGTAGAAACTATGTTTTTCTTTGTCGTAATCGCTATTTGTGAGTAGTTTTTCCTAGGGTTGATGGGTTAGCCCTAAGACTCTAGGAAAGAGATGTAGATCTGGATCTCTAGGTTGTATTGGGAATAAGGGGGATTATTTCGGTCGATGCATCCAAATCCGTAGGAGAACACGTACTGAGATCATGCCCACGGTCAGTGGAATTGATGAGCTTAAGGAGTATCTTTGGGATTTAAATAGGGAATTAGTAGATCCAACCATGGCTCGTGACCATGCCCGGCTCGTGCCAGGAGGGGATCCACCGATGAACTATATCGCTACCTGACGGCTACCGCCATTGCGTCAATGAGAGCCACCAAAATACCTCGAAATTCTAACCCACGAGAGTGGTATGAGTTGAGAGATCAACCCCCTAAATCCAATGCAACATAAAGATCACATTCTAACATCAACCTCCGATGGTCTTAGCGGTGATTCCCAGGCCCTAGCTTCTTTTATTATCGAACCAACAACACCATCACAACCAATCTTTCCAAACCGACTGCGATCTCATTCTGAGATTTAAAGATAATCTGAGACCCCAATATACTGTCACTATCCCTGTGGGATTCGACAATATTATATACTATAATTTGACACCATCCGCTTGCGGATAGAGCCAAGAGTCAACACCTAGGTACTTTATTGCGTCCGACGATTGTGACACCGCTAGGTGGATCTTAGGTGTGTGGATCTTATGTGTGAGTCCGGGGTAGGCTTATGAGCTTTGCCCTAGAAATGATCACCGGTGGGTTAAGGAGCGAGTGAAGGCTCGCACCCTCCCCCTCCTCAACTCCGGGGCAAGCCCGACAGCTTCGTCCTCGATAGTGTTCACTGGGAGTGACACGGAATAAGCGACGTCTCGCACCCTCCCCTCACTTAACTCCAGGGCAGTGCGCCATCAACGGAGGCCGTGGGGTCGGCCACCTCCCGGGCAGCTAGCCAAGCTAGACACTCCACAAACTCCGGGGTAGGTTGACGAGCTTTGCCCTCAAAAGGATCGCCGGTGGGTTAAGAAGCGAGTGACCACTCTCACCCTCCCCTCCATCAACTCCAGGGCAAACCTGATGGCTTCGCCCTCGATAGTGTTCATAGGGAGTGACAAGGAATGAGCGACGGCTCACATCTTCCCCTCCCTCAATTCCGGGGCAGTTCGCCATCAAAGTATGTCATGGGTTCACCCCCCTCCCGGGCAGCTAGCCGTGCCGGACACTCAACAAATTCCGGGACAGGCTGACGAGCTTCGCCCTCGAAAGGATCGTCGGTGGATTAAGGAGCGAGTGACAGCTCGCACCTTCCCCTCCATCAACTCTGGGGCAAGCCCGACGGCTTCACCCTCGATAGTGTTCACCGGGAGTGACAAGGAACGAGCGACGGCTCACACCCTCCCCTCCCTCAACTCCGAGACAGTGCGCCATCAACAAAGGCCGCGGGATCGCCCCCCCAGGTAGCTAGCTGAGCCAGACACTCCACAAACTCCGGGGCAGGCTGACGAGCTTTGCCCTCGAAAGGATCGTAGGTGGGTTAAGGAGCGAGTGACGGCTTGCACCCTTCCCTCAATCAACTTCCGGGCAAGCCCGACGGCTTTGTCCTCGATAGTGTTCACCGGGTGGGACAAGGAACGAGCAACGGCTCGCACCCTCCCCTCCCTTAACTCCAGGGCAGTCCACCATCAGCGGAGGCTGCGGGGTCGCGCCCCTCCCGGGTAGCTAGCCAAGCCGGACACTCCACAAACTCCAGGGCAGGTTGATGAGCTTCACCCTCGAAAGGATCACCGGTGGGTTAAAGAGCGAGTGACGGCTCGCACCCTCCCCTCCATCAACTCCGGGGCAAGCCCGATGGCTTTGACATCGATAGTGTTCACCGGGTGGGACAAGGAACGAGAGACAGCTCGCACCCTCCCATCCCTCAACTCCGGGGAAGTGCATCATCAGCGGAGGCCGTGGGGTCGCCCCCCTCCCGGGCACCTAGACGAGTCGGACAAACTCCGAGCCAGGCTGATGAGCTTGCCCCGGAGGCCACGGGTCCACCACCACTCACTGGCAGCTAGCCTGCAAATTCAGATCGGACGTACGACTCTACAACATTCTCCTTCTCCTCAACCATGAACTTGTCAGTAGGAGAATGTTGGGGGCATACCCATACAAAAGCACAGTCCACACAAACAGACAAAATGGACAAACAGCGACAGTAAGGAAAATTTCAAATTTCATTTATACACTAACTTTATACAATACAATGTCTACCAAAAACAAAACAAGACCTCAGGCTCGACCCCAGGGCCGGCCGTACAACCTTGCCCTAATCTTTGGCGTCTCGCTTCGGCCGCCACACCCTTGACCGTCGCCCTTCGGGGCCTGTGCATCCACCAAGTCGCCTTCCTGACTATCGCCCTCTGGGGACCGCACGTCCACCTGGTCACCCTCCTGATTGCAGCCACCGGGAACTTCTACCACCTCGGTTTCGGATGCGGTCGATGCCTCTGCCTCGTTATCAGACGTCGCTGACAACCGGGCGAAGTCAATCTCCATGCCAGGGTAGAGCTTCCTCAACCTCGCCATCGCCCACTCGAAGCTAGTTGCCAGATCGTCATCGAAGCCCTCCGCCCTTATGGCCAGCGCGGGGACGAGCTCGTCGTTCTGATATTGAAGAACGGCATGGGCCCCGACTTTACCCAGATCGATCTTCTCCAGTTCAGCATTCCGCTGCTCCAGCTTGGCGATCTTCATCCCAGTCGTCTTTCTCTCTGAGGCCAGCAGCCCCTCTACGGCGAATCGACGGGTTTCTTCTTGGCGGACCCGCTCTTGAAGCTCCTCGACAGCCTTCTCCAGCTTGGTGGCCTCACCCCTCTGGGCCTGGTAGTCCCCATGGACTTTGGTCAGCCTCTCCATGGCCTCCTTTAGCTTCGCCTCGGTGCCCTTGAGGGCGACCACCTTCCTCCCAAGCACCGCCTCAAGCCGGTTTATCTCTGAGGAGTGTCGTTGGAGGGACACCAGAGCGGCGACAGCCTATAAAGAAGATCGAATAATGAGCATGTTAAATAGAGAAGAAGTTCGGCATCCTTACCAGCGGGCGATGTACCTGCATATTGTGCCAGAAGGCTGTGTCGTAAAGGATTTTGGCATCTACATCCAGCAGGGCCTCTCGGTCCCTCGGCAGCAGGCTATTCTCTGCCAGGTAGGCTACCACGTCGGCCTCATCAAAGACTGACTCCTGGGCCCCTACTGGGTAGTGTGGCGCAATGATTTCTTTCAGCAGAAGGGCAAGAACCGACTCCTTCGTTGATTTGAAGGTGGCGAGGGCGGCCTCATAGCTTGGATGGGCCAGCTTTTCCAAACTGTGAGTCGGGCATCCGAAGGGCCAGGTCGCCACTGTAGGACGGCTGGTGGTGGTTGATGCCTTCGGAGGCCTTGGTGGAACGGACGAGCTTGTGGAGGCAGTGGCAGCGGTGCTGGCTGATGGGCCCTGATGCTCTACAGTCACAGGGCAAACCGCAGGCTTCTTTAGGTCGAGGTCGACTACGCCGACAGCTGTCACCTTGCTCGAGTAGGGCAGGGAGCTGCAGTCACAGTCTCCTTCCTCTCCTCTTGACTTGCTCTCCTTTTTCGGCCTGAGCAGTGGCAGACGCCTCCAGACTCCGCTTGTGGCCCTTGCCCTTGTTTGGCGGGGGTTTCATTGACGCTTCCTGCACCTTCCTCATCACTTCCTCCATGGACATGCTCATGGCTGCTCATGCAAAAAGAGAACAGATCAGGGTGAGCTTTTTAGATGTTGTTTGCAACACACTGAGTACCTTCAAACCAGACATGTTGGGCGACTATCTCATCTGCAACCAGGTCTTTGAAGACCATGTTCTCCCTCGGGATCGCCTCTAGGATCCCGGTGTTCTCCAGATCGCTCCCCTCCAGAGCAACTTTGGCATTCACTATGGGATTCAACGTCCCCCAGTTCGACCTTAGCACCAGATCTGCCAGCGTCGAGACGAAGGAAAATTTCTCCTTCCAGTCACTGACCTTGCCCGGCAGCCCGAGGACGAGCGTCATTCCTGTCCTCACGCTGACGTAGTAGTAGTCCTCCGTCTTCTTCGCCCTAAAGAAATACTGGAAGAGCGGTGGTGTTGGGCTTATTCTGTGGGAGGAGCAGAGCACAAGGAAGCCGACCATCGTGCTGATGGAGTTCGGTGTCAATTGGAAGAGGGGGAGCTCGAGGAAGTGGAGGATGAGAAGAAGATAGGGGTGGAGCGGGAAGCGAAGACCCAGGGCGAAGGTCGGGAAGTACACACCGACCTTGTAGTCCCGTGTGATGCAAACCTGCTTATGGGGCTCGGGGAGGCAGACTGTGTAGGGGGCCAGATGTATTGGGCACTGATCTTTGGGATCTCGATGGGCAGCATCATCGACATCTAGGCCAGGATTCCCACGAGGACCGCGGCCGGGGTTCCACCACCGCCGGGGTTCCACCACCGCCGGTGACCCTGGTGGCTTTGGCGGCCTTGGCGGTCGACTCGGGTGCTTTCCCTTTCTTGGGGTCCCTCATCATCACAGATGATGAAGCGACGTCTTGATCTACTACCGTGTCTCCCTCCGGCCCCGACACCACCGGCATCCCCGACACCGTCGGCATCGACTCAGCGGTGTCACCCCAGCCGACCTCCCCAAAGTGCTGTTCGATGTAGGCATCCGAAGAAGAAGAAGAAGCTAGGGGAGAAGCAGAGGGAGACATCACCGAAATCAAGAGTATACCTAGAGAAGTAGAGATTGGACGAAGGAAGCTCCGATGAAAGGCAACAGTCGACAGAAGCTGCTCTCGACGGTGCAAGGGGAAGAATTTGAAGTTTCGAAAAATCTGGCAAAAGTCTCTCCCGATCCCTCTTCGTCTCCAATTATAAGAAGAGGCAGGCGATCACCATTGTTTGGCGTGGGCCACGTGGCGAGATCCGAGCAGGCCTGGACTGACGCCTCGAGTTCTCCTCCAATCACCTCAGCCACGCGTCATCTGTTCAGCAAATGGGTGCCTCAAACCCCCCACACCATGGTCGGATCGCCATCATGATTTCTAAGATTCGACGGTCAGGGTTTATTGAATACCGCTGACTCGTCCTCGTCCAGTGGGAATGTGATTCATCATCCAAGATGAAGTTGGGCTGGCCGCGTCGAGCTCGAATGACGGGGGCAATTGTTACGCCCTAAAGGCCAGCCCATGGAGTTCAGGCCCATATGCACAGGGGAGGCCTAAGAAGACACCTCATTGACTCCCCAGATGGGATGCTTGTCGAGCTGATTGACTCAATCCCGAGAAGCTCGCCTTGCCCCGTCTCAAACTCGCCTCCAAGGACCACAAAGAAGCCTGCTGCAGTGACCCGATAGCTCGCCTCGCCAAGGACCAGCTCGTCAACTCGAAACAAGAAGCATCCTCCAGAGAAGCCGAGTTTACTCGTCGACCTATCGCTTGCCCTGGAGGGCGACCAAGCATAAATATCTCTGACAGTGTGATGTGGGCTCAACTACACTCCATTAATGTCATGGGTTAAGGGGAAGAATTGATGGCCACCACTCGCATCTCATTAATTCTTCTGACGCCTCCTAATACCATTAATGCGGTAAATACCCCTGACACAGCCCCAGTACTCGAGTGCCAGCGGGGATAATTCGACGGCTGATGAGACGACGAGCAACCACCTCTCAACCCAATAAATACCCCCCCTCATGCCTCCATAGAGGGGGTTGGAAAAATTGTTGGTCAGTAAAATCTCTAACTCATCTTAATACACAAGGTCAGATATCGTACATATATCTGTGCCTTCCTCATAAGCCCGACGCACTTTGTCGACCTGCCTTAAGGTCGCCAAATGTGCCCGTCGCCAATATTTTACGTCACCAGCTGACTTAGGCATCAGAGAGGCTGAGGGCTGACAGCCAGCCCTGCCTTTCTGACCTATTGTTCATCCTCATAGGGAGCTCGCCTCGCTACTGGGAGCAGGCGACCTTCGGGCGACCTTCGGGCGACCTGGGGATCTTCACCATTGAAGCGTACTCCGAGTCATCCTAGCCTTGCCTTCGCCCAAAAACATGTAAATCATTATACACGTGATTCCCACTACAAACAAATTTTATTATGTGTGGATCTGACCCGCAACAATGTGTATATCATGTTATGTTAAGTTATATATACAGTAAGATGTTAGTAACACAACAATTAGTAGGATGTTAGTTGAAAACATATAATATAACAGTTTATGAGATATAACACTATTTATGAAACAATATATAATCAAGGTATAAGTTAGTTGTTATATGAATTAAGTAGTTAAGAACTTTTTAATATCAGAGCCCTGATGCAGATAAAATGCGCATTACACCATGATCACTTGGACATCCAAACTCACCTCGAGGCTAGTATTTTATAATAACTGAATTGCAAAATTGTTCAACTTTAGTGCTAAAATCATATTTTAGTGTGCTTGTCGACTTTAGAACTAAATTGTATGTTTCCATTGTGCTGGTCGCTTTCTGATTAAATGGACGTGTTATATTAATGTTGCTTGTTTGGAACAATTCACTATCTATCTACTATCAAATTGAACTACATTTCCTATATGCTTGCTATCAAGTTGAACTAATTTGGACAGAGGGTATGACATAACCCATGAAACATATATGCGATACTATCGAATACTGTTGGGATGTAATCTAGTTGATGACTAGATAGACGCCTTGGGTGGGGTTGGTTCATGTAGTAGAGTCTGTAAATATGGCTTGAATATCTTACGGATACCTCCATACCACACTAATGGAGGTAAGCATCTTGGCCATCTTCCAGGTTAGGAATGGCAAGAGGCGTCACGGTAAACCCCGATGATAGGGTGTATCGGGAACATCTTACCTACTCGGACATGGACTTATTCACTAGCACAAACAACTGAAAAGTATTCTAAATTGTCAACTTTGTTTACATCATTTAAAATGCAAGTGTATATTAATTGTTGATGAACCTCATGCCTTCACTTTCCATATGTTCTCATTTTTGGCTATGCACCGCTCTTATGTGTTCTAACCTTCGTATTATCTTAAATTGCAAGTTACTACTTTCATTAATTTAAAATCTTATCGAGCTATCGCTGACATATATTTCAAATGAATTTGTGAAATATATGTTAGGTTCAGAGACAGAGTACATCGAGGACCCTGCTTTTGAGGATCCTATCTTAGAGGTAGACCTAGCAGATCAGAGTTACGAGGACGCTGAGATCCTCCCTGCTGAAGACTACAGCGAGCCGTTTTATTTCAGTTTTATTAATTGTACTTGTTGCTTTCCAGGTGTGTTTACTATTCAGCAAATTGTGTGGCCATTCTAGGCCTTAATAACTTTGTGTACTTTTTTTAAAAAAAGTTGGAGTTAAAAAGTGTAATGACTATTTATGCGGCTTCTGAGAAATTCGTGTGTAGGGACCTGCTTTGCTAAAACAACGCTTATTATACTTAAGTCAACGAAGGAAGAGAAGGAAAAAAGTACTTCTTCTTTACTTTAAGCACATGTGGACCCGCTCGCGTCCTCGCTCCCAAGTATAATAAAAAGCGGGGAGTGACAAGTTCAGTGGTGGCCCATGCAGGTCCCTCCACTTGCACTCTACGAAATACTTCAGAAATAGTGTGAATATCATCACTAACCAGATCGTTTGAATAACTTTGCACACAATTGTTTAACTTGTTTCTTTTACAGCATGGCTGGAAGACTGCACACTCGCAACGGAAATGGAACTAGCGGAAATGATGCTCTCGATATTTATGAACTCATGGGTGTCATGAGAGGAATGTTGGAGATCCAACAATAGTTAATCCAGCAGGGTCAGCAGCCTGTGCAACCTGCACCATCCCTCAATGAGCTGAGCCTATAGCTAAGCAATTTCGGAAGCTGAACCCGAAGAGCTTTTTTGGAAGGGAAGGCCCATTGGAAGCTGAAGAATTGGCCCGAAGCACCGAAGACAACCTGAGTCTTGCCCGCATCGACCAAGCAGGCTGGGTAGAAGTGGCTAAGAAATAGCTGACTGTAAATGCACAAAACTGGTGGAACACTGAGGAAGCCCGTCTTGTCAAGCCCATCAACTGGACCATGTTTTGAGGCGACTCAACGCTCAATATTTTCCTCGATCAGCCAAGAGGGAACTACATCAATGTTTCATTAACCTAGAACAAGGCAATCGGACTGTTGAAGAATACGAGGCAGAATTTTCGATACTTAGTCGATTCACCCCGCACCTGGTATAACATCCCAAAGACTGTGCATATCAGGGACTGGACCTGGACATTCAGGCTTCAATGTCTTCGACGAATCCGACTACACATCAGGAAGTGTTAGATGCTACTAGAAAAATGAGCTCATTGTAAAGCGTAAGAAGGTGCTTCAGATTGGAGGAAGTAGACATCCACCGAAGATGCCCAGGGGCAATCTCTGACCTACTCAGACTGCACAATTCTAGAGGCCAGCTGCCCCGGCCAATAATCGACCTCAGATGGTGTGCTTCACTGCAAGTGGACTGGTCATCTAAAGAAGGACTACAGAGAGCTGTTGAATCAATGCTTGATATGTGGAGCATCTGCACTGACCTCCCATCCATTTGGCATGCAAATCGTGACGGGGATACTAGAATTAGAATTTGTAAACCGCAAGCGCACGGTGTCGAAGAGTGGCTTGGGGGTCGATCACGGAGAGGCGTGTGTTGTACTCATAAACATTCGGGAACCGGATCACTCGGTGGATGAGCTAGCATATTCTCTGGTTGGTTGTCACGATAGTAAACTAATGAAAAAGATGTAAGAGGTAAAAAGGTAACCTAGGACTTTGGCTTCCGCCCTAATCATGGGTTCTCACTATTACGGCCGAAGGATAGGAATGTGGTCGAATGCTAGGGTTTAGCTGTGAGACGTTGCCTCTAATCGTGGTACCTAGCGTCCCATGTGCCCGATGTTCTAGTCGATGCCCAAGATGATACGCTAGGTCTACCCAGGTTCGGACGGTGGGCATTCCCATGTCCAACACCGCCCGACTCCGGAGCAACGATTGCTCCTGATATTTCATCCAAGATGTTTCCACGTGCAAGGACTCAATGTCTACGCTAGGGGGTGAGTTGTGGCTAGAGAATCAAACTCCCGTTTTATTTCCTCTTGGCCCGACGGTCAAAGGCGGTCTTTCTCCCGTCGATGACAATGAAACGCCCCTGCGTAACCATCAAAATCCCTAGATCCAATCGGATCCCTAGTCCTTTGGCCGTTCTAGGAAGAACCCACGAATGGGCTTCCACCAATGTCCCAAATTGAAGAACTACTCACTATACATGGTATGAAATGCAATAAAACAGGATATAGCCATAAGAATGGAAATCATGCGATTGTTTACTAAAGCAAATAGAAGTATAAACACAATATCAAAATATAAGAAGGATCAAAGAACTTACAATTAGAGTTTAATTCAAACCAGCCAAATATCCCTTAAAACAGCTTAAAATGGGGATCCTCGTTTCTGGGAAAACTTATTAGTATTTATACAAGTGGGCACGATGCCAGAGAATATTCCCAGAAGAAGACAAAAATAGACATTCACCCGATCGGTTGAAACTTCACCCGATCGGGTGAGACGACGGAAAGATTAGTCTTCTGCTCTGATAAATCACACCCGATCACTGAACCGATCGGGTGAGTCTTCGATTTCTCGAGCTTGGGAAACATCAGCTACAGGTGATCCGATTGGTTGATAAATCAACCGACCGGGTGAGCTTTGGCCTTCACAGCTGCGTTCTGTTTTACATCCACCCGATCATTGACCCAATCAAGAGGATCTGTCTCTTTCTCAGGACCGATACAGTCGCATGAACCGATCGGGTGGCTGTTCTACCCGATCGGTTGAGAGTTGATACATGGTTTTTCTTGAGGAATGGCTCTCGAGATCTTGTGCGACACCTTCCGTTGCTCCGGGGACTCATGATGTTGGCCCTAAATGTCCCCTGCGCTAGCAATGTCCTGCAAATGTACACAAACACAACGAAAGTGAAAAGGAACTAAAAACACAAAGGAACGGATACAAAACAATGAAAAATGACGGAGAAGACATGTGTGAATATATAAAATACAAACGCACGTAAAAATCCCCCAAGCTGAACCCTTCCTCATCCTCGAGGAAGACGAGTGAGAATATAAGCCCGACAGGAGAAAATAGAGAGAGAGAAACAGAGAAAAGAAAAAGAAATCCTAGATTACCCGTCAGAGCCAACAGAAACAAACACAACACACTAACCAAGCATGCGAGAAGAATATCACTAAGACCAGGAATACGAGTTCCTACTAGTGTCGTGAGTTCATGCGGTGAAGCGCAAGTGAGTGCGGTAGTGAGCAAGCCAACAGTGTAACTATCTAAATCATGCAATGAAGATCCATATACACATATCCATGGAATGACCCAAATATCGAATCAATTCGAGTTAGCGGTGAATAGTAGTTCGAGCATGCATGAAAATAGAGTAAGAATAGAAACATGTCACATGTCAGGGACTCTACCGCTAGAAACTAGGAGATCGACGCACGATTGCTGAGATGATTGCTAGGAAGCTCCTATGCCAAGTGTGTTTGAAAACGAAAGGGGTTGAGTAGGTTTGGAGGAGAGCACTTGGTGTAAATTCTCTCCTTCCCTTTATTCACGGCGGTAGGAGTAATATTTACAACATGATTTTTTTGGGTTTTGGATTTTTGTATATATTTTTGGGTTTTGGCTATACAAATTCTTTCTCTCCCTTTTTTGGATTTTCCAATCTTTCTCCCTTTTTTGAAGTGGGATAATGTGCATTCTCCAAAAGCGGGAGAACGGTGCGCAGGTAAGTGGCAAAATTGTGTACTCTCCCAAGTGGAAGTAAAGTACACGATGAGGGGATTTGCACCAAGCAAAACAAAAAAGAATTCGAATTCTAAACACTTGGCAAAAGGTTTTTTTTCACGGATTAGAGCGTAAGCAACATGGGTTATCCTAGTCCTATTAGTAGGTCCCGACACATGCGATTTGAAGCGTACATATATAAGATGATTCATGCATAATGAAGCAGAAAGTGGAAGCAATATACCGCATATTCGAAATCGAAACATGATAGTCTAGGGGTTACCTATGGATAGGCATATAAAACAAAATCACAATGTAGAAGCACACCAACTAGCTAGTCACAACACACAAATCACCACAAAAGGCAAAGTGAACCCACGGAGCATAAAATGCAACAGAACTCGGCTTCTTAGGGTTAATGAAGATAGGTGTCATATTTTAGCTAAGTGTGTGTTTGTGGTTTAGTCGCAGTTTCATCATGCGGGGTCATCTCTAGGAGAGAAATTATAAAAGGATGGAAAAAACGAAAAACACGAAGAAAACGACTCAAAACGGGGAAAAAGACAAGCCCGATGCACACTGTGCGAATCCCCCAAGCTGAACGTTGCATTGCCCTCAATGCAATAGGATGAAGTGTGAGAGGGTAACGAAAGATGGGACGGAAGTACGCACAGACAAAGAAACAGAAAAAACATGAAAATACACAAAACGAGACGTAGAAAAATAAAGAAAATAAAGATTGAAACGAATTAGACAAAAGACACACACACAAACACACAAGACAAGCACACGGTAAACGAATGACACGACCACAGACACAAAATATAGCTCTCCCCCAAGCTAATCTCAACAATGCGTGAAGGAAGATATGATCATGGTGAATCAGAAAAACTGGCTAGGGGAAAATAAAAAAAGGAAAAAAAGGAAATCAAGATGTAGGAGCAGAAGGCTCCTCATCCTCCTTGGAAGAGAGTGGAGAGGTGTGGTCGGGAGAGGTGACGTGTGTGCGAATAAGTGGAGAACGAGATGGAGATCGTGCACGGGTGGGCTCGGTGGGGATGTGAATGATGGGTGGGGTGTAGGTGGTAACGGAGGGCGGTGGGGATATGGCGACTGATGAGGAGGGTGTGGGTAAATATCTCACGCGCACAACGACCTGTTTCTTGCGACGTGAGTAGGCTGTGGTGATAGAGGTGAAAGGTGGTGGGAGTGGCGGGTCAATGGTAGTGGTGGTGGGAGGGGAAGAAGTGATGGGAAGAGGAGAAGTGGTGGTGGGAGGGGAAGATCGTCGAGGATGATACGAAGGAGGTGATGGGGGTGGAGTGCCGTGGATATGGGTCAGAAGGTGAAGAATGGCGGCTACGTTTCGCTCGAGAGTGATGAAACAGGGATGGGATAAAAGAGGTAGAAGGGTCCAAGGGTGAGGAGGAGGATGCGCCAGGGCACAAAGCAGCCATCTCGGCCTCGAGAGCGAGGCGATCAAAAGTGGCACGACACACAACAGAGTGTGTGCCGGTGGCAGGGGTCGTGTCGACATGAGAGGCCATGCCATGCAGGGCCGTAATCAGGGCCTCGGAAGAAACAGTAGCAACAGCCGGGGTGGTGGCATTGGGTCCCGCCTCGGGGTCTCCTCTGAACTCAGGAATATCCTGCTCGCCAAAGTGGGCGGCAAGAGGAGGTGATCTAGTAGCAGCAGGAAGAACAAACTGAAGGTGTATCCCCCCCCCCACAAATTCAGGATCGGGTGGAAAAGACCAATCTGTCGGAAGCTCAATGGTGACGCGATCAGGGTTCGACAGAATGGTATAAAGTGCAGGGGATGGCCATAGTGGAAAGCAAACTAACCGTCGCAGAGCGGCTTGATCATGTGAGTGTGCCTCAGGACATCGATGTCAAGATGGGTAGATCCTGGGGCACAGATCAAATCAGGGGGAAACTCGATGTTGAAGGGTGGATGTTGGGCAATGATTGTGATGAGGCCACCGCAACAATATTTGCCTTTATTTGTGCAGCTAATATCAACAATCTTTTGAATTAGCCACGAGGCGGCATTGATGGAATGCGCGGCGCCTCGAAATTAATCCCGTCAACACCGGGAATGAAATGAAAAGTCATCGCCCATAGAATGAAAAGCTCTGGGATGGTCATGGTGCCGGACTCATCCCGTGGAAAGAAAGTGCTTGAGATAATGCGATGGGCGAGGCGGAAGACTGGGTGAATAATCAAAGAGGCATGGGCCTTGCCCCTAAGATATTGATCGTGTAATGTGAGATGTTGCCAAAAGAAGTCAACGTCAAAGTCGGCGTGCAATTCATTGGCAAGTGAGCTGCCTTCAAGATTGGAGAAACCGAAAATATCATTGATAGTGGTCAAAGGAGCACAGAAATTTCGGTTCCAAAGGCGAAAAATGATATTTGACCCCGGCTCGATTTTGATCGTGGAGAGGAATTCTAGTGTGGGCATGGGGTATGATTGAGCATGTGCGTGGAGGAAACCAAGCCATCCCAAGTTCGTGAATAATGATTCGACTTCGGAGAAAACTCCGAGAGCGAATAAGGTTTGGTCGTGTGTGAACTTGGTGGCGAGGTGAGGGCGTTGGTTGAGGAGAGAGAAAAAATCCTTGTGGGCTTGGCTCATATAGAAAATACCCTGAGGTCCGAGTAGTGGGTCTCTCGTGGGAACGACAGGTGGGGGTGGTGGTTGGGTAGGCGGTGGTTGAGGAGCGCGTCCATGTTAGGACGTGTGGATCGTTGTCTCTTGCGAGACGGATCCTCATCCACCATGGGTTGCTTACCCTTATCTTTATATTTTGCCATGATATTGTGGCGATTGGATGTGATATGCAAGATGATATGTGGGTGCACACAACAAATGACAAAGTGACAAAATAAAAATTCATGGGCAATATAATAACCAAGTTATGGAACGAGTTTACCCAGCAAATGATGTGGCTCCTAGTTCCAAAAGATCCAACACTGCACGAGGGAGTGATCCGGAGAGCCGTCGCACACTAATCCAAAGAAAACAGAGTTTTTGAAAATTGGGAGAAATTAGGGCTAGGGCTAGGGTTTCAAGGGGTTTGCGGTTTGAATGTGGTCGATGGAGGGGCCTTGATGGTGGGAAAGTAGTGGAGGAAGTGGATGAAGATGATTAGTAACAGTGTGTGTAACGACTGCTTTTCATGTATCTGGATTATATATATATAATATATGTTTTGGTGGATTTTCTCCTTTTGTGTGGTTTTCGTCTCCGTAGTTTTCATTTTCGATCGATTCGTCGTATTTTCTCGTTTCTTCCTTAGGATCGTCGATTTCGAAGTATGTCACTCGTGACGGACTTCATAACGGTCATATCTAACTGTTAGATCAAGCCTAGGAGTCTTAGGAATCGATCCCGGGGCCCCGCGCTCCGTATCGGTACTTTTCTGTGCTCATTAGCCGGTGTAAGAAGGGCCACCGACCGACTAGATGACGATCCAGTCGGTCGGCAATCCTTCTTGGACCGACTAGTTAGCTTTCTAAATTTCTCAGGAGTTACTGTTTATCGTTAGTCGGTCTAAGAACGTTGGTTGACCGACTAGGTTGCAAACTAGTCGGTCAGCAATGCTTCTTGAACCGACTAACTCATCATATTATTTTTGTATCAGCTACTGTTCACTCTTAGTCGGTCTAAGAACGTTCATCGACCGACTAGATGCTAAACTAGTCGGTCAGTACTTGTTCATGGACCGACTAACTCTAGAATCCTATTTTCGTTCAGGAGTTACTGTTTGCACTTAGTCGGTCTGCGTTGGTCGACCGACCGACTAGTTGCCAAACTAGTCGGTCAGTGGTTGCTCTTTGACCGACTAACCAGTGTTAAAACCCTAATTTCTGGGCAGCCGCCAGCTCAACCTATTTATACCCAACCCAAACGACTTCTTCTTCTCCAACACGACCCAAAACCCTAAAATCTTCCCCCTTCAGCCCCCATCTTCCTCCAAGCTCCATTTCTCCATTCTAAGCCCTAGAATCATCATCCAATCCAACCATTCACTCCATCCACCTCTCATCTTCCCCAAAATCTCACCAAAACCCATCAAAATCCCCAAAACCCCCAAAACCCTAGTTTCCCCAATCTTCTCCAATCTTCTCCAGATTTGATCCTAGGGTTCCCCGGAGTGTTTCTCCCGCCTCCTCTCGGTAAGAAATCGTTCTACCGTCGTTTCCATAACTTATTGATAATTTTGGTGAAACCCTAATTAATTTCATGTGTTTGGTGTTTGTTTCCCCCTAAACAGCGATTTCCTCGTAGATTGGCGTCCGTGTGACGAAGTAGTCGTCATCCCCGGTGCTAGGCAAGTGAAACTTGCCACTTAGGGTTTAGGCCATGTTTTAGGCCATTTTCTTGTTGTAGGCGTAAAAGAGACTAGGCGACGAAATGATACTTGCCTAGGCGCAAATTGGGGAATTAGCTTGACAACGAAGCTAATTCCGACATTTAGCATGTTGCACAACTATCATGTCACGTTTACTTTCCATTATCGGTACGCTAGTTAATTGTCATGTCATTGCATCCTTCATGCATTTCAGTGATTGCGTAGCTTTGCTACATTGCTTGTGTTCCTGGCTCGTGTTCCAGAAGCGGGCCATGTGTTGGTTGATAGCCAATGCCCGAATTGTGTGTTTCCTGGCTCGTGACCAGAAGCGAGCATAATGAGTTGGAAACCCCAACGCTCGATATTGAATTGTGAAATAGGAATGCGAGCTCATTATGCGGGGCAACCCCAGGCTCACTAGCTGAGTTCCATGTGCGGGGACCCTAGGCTCCATTACGTGTGGGTATAGGGGGTGAGGGTTAAGCGGCCATTCAACTGGAAGTCTGTTTGATCAACAACTGCAGTTGTAAGGCGTAAACTCTTTGGGGTGGGGTAGTGTTTAGTGCCGATCGGTCTGAAATGCTATGCCATTCAGCGAAGGGCGTAAACATCTACAACAACCGTGAAACGTGAAATGTGTTTAGTGCCGATCGGTCTGAAATGCTATGCCATTCAGCGAAGGGCCTAAACACCTACAAAATGTGAATTGATTGAGATTGATAGTAGCGTGGCTACTCTTGTCTTGTCTTGTCTTGTCTTGTCCCGATGATTGTTCTCTTGTACAAATCGTCTTTCCATGTTTTAAATTGTGCACTCATGTTATAACTGCCATGTCATGCATACTAAACTGCTAGGTTGCTAGTTGCCTTACTTTCAGTTTCCTTGCCCAAGTCTTTTAGACTTGCTGACATGTGCCCCTTTACTCTTTTGGGTGACACATGTTAGATCCCGAGCCCGAGTACCTTGTTGAGGACGAGGTGTTTGCTGACGCCGAGCCCGAGCTTGTGTTTGACGGGGAGTACGTGGACACTGGGGACCAGTCCTAGTGTCTTCGTGTGTTTTACTTTTGTTAGACAGTTGTTTTGTTATCGGTGCGTGGCACCTATACTTTGCTTTGTCGTTGTTGCTTTTGTTGGCCTTGTTCTGGGCCTTAGACTCTTTTCTTTTAGCCTGGTGGCTTTTCTGGATGTTGAACTTATTTTCATGTTGGACAATATTTGCGAGATGTGAAGTTTTTATTTCAGTCTCGCCTTGTGTTATTGTTGTTATTCTGTTGCGGTTACATGGACCTGTTTATCTATTATGGACGCTTATCGGGTTTGGGGCTTCACAGCTCCACTCTCGTGCGGACCTTTTCACGTCTCGCCTCCATTTTAGGGAAGCGGGTCGTGACAGTGTGAGCGATGTAGAAGATCGTTTGGGAAGAAGTCGAAACGAACGGCTCGAATGGGTTTTTGGAGGTCGGGTGAAATGGCAGTCGGGTGGGGTGTTGGGTTACATAGGGTTTGGGTGAGCGGATCGGGTTGAAATCACCCGATCGATTGGATAATTTTCAAAAATCTCTTGGATTAGCAGCTACAAGTCACCCGATTGGGTGAGAACTCACCTGATCGGTTGACCGCTCTCCGAAAAACCTCCCAAGTCTCTGTTTTAATTCTCCCGATCACCGACCCGATGGCTGACTTTATCACCAGATTGGTTCATTCTTCGACTGAAGCTTGTCACTTACTGAAACAATACACCCGATCGGTTGATGTATGACCCAATCGGGTGGGGCAATTCCTGCACAAAAAGTTTAAATTCTCTAAGTTTTCCAACAAAAGATCCCCACAGAACATTTTATTCACAAAAATTAATAAACTAATCTTATTAAAAACCAGCAGAAGTTTAGGACATGGGTTGCCTCCCATGAAGCGCTATTTTTTATAGTCATTCCCTCGACTCCCGATATGATATTCAGGGTGGCTTGAATGGGTGACGCTCAACGGTTGGCGTCCTCTCAGCAGTTGGGGCAAAATTTCCGGTTGTTGACATCAGCGACAAATGGATGGTCTCAATCACTCCCCCATTGGTGTTATCCGGGGGCTTCTCCTTAGTGTTGGTGACACACGCCACTCTCTTCAAAATATGCACTTTGTCGGTGGTGAGCACCAAAGGCTCTTTGCCCTTGCTCTTCATCCGAGCATTCTTTCCAAATCCAGGGGGAGTTGACTGGGAGACACATTCTGGCTCAAGAATTTCCTCTCCATCTAGCCTAGAGTGCTCTTCTACTCCATCCAAGTCTTCAGTGGGGTCCCTAGAAAGAACTTCCAATGCTCCTGCTTCATTAACACTCTCTTCTTCAATCTCCAGAAGATTGCAATTGACTCCTCGGGTGGTAGCTTCATGGACAGAGCTAAGTTGAATTCCACCGTTTGATCACTGACATTTAAAGACAATTTTACCTTCTTTACGTCGATGAGCACACCGGTGGTTGCCATAAAGGGTCTTCCGAGAATAATTGGAATGTGATTATCCTCAGGCATATCCATCACTACAAAATCCACCGGCACACATACTCCGTAGACATTAACTGGTAGGTCGTCGACGACTCCTACGGGGTATTTGACGGATCGATCCGCTAGTTGCAAGGTCATCCCCGTAGGTTCCAGTTCTCCCATGTTGATTCTTCTGTAGAGTGAGAGGGGCATCAGACTTACACTTGCTCCCAAATCAACAAGTGCTCTATTGATAGAGACTTCCCATATAGAGCACGGAATCGAAAAACTTCTCGGGTCCTTAAGCTTCGGCGGATTGGCTCGTTGAATCAAGGCGCTACACTCCGCCGTAAGGACCGCCTTTTCTTTTCTTGTCCCCTTCGTCACTAGATCCTTAAGAAATTTTGCATACAAAGGAATAGTTTCAATTTCTTCGAGGAACGGGATCTGACGACTTAGATCCTTCACATCTCAAAGAACATGCCATACTTTTCATCGATCTTGGCCTTGGCAAGCCTTTGCGGAAATGGGACCGAAGGCTTGCAAACCCTCAAGTCATCACCCTCATTCTTGTCTCTCTTCTCAGAATCATCTTTCGGAGTCACGGGATCTGATTTTGAAGCTCCGTTGTCGTTCATCTCCATATTCGGTTGCACATTGACAATGGGTGCTTCATTATCTTTCTTGGCCTCCCGTGCCGAAATCTTCTTTCCACTCCTCAGAACAATAGTGGAAACATTCGCTTGATTGTGTGTCAAGGCTAAGGTTTGGCTTGGTCCACTAGGATTCACCTCTGGTTGACCCGGCAATTGTCCTTGCGCCTTTTGGAGTTTGGCTACTTGTAACCCGAATTAGGTTACTTGGTCGGCCAAGGATTTCTGCCCAAGCTGTAATTGTTGAGTGATCTTCTCCTTTTTCGAAATGTACTGAGCTAGGAGATTCTCACTCGGGGAGACCACTCGTTGTTGTTAATTGTATGTTGTTGTTGGGGCGGAGGTTGCTGATGTTGAGGATGAAGCCGTTGGTACATTTGTTGAGGCGAAGGAGGTTGCTGAAATTGTTGGTAGGGTGCCCTGTAGCTAAAATTCGGATGATTCCAATTGTTGAGAGAATATCCAGAGTTAGAACTTGTCATTGGCGGATAAGGCACATTTTCCATTGGATTATAGAATAAGGCACTTGCTTGATTCACGGGCGCCGAAATCTCTCCAACACCAAAGTCTCCAATCACTTCAGTTTCCACGGCCTCTATTTGCTGTGGGTTAGTGGCACCGGCTCCAACCATAAACTCTGAAATTTGAGTGGAAAGCAAATCGAATTTGCTTGATAGATTGTCCACTTCCTCAATCCGATGCATGCCACTGGCTTTTGGTGTAGCACGCTCATCACTCCACCTCTCGTTGTTGGATGCCATGTTCTCCAAGATAGTTTTGGCATCCACTTCGTTTCTTGACATGAGAGATCCACCCGCTGCGGCATCCATAGAGGACTTCAAATCATCCCTCAGTCCATTATAGAATAGGTTGATGATCTGCCAACAAGGGAGCTTGTGGTGAGGACATTTCCTTTGCATTTCTTTGTACCTCACCCACGCTTCATGTAGCGACTCATGGCCAGCCTGGGAGAAAGAGGAGATTTATCTTCTTAGCTTCATCGTCATCCCCGGAGGAAAGAACTTATTCAAGAATGTGTTTGAAAGCTGCTCCGAGGTTGTGAATGTATTGGGGTCCTTCCCCCTCAGCCATTGCTTCGCTTTATCCCGTAGAGAGAACGAGAATAATCTTAACCGAATAGCATCGGTTGATATGCCATTGATCTTAAATGTCTCACACTTCTCCAAAAAAAAGTCTAAATGCTCGATGGGATTCTCCATGGGAGCTCCAGAAAATTGGTCTTGTTGGATCCAAGCCACTAGTGATGGCTTCAACTCAAAGTTTCCGGTCATAATGCTAGATGTAGACCTAATAGACGGCATCAATATTCAAGCAAAGACTTTGGACGAGTGACGTTTCCTACCATGGCGACAAATTCTTCTCTTCTTCTTCATTCTGCATTCAAAGGAACTAAGTCATCGAGACTCCTTGAGTTCCTGCACATGAAAAAATTAAGATATACTGTGAAGCACATATGGTATGATGCGAAATAAAAAAAATAAAAACAAAAGTGTAGAACGTGAAAATGATCACTGGGTAAGGATGTGAGCTAGTCTCAAGGATAACAAGGTCCTAAGTGTAACAAGCACGTTGCCTCCCCGACAACGTCGCCATAGAGCTTGACCTCCCATCCGTTTGGCATACAAATCGGGACAGAGATACTAGAATTAGAATTTGTAAACCGCAAGCGAACGGTGTCGAAGAGTGGCTTCGGGGTCAATCACGGGGAGGCGTGTGTTGTACTCGTAAACATTCGAGAACCGGATCACCCAGTGGATGAGCTAGCCTATTCTCTGGTTGGTTGTCACGATAGTAAACTAATGGAAAAAAATGTAAGAGGAAAAAGGGTAAACTAGGACTTTGGCTTCTGCCCTAATCATGGGTTCTCACTATTACGGCTGAAGGATAGGAAAGTGGTCGAATGCTAGGGTTTAGCGGGGAGACGTTGCCTCTAATAGTGGTACCTAGCGTCCCATGGGCCCGATATTCCGGTCGATGCCTAGGATGATACGCTAGGTCTACCCGGGTTCGGACGGTGGGCATTCCCATGTCCAACCCCGCCCGACTCCGGGAGCACTAAGCTCACAACGATTGCTCCTGACATTTCATCCAAGCCGTTTTCATGTGCAAGGACTCAATGTCTACGCTAGGGGGTGAGCTGTGGCTAGAGAATCAAACTCCCGTTTTATTTCCTCTTGGCCCGACGATCAAAGGCGGTCTTTCTCTCGTCGATGACAATGAAACGCCCCCGCGTAACCATCAAAATCCCTAGATCCAATCGGATCCCTAGTCCTTTGGCCGTTCTAGGAAGAACCCACGAATGGGCTTCCACCAATGTCCCAGATTAAAGAACTACTCACTATACATGGTATGAAATGCAATAAAACAGGATATAGCCATAAGAATGGAAATCTTGCGATTGTTTACTAAAGCAAATAGAAGTATAAACGCAATATCAAAATATAAGAACGATCAAAGAACTTACAATTAGAGTTTAATTCAAAGCAGCCAAATATCCCTTAAAACAGCTTAAAATGGGGATCCTCGTTTCTGGGAAAACCTAGCCGTATTTATACAAGTGGGCAAGATGCCAGGGAATATTCCCAGAAGAAGACAAAAATAGACATTCACCCGATCGGTTGAAACTTCACCCGATCGGGTGAGACGACGAAAAGATTAGTCTTCGGCTCTGATAAATCTCACCCGATCGCTGAACCGATCGGGTGAGACGGTAATTTCTCGAGCTTGGTAAATAGTAGCTATAGGTGACCTGATCGGTTGACAAGTCAACCGAACGGGTGAGCTTTGGCCTTCATAGCTGCGTTCTGTTTTACATCCACCCGATCACTGACATGATCGGGTGGATCTGTCTCTTCCTCAGGACTGATACAGTCGCATGAACCGATCGGGTGGATGTTCTACCCGATCGGTTGAGAGCTGATACATGGTTTTTCTTGACGAATGCCTCTCGGGATGTAATGACCACTTTTCGTTGTACGTTGTTCGTGCACGTGCTTTTGACCGTGCACGTGTTTACTTTAGACTTTGTTTGTTTGTGAACACTTTGTTGTGATATGCCGTTGTGAACGTCTCTGAGAGTATTAAATAGTGGCACTATTTTGGAACGACGTTTCTCGAGTCGTTTTCCCACAATTTAATCTTATTCGATGAGACGTTGCGATTCTCACTTTTGACGGGAGGCGTTTCTATTTTTAGTTTCGTCGTCTGACGTCGAAATTGAGATCCGTCTTCTTAGTTAGCTCACTTTCGTCACCACGATCACCCCGATATTTATTTTATAATTTTTGGAGTTTTTGGAGTTTATTTGACCACTTTTATATTTTTAGCAAGGTTTAAAATATTTTTAAAAGCCAGGTTTTAAATTAATTTCGGCCAAAGAAAATTTATTTGAGTTTAAAACGTTTTAAAGAATTTTTGAGACAATTTCCAGCTCATTTGGGCCGCACCCAAGCCTTGGGTGAGTTACAGATGGTGAGATTTGAATTTTAAATTATTTTAAACTCCTGATCCCATTAGGATTAGCCCTAGACCTAGTCAACCCATCTACCTATATAAACAACCCCTAGGAAGACCTATTTTCGCAAGAAAATAACCCTAGCCGCTTCCAAAACCCAAATTTGACGTTGCGACGAATCGTCGCAACGTTGCGACTAACATCAGCCGCACGACCGAAGAAACAGCCCCCGTCTAGCCTTTACCGTCTAGCCTTTAGAAACAGCCCCCGGACCAAGCTGAACACATTTCTTTACCGTCTAGCCTTTAGAAGTCTTAGTGCTTAGTTTTTAATCTTTAGTTGGTCGACCGTAGGAGTTTCCGTAGACTTTCCTGATTCATATCCTAGGCGTATGTATGATTTGATCATCCGACCATTTCCTTGCCTCGATTCATGAGATCGCCTCATGACGATCGTCATCAATTTTCGAGCCTCTCCATTACAAACCTTGAATCTTCTGAAAGTATTTTTCGATTTCCTCTTTCCCTAAGTTTGAATTTGCTCAATTTTTAATATATATATCTTATATATTTCATACTCCTTCGTTGACTTGAATTCTTAAAACTTTTGTCGAAATTTTGAATACTAGCTTATGGTACTTTTCCAGCCTATATTTTTCGTGCTTATGTAAATGTGTGGTCCCTTCATATATCAATTTTATTCTGAACCGTTTTCCCAATTCGATTTATAATTTTCCTTCTTATTTATGCCATTTGAATAATACATCGTGTTTACTTTTAAATTACTTTTCAAGTCACATAGAATTTCAGCTTTCAGCAAGTCGGTTTTATGCCCATCGTTTTCGCTATTTCAAATTACTATTCCTAATCTAGACTCCCCGTAATTTGGTTTTAAAGCTTTATTACAAATTTTGATAATTTTACTACTAAGTCATCCTTCCGTTCACCATACATACTTTCAATTATTTTTATATCCGTACCAGACTTGATGTGCTCGTATATTAAGAACCTTGTGTAAAGCAGTTTCTCATTTTTTGGCAAACCCCGGTTCTCTAAGAGTAGTTTCAATATTGATTATTTTAAATTTTACATAGCCTAAAAGTTTTGAAAGCATTTAACATGAGTTTAAATTCTTCCGTTACTTGATTTCATTCTTTGACTTTCAAAAACTTTTGACAACATTATACTAAAGTACTGACGTATAAAATTTTCTTAACAATGTCCTTAATATTCGTGTAAATGATTTTACTTCCTTTTATAATGACTTTTTTAAACCAATAGACCATTTTCTCTTATTATGAATATTCGACTCAAACTTATTTTGAACAACTTGTTTTATCGATCTCCAAATATTTTTATACAGACGAGGATTTCAACTTTTGAAGTACAACAATTTTCAATTTCACGTATTTTAGCTTATGTTACTTCATTTCTCAAATCTATATAAGTACCACTACATCTCCCTTTCCTCTACCTAAACATTCACCAGTGAATCACAGTTTTCCCTAACCAAGCTGTCTCCTCGTATTCGTCCTATCTGAACTCGTGCTTATCGATCCTTTCCTCATCACGCTTTCGACCCCGACCTCCCTTTATTGCTTAGGCTTTAGTGCCCACCAATGTCTGTGTCAACTCTAAGTTGTTAGTAGGGCCTTGGACCTCGTGAGGTAGTCGTAGTGCTTGTACCTAGTTATGTACACGAGCTTGAATGAGTGTACCCCACATAGTATATTAATGTTTGTCTATTGTGTAATGTATATATACTCGGAGTTATTCGTAATATTATGAAGTTGTTTGTGTGTTAGAATTTATAGATTGGTGTGTGGTTAGCTATACCATACTAGGGATGCCTGTGTATATAAGAGTTAGTGTTAGAATATCTAATGGAGTGCGTGTAGTTAGAGATACTTGTAATGGTTGAAATAAAATGATTGGTAAAGCTATGTGTATGTTAGGAGTGACCATAATAAGTGTTCATATAGTTAAGTGAGTAGGCCTATTATATGACCTATATACTAGTACGTGTGAGTATGTGCTCGTAGGTAGATATATATAGTGTTTAGACGTAAGTAGTTATGTTTTGTTGCCTGAGTATATATGTGATATACATATGGTAGTAGGATTATAATTTTGATTGGTATTACTTGCTTTTGCGGGATGTTGCATGCGTGCATACCGTGAGGTATACACGACTATTGCACATCTTAATTATGTATGCGTAGATGTGTTAGTATACTAATTATAGGTTAGCAGGCTATAGGGTGAATATATATATGTTACATATGCGTGACTATACGATGAATGCGTATGTATTAAGGAGTGTATTATAATTATACGTGTGATGATGTCTGTATTATTATTATGGTATATAGAGTGATTGAACTATGTGAGTATTACCTGAATAAATATTAAGTGTGATTGATTTATGGTATGTATATGGTTGTATTGGTAGACATATATATATATATATTGGAGTGGTATTGGTATAGGTATAAATGCAGTGTTACGTATGTAGAATATTCTAATATGTGTATTGAGTCTCACTCAAGCTTGAGTGGGTATACTCTAAGTATATTGAATGCATGTTTGTAGTTTGAATATAGCAATGTTTGATGTATGTATAGTGATAGAAGTGTTTGTGCCTGGTTGTGTTACGCACATGATTGTGGGTCGCTACACCAGTATATAGTTATAGGTGTTGGTCTTGTGGTATAGTTATTTACTAAGGACTTGCTTGTGTGCTAGCTAAACTAGGTGCATAGATGTGCTAAGTATATAGTGGTGTGATTGGTATGTATAGGGATGAAATGTTAGCGTGTATGGATGTGCACCATGCACGAGTAAGTATGTGCTTAGTTATAGGTATTGATGACTATGGTATATGTGGCGTGTCGTAAATACAATTATAGGACCGTATGTGATGTGAATATATGGTGAACTATTTGCATGCATTTGAATGACTATATAATATAAAACGATAGTAGTGGTGAATGTATATTAAATAAAGTGAAGCTTGATTTAAAATGGTATGGTGTGACTACATGAGTTGATGTGTTTGGTATTGGATGTGTACTAGAAAATATTAGAGGGTAGTATACCCATGTTGTTTGTGCATAGGTAGCTATCTATACGTAGAGCAATGATTGTATTTGCAAGTGTGAGACCATACTTATATGAGTATCTGAAATATTGTTTTGTAAGTAGTAGTTATATAAGGGATGTACGTATATGTATATGATTGAAATACATGCATGAAATTGACTGACTATAATAAGTATAAGTATATGACGTACGTGAATGTATATATATACGTGTTGGTAGTGATAATGTTTGACTACCAAGTGCATATATAAGCACTTGTAATGACTATACCTGGTTGGAATTATAATATGACTTGATTGGGGTAGTTACTAGAGCGACTAGCTATATTAGAAAGTCCGAGGACGGAATTTATTCTAAGGTGGGGAGGATGTAACGACCACTTTTCGTTGTACGTTGTTCGTGCACGTGCTTTTGACCGTGCACGTGTTTACTTTAGAATTTGTTTGTTTGTGAACACTTTGTTGTGATATGCCGTTGTGAACGTCTCTGAGAGTATTAAATAGTGGCACTATTTTGGAACGCCGTTTCTCGAGTCGTTTTCCCACAATTTAATCTTATTCGATGAGACGTTGCGATTCTCACTTTTGACGGGAGGCGTTTCTATTTTTAGTTTCGTCGTCTGACGTCGAAATTGAGATCCGTCTTCTTTAGCTCACTTTCGTCACCACGATCACCCCGATATTTATTTTATAATTTTTGGAGTTTATTTGACCACTTTTATATTTTTAGCAAGGTTTAAAATATTTTTAAAAGCCAGGTTTTAAATTAATATCGGCCAAAGAAAATTTATTTGAGTTTAAAACGTTTTAAAGAATTTTTGAGACAATTTCCAGCTCATTTGGGCCGCACCCAAGCCTTGGGTGAGTTGCAGATGGTGAGATTTGAATTTTAAATTATTTTAAACTCCTAATCCCATTAGGATTAGCCCTAGACCTAGTCAACCCATCTACCTATATAAACAACCCCTAGGAAGACCTATTTTCGCAAGAAAATAACCCTAGCCGCTTCCAAAACCCAAATTTGACGTTGCGACGAATCGTCGCAATGTTGCGACTAACATCAGCCGCACGACCGAAGAAACAGCCCCCGTTCCCCCGCCCTGACCGACGCCCAAGCCCGCACCAAGCCTCGCACAGCCGCTCCGCATCGCCCCGCTCTCATCCCCGTGTCCGACCGAGAGAATCTCTCGGTCAGACCGAGGGAATTCCCCGCTCCGCTCCGCACCCGCACCGCTGCAAGCCCCCGCTCTGTCGCTCCGCACCGCCCCGTGCCCGACCGACGCTCTCGCCCGCATCGCCCGCTCTCCGCAACGTTGCAACGGTTGCAACGTTGCAGTGCCCAAGCCCCCGCATCCAACGCGCCCGACCGATGTCCTCCCCCGCTCCGACCGAGAGAACCAAGCCCCCGCCGCACTGCGACCGACCAAGCACTGCACAAGCCCCGTTCCCTCGCACCGACCGATGGAATCCCCCGCACCGAGGCTGTACGACCGAGAGCCAAACGTCGCAACCCCGCACCCGTCGCACCACTTGCCACCGTGGCCCCCCCAAGTTCTCCAGAGGTATTGTGGGTCCCCTATTGGTCCCTAGGACTACTGTGGGCCCCACCTAGGTGCTTTCTCTCCGATGATTCACCGTGCACGACGTTGCGACACGTTGTAGCCCGTCGTCGCACGTGCTAGCTTTGGAATCTGAAACCGTTACTCCGGTTGATGCTCTGAACTTTCCAGCGAGGAATCTATATTGGAATCAGGACTTGGAGCGCGTTCTTTTATTCCAACCCCTGGCGTCGCTACCCGACGCCAGTGTAGCTTTCGCGTCATGTTGAGGTAACGCTTTGCACCCCTAGGACCCCCCAACCTATTGCCTGTTAATCAAGACTAAAATTGATGTTTTTAAAGTATTTTAAATGTTTTAAATTCACTAATTAAGATTAATAATATGGACTTTAGGCCGGTGGACTTGTGCACGTAGGTTGTTTGTGATTTGGACTCTCTTGGACGGTGTTTCTCAGACGTTGTACTTGCAGGCAAGTGAAACTTGCCAACTCTTGTGTAGGGCCATGTTTTTAGGCCACTTCCTTGTTTTTAGCGTAAAAGAGACTAGTCAGTGAAATGATAGCTGGCTAGACGCCTACTTGATCTAGTTTGACAACGAAACCAGATCAGTCACCCTAATTGATCTAGCTTGACAACGAAGCTAGATCCAACTCTTTAACTTGTTAATCATGCATACTAAACTGTCATGTTTACTTTCCTTACCTGTACGCTTTACTACTTGCCATGCCATGTCATCCATGCATTGAATATTGCATTCGTAGCACACTCTACATACTTGTACTTGCTTGTCCTGGCTAGGTGCACCCCTATGCCATCATGAAAAACACTTCCTGGCTCGTGTTCCAGAAGCGAGCATTACCGTTCGGGGGTAAGGCCCTGGCTCGATACACGTGGGAGGGGTAAGAGTTAAGCGGCCAATCAGCTGGGAGTCTGCCTGATCAGCAACTACAGCTGTAAGGCGTAAACTCTGGGTTTGGGGCGGAGTTAAGCAGCCACTCAGTGTGAAAGAAAGCCATTTCAGCTGTAAGGCGTAAACTCTGCACATGACATGAAAATGTGACTAGAGAAATCCTTGTAAATGTTTATAGTCTTGCCACACTTGCCATGCCATGCTAGTTTACTTGTTGTTTTTCCTTACCTGCAGCATTCATACTTTAACTGCCATGTCATTGCATCATGCTAGAACTGCTAGGTTGCTCTACTTTCAGTTTCCTTGCACAAGTCTCTTGTAGACTTGCTGACATGTGCCCCTTGCTCTTTTGGGTGTCACATGTTAGACCCTGAGTCAGAGACCGTTGCTGAGTACATGACATTTTGCTGACGCTGAGCCTGAGTCCATGTCTGCTAGGAGGAGTTTTGTGGACATCGGTGACCTTTCTTTGTGACTTTGCTGAGTTTTCTTTTATTTTAGATTTTGTTGATAGTTGTCGGTACGTGGCACCGTTGTTATGTACGTTGTACTTTTGTTGGCCATGTTTGGGCCTTTAGACTCTTTTCTTTTAGCCTGGTGGCTTTTTCTGGGATGTTGAAACTTATTTTATGGATATTCTGAGATGTCTCTTTTGTCTTATTTCATTATTATTATCTTTGTTTCGTTTCGCGTTGCAGGGACCTGCTATTTAAAGTTGATTGACGCTTATCGGACTTGCAGCATCGTAGCTTCAAGTCTGAGCGGACCTTCTCACGCTTCGCCTCCATATTTTTGGGAAGCAGGGCGTGACACGGGATCTTGTGCGACACCTTCCGTTGCTCCGGGAACTCATGATGTTGGCCCTAAATGTCCCATGTGCTAGCAATGTCCTGCAAATGTACACAAACACAACGAAAGTGAAAAGAAACTAAAAACACAAAGGAACGGATACGAAAGAACGAAAAACGACGGAGAAGACGGGCATGAATATATAAAATATAAACGCACGTCATGCACATGTTGCCAGAGATTGCCTTTGTCGCACCAACAAGCCGATGACTGCTGGACCTTCTGGACCTATTCAGCGTGGAGCTCTTGGGCCTACTCAACATGGACAACTCTGGCTCCACAACAGAAGGCTTTTGCACTGGCAAGACAGGACCAGCTGAGGGTTTTCACAATGACAGCCGTAGAGGCTGAAACTGATGAGCAAGTGATATCAGGTAATGCTTAAACCTTTCTTTTATAATGCTTATGGTATATGCATATGTTGCTTGTTTATTTTTTGCTAAGATATATTTCTTATGTAATAGGTGTTATCTTTATAGCCTCTTATCCAGACATATCTCTTTTTTATTCTGGAGCCACTAACTGCTTCATATCTCGAGGATTCGTAAAGAAACATTCTATTCATGTTGACTCTCTACCAAATTGCAGGAACATCACTACTGGGAGTGGAGAGTGAAAACTTCTAGTGGCTGTCGGTATTGCCCTATAGTGATTTGTGGACACGAGTTGTTCGCAGATTTTATAATAGTCGACATACCAAACCTAGATGCGATATTCGGCATGGATTGGTGAGGAAATTTCTATGCTACTATTGATTGTCACAAAAAGAAAGTAGTGTTTGAAATCCCTGATCATCGTGTGTTTGAATTCACGAACAGAGACCTTTCACTTGGACCTATCAAATTTCAGGCCATGCCGCACAAAGTAATCATTGCATCGATGCAAGTTGAGCCCGAGAAGTCTAGAGTGGTTTGAGACTTTAGAGACGTATTCCCGCAAGATATTTCGGGATTACCGCATGATCAGCTCTGGAATTCACTATCAATCTTATACCGAACACTCAACCTATTTCGAATGCTCCTTATCGCATGGCTCCTGCTGAACTGGAAGAACTTCAGAAACAACTCGACGACCTGTTGCAGAAGGGATTGATACATCCCAGCGTATCTCCTTGTGGTGTGCCCGTTCTTTTGGTCAAGAAGAAGGATGGGTCAAGAAGGATGTGTGTTGATTACCAAGAACTGAATAAGGTAACCATAAAGAACAAGTACATGATACTATGCATTAACGACATCTTCGATCAACTTGGCGGATCGCGAGTATTCTCTAAGCTAGATCTCTGAAGTAGTTATCATCAAGAGAAGGTCAGAAGTGAAGACATCCCGAATACGACATTCTGGACCAAGTATGGGCACTATGAATTCGTAGTCATGCCATTCGGTGTGACTAATGCCCCAGTAGTATTCATAAACCTTATAAACTTGATCTTCAAAGAGTTTTTGGATAATTTCATAGTGGTCTTCATCGACGACATCTTGGTCTACTCGAAGAATGAAGAAGAGCATGCCGAGCATCTGCGATTGTATTAGAGACCTTACGACATCATCGATTATACTCCAAGGACATCAAGTGTGAATTCTGGCTAAACCGAGTCGCCTTTCTTGGGAATGTGGTATCAGGAGACGTTATTTTTGTCAATCCGAAGAAGGTCATGTCAGTCAGGAATTGGCCGACCCCTCGATCAGCTTCCGACATCTGAAGTTTTCTTGGATTGGCTGGCTATTATCGTCGATTCATCAAAGACTTCTCGAATATTGCCGAGCATATGACTCGATTGACGAGGAAGGATATCAAGTACATTTGGTCTAGTGCTTGTGAGCAAGCATTTGAAGAATTGAAGACGAAGTTGACGACTGCAACAGTGTTAGCTATACCAGATAGAAATGGAGGATTTGAATTTTTCCGTAATGCATCAAGCAAGGGCCTTGGATGTGTCCTGCATCAGCATGGTCATGTGGTCGCATATTCTTCTTGGCAGTTGAAGATTTACGAGAAGAATTATCCGACTCACGACTTGGATCTAGTCACTGTCATCTTTGCCCTAAAGATTTGGAGACATTTCTTACTGAGTGAGAAAGTGAAAATCTTCACTGATCATAAAAGTTTGAATTACATTTTCACCCAAAAAGAGTTGAATATGAGGCAACCCAGATGGTTAGAGCTGATGGCTGATTACGACATCGACCTCCAGTATCATCCAGGGAAGGTTAATATCATACCTGACGCTTTTAGTAGACTGCCAGCAGTCATGACTCTTACAGTTCAGTAGAGGCTACAACAAGATCTGCACGAGATGGGTATGGAAGTTGTTTTACCTGAAGTCACATCATCGTTGATGAATATACAGATTTAGTCGACGATTGTGGATCGGATCAAAACTGCTCAGTTTGGAGATGTAAAGCTACAGAAGATCAAAGAGCAAGTTTGAAGCTGGACGTCAGATGTAATTTCTTATTCATGAAGATGGTTCCCTGCGATGCGACAGTAGGATCTATGTACCTTCAGGTGTTATCAGAGAAGAGCTGATGGATGAAGCTCATAGCTCCCCTATTCCATTCATCCTGGCGGTACCAAGATGTACCAGGATCTTCGTCTAAATTTTTGGCGGCATGTTATGAAGAGAAGCGTGGTTCGAAGTGTTGCTAAGTGCCTTGTGTGTCAGTAAGTGAAGGCTGAACATCATCGCATTGTTGGACTGCTCCAACCCATGTCGATTCCAGAGTGATAATGGCAGCACATCACTATGGATTTCGTAACTAGACTACCTTGGAGTACTAAGCTAAATGATGTGATTTGGGTGATCGTTGGCCGATTAACCAAATCAACACATTTCATATCCTTCCAAGTGGGACAATCTACGGCAATACTTGCTAAAAAGTATATGGAGGTGATGGTCTATCCTATACCTTTAAAACTTCTTTCTAGTTTACGTTATGATGTAATCGATGATCATCCAAGAGATTGGTTGATTGCATGGAGTTCTAGTGAGCATTGTCTCTGACAAGGACACTAGATTCACATCTCAATTTTGGAAGAATCTGCAATCCAGTTTGGATACCAGTCTTAGTTTCAGCACTGCATATCACCCGCAGAAGGATGACCAGATATTGGAGGACATGTCACAAGCTTGTATGCTGGATTTCAAAGGCTCGTGGGAAGATCATTTACACCTGGTAGAGTTTGCCTACAACAATTGCTATCAAGCCAGCATTGGCATGGCCCAATTTGCAGCACTCTACGAAAGGAAGTGTCGATCCCTGCTGAGTTGGGATGACATTGGTGATTGAGAATTTGTCACACCCCGCTTGCCATAATACTTGGGAGCGAGGACGTGAGCGGGTCCGCATGGGCTAAAGCGGTGAAGCTTAAGCCCAATAAGCGTCTGTGAGTAACAACCAAATGCAGATTCTTGAAATGCAACAGAACAACAGAAATAATCATAGAAGCAGCCATCGTCCAGAAAAGGAAAGTACACAATAAAAGTAAGGCCCCAAGCATGGCCAACAAACAGAGTCTACAAAATGGGTACACACCCAACAGATAAGCAGCAAGTAAAATTCTAAAGCAGCAACAACGGTGAATCTCTACGACTGGTCCTCTGTGGGGAGAACCTCTGGGTCAACGTACTCCTGGTCCAACAGATCACTCTGATCCAGCAGCTCGTCCACCTGGTACTTTGTCTCGTGACCTGACATAAATTCAAACAATATAGAATGTATGTCAGTAACGGTCCTGCAAGATACGGTTAGAAGGGAACCCTTGGCAAGATATATAACAGGTTATATATACCAGTTTAATAGCAGTTATAAGAATTTACACTAGCATGCAGTTCTATTATAGAAAAAAAACTTGGCAGTTCAATAATGTAACATCGGTTCTGTAAGTTAACATTCTTTTCAAGTTTTTTAACTGTGTGTGCAAGTCCGTGACTAAGGCTCCCATCGTTAGACGACTAGTAAGAGAATCCACCTTCAAGTGCCCCCGAAGGCGTCCTGTTTACTACCGGCTAGTGCCCAGGAACCCAACCCCACCCATGTGTACTTCCTGGACCACGAACCAGGATGCTAAACCGTCATATACTGGAACACGAGCCAAACTAGTCAAATATGACCCTACTGGAACACGAACCAGACTAGTCACATGTGACCGACGAGAATAGCCAACTATGAGCGAACGATATGCATGTCTATGAGCCAACGGCATGTATTATCTGTGAGTTAGCCAAATCGGCCATCATGTTCCATGTTGTTCAAGTTATTCGTTCCATTATCTGTTCTGTTCATGTTGTAACAAGTACGAGCATTTTCTTAAAGGTGTCCACACACACGCACGCAAGTTTAAGTTTAGCTTTCGACAAAAGTACGTTTTAGCGTCAATGTATCATGGCAATCTTGTGCATACAATTTAAGTTTTAAGAAAGTGACACAAACAACATGTAACAAACTGCACGCTTGCCTGTTTCCGGTGTTTTTGGTGTCGACGGGTCCGTACGGGAGGCGCAGACCTTTTTTGCGTTATTCGATTCCGATATCAGATTTAGATGAAAATAATTTATTTAATCAACTAACCTATTTATTCCCATAATTAATGAAAGGGTATTGTTCCAGGTGTGTAAGTTACTGCTCATATATTATATTACTAATACAGTTACATTATCCTACTGTTACTGACTTATTAACATAAATAATTTACTGGAAGGTATACTAACATTTTATGGTTATAATTAACTAGTGCATGTATTACTGGGACTATAACACAATCTATTTGCATACTAGCATAATAAAACCAACACATCTTGAGTATATTCATATACTGTTATCATTATTATTCTAAAAACAAGATAATTTATGAAGATGTTACACAGTTCTGGAACTAACATATTTATTAACTAACATATAAAAAGTTATATATATATATATATATATAACTTATTGCCAGAATGCAAATTGGATAAACTTATTGCCAGAATCTTATTTTGACTATCTGGAGGAGGGCACTAGCGACCACTATCCCATGGTTGTCCATCTTCATAGTCAGGTACTACCTAAGCCCAATCCTTTTAAATCCTTCAACTTTTGGTCAACTTGCCCAGGATATAAGGAGGTCATTTGCTCTCATTGGAATCTCGTGGAAGTGGGCACCCCAATGTTCCGGCTTGTGCGGAAACTGCAAAATCTGAAACCGAAACTTCGGGTTTGGGCAAGAGAATTCAAGGCTGATAATTTGGTGGCGAGGAACAGGAACTCCCTTGAGATGATCAGGCACGACCCTCTAATACATGTCGACTTAGACTTGCAAAGGAAGGAATCCCACCTTCTAAGAGAATTGTCAAAAGCGCTAAAAATGGAGGAGGACATGTTTAGGCAAAAAAGCCGCCAGAATTGGCTCACTCTCGGAGATCAAAATACTAAGTTTTTTTACACTCATATGAAGGCAAGGATATGTCGAAACAATCTGCTGCACCTGGTTGATGAGAAGGGTGCAAAGAACAGGGTTATGCAAATTTGATGGTGGACGCTCCTGATTTTTATGAAAAACTTTTCAACCAGAACAGTTACCAAACTTCCTTTCAAAATCTGATCCCCAAACGCATATTAACTAAGGATGCGGCGGCTTGGCTATGTAGAAGGGTCTCTAATGAGGAAATTAAGGAGGTTGTTTTTCAAATTGGTCCTGACAAGGCCCCAGGTCCTGACGGTTACAACGGATACTTCTTCCAACATAACTGGGAGCTTATGGGAAATGATGTCACTGCTGCTATAAAATCATTTTTCGCATCTGGATCTCTCCTCAGACAGGTGAACCACACTTTCCTTACACTAGTGCCAAAAAATTCCAACGCTAGTTGTTTGGGAGACTACCGGCCCATTGCCTGTTGCAATGTTCTCTATAAATGCATCAGCAAAATTATTTGCAACAGGCTTAAAGAGGTGATTCATGATCTGATTTCCCCTAACCAAGCTGCGTTCCTCAAAGGCAGACTTCTTTCAGACTGTTCTCTCATTGCTCATGAGCAAATAAGAGATTTTAGTAACCCGATGGGGGGCAGAGCATGCCTAAAATTGGATCTTCGGAAAGCGTTTGACAGTGTTAACAGAGACTTCGTCCTCTACCTCTTGCATTTGCTGGGGTTTCCAGATAAATTTATCTCATGGATTCGGGAATGCATCTTCTCTCCCACGTTCTCAGTTATGGTTAATGGGGCTCCTTATGGCTATTTTGGTAGCAACAGAGGTCTTCGTCAAGGTGACCCTCTATCTCCGTTTCTTTTTGTTATAATCATGGAGACTTTTTCTATTCTGGTGGACAGGGCAATCATCTCACATAAGATCCAGCCTATGAGGCGAAGTGGATCCATCTCGCATCTCTTATTTGCAGACGACTTATTGGTATTTTGCAGGGCAAATAGAGAGTCATTCATGGGCATTAAAAATTTACTTCAGGAATTTGCAGGCTATACGGGCCTTGAGGTTAACTGGGACAAGAGCTCAGGATTATTTAGCAAGGGTGTTAAAAACAAATCGGTGCTGGCAGATTATCTGGGAATATCTATTGCTACAACTATCACAACTTATCTTGGGCTACCTCTCTCTATTAAATATCCTACGACCCCTAATTACAAGCGGCTAATTGACAAGTGTAAAAAAAGAATGGGGGGCTGGTCTTCTTCGCTCCTCTCCATAGCTTGGAGAATTGAGCTTGTCAGATCGGTGATTTACGGTATGGTGGCCTTTTGGATGCATGCGTTCCAGATCCTAGTGAACGTCCTGAGAACAATTTCTGCAGCTTGCCGTCGTTTCATTCTTGGTAATACCAGATCCTAGGCTTGGGAGGATTTATGTAAGCCAAAGACTGAGGGGGGAGTTGGTATTCGGATGTTAGAGGAGCTTAACATTGCTGCGGGTGTGAAGCTCACCTGGAGGTACTTAACTTCTAAGAGTATATGGGCAAATTTCATGCGGGCAAAATATGAACCTCCAGGCGGAATCTTTGCGGCATCGGCCTCAGTTCTGGAATCCGGAAGCTGGAAAAGATTGCTTCGCTGCAGGACGGCATCTCAGACGCTTATGAGGAGGGTGGTGCGGGATGGCCGGACAACATCATTTTGTCATGATTGGTGGCTCGACTTCGGACCCCTTTCTCAGCATTTTGATATCCCCCTGGGATCTTCGAATCATGTAGTTGCAGACTACTGGATTGTGAATAACTGGAGTAGGGATGCGGCCCTTGACCAGGTTCGGCACCTCCTTGGCAATGTCCGGCTCTCTTCAGGACCCGATTCCTGGAAATGGACTCGGGGGGACCATTTCACATTTAAAGAAGCGTGGGAGGGGATTCGTAGTAGGGGACAGGCTTTTCCTCTGCACAAATTAATTTGGTATCCTAACAACATCCCGAAGCTGTCTCTCACTCTCTTAAGAGCTATTCGAGGTAAACTTCTCACTAGAGACAAGATTCGCAGGTGGTTGCCAAATACTCCTCCATATTGTGTCCTATGTGATGATAACACTGATGAGGATATCAGACATCTGTTCTTTGGTTGCAACTACTCGGGTTATATTTTTCGCAGAGCCATGCTTAAGCTTAGGGTCCCTTCTCATTTCTCTTCCTTATCCGATGTGGCGGAATTCTTCCAAGCGCACTATAGTGGTAAGGACTGTTTAAGCTTGCTTTCTAAAATCACTTTAGCCTGCGTGGTTTGGCACGTTTGGCAGGAAAGGAATAGAAGGATTTTTGAAGATGTGAAGAAATGCAAGACAACCTTATTTGAAGATATTGCTGCGGATATCAGATTTTCTCTACAGGATCAGGAACCCGCATCTGTTGAAGAATTGGAAATTTACTCAAACTGGGAGTTTAGAGATCAAGGATGATTTCTGTAAGATTATGGTAGGGAGAGAATTTGCTAGTAGGGAGTGACGACGCCTGTGTCCTCTCCTCCCTCTATCGAATCCTCTCCCGATATGTTTTACGTCTGTATGTTTCCCTATGCATATTCAATAAAATAACACGCTTACCTTTCAAAATATATATATATATATATATATATATATATATAACCATTAACCCTAACAGTTTATCCCAAACAACTAATTACTAACAACTGCAAACCAGTGATTATATCAACTAACCCTAGCAGTTAGCTAACTAGTTAACACAGTTTTTTAATAAACTAATCACTAACTAACTCCTAATGACTAGTGTTACTAAACCCTAACTAACATTGACTAAACTGAAACTAACCTCTTAAAATTATGTGTTCTCCTCGTTGCTGCAGGTGATGGAGAGGGGTGGGCGGCAGCTTCGACTGAAGGTGGCGGCAATGATCAGTGGTCGGAGCTTCGTGACCTCGGGCGAAGGTGGTGGCTTACGGCGACGGGTTTTTGCAGGGCGTCAGAAAGAGGTGTGCAGCGGCACCGGAGCAAGGGAGAGGGAGGTCGGAGATCGTCGGGGAGTGACGCAGTTGGAGGCACCAACGGTAGGGTTTCTGGGCGGTGAGGGGTTAGCTTGCAGGGAGATTGCAGGTAGGGAGGCGGGTCTAGTAGTCGGAGCTATGGCAAGGCAAAGATATTGAGGTGGATGGCTCATGGGAGGCGGGTGATGTTACTATCGCCGGAGGGAGGTTCGGAGTTGGACGAGGCTGGTCGAAAAAGGGGGAGGCACAGGCTATAGGAGAGGGTCATGCGTGGCGTTCGGAGGAGAGGAACGCCAGACGTTGACCGTAGACTTAGGGCGGCGGGGCTGAGAGCTAGGGTTAAGGGAATGGCTAGGGTTTAATTCTTAGGGAGATAGGTTAACTGTGCATGAGGGTTTATAGGGGCTAAGGTTTAGGTAAGGGATATGGCTTTTGTAGAGATAGAGAGATAGGGTTTGTAAAAACTTAGCCTAGGTTTCTATAGAGGGGAGGCAGTGCGTGAGTCTCATTGGTTTAGGGTTGTATAGGCTAGGGTTTGATTGGTTTAGAATTTAGGGAGAGAGAATAGGGTAGGGGTGCGGCCTGGGTTGTACCAAGGGCATGGGTTAGTGCATGAGTTTGGGTTAGGGAAAATATTTGAAAGGGTTAGGAAAAGGAAATCGTTTTAGGGACAAGAAAAATTTGGAAGGGTTCAAATTTGAAATATGTTTTATTTAAAAGATTTGTTTTAATCAATAATTATTAGGGAGAATTATTAGCATGAGTTAATAGGAAAGTTTGAAACATATCAATAATTAGAGAATTAAAGCAAGGGATAAAAATGAAGGTTGAATAATAAAAATAATTAGTAAAATAATGGTTTTTAACGAGGGAAGATATTTCTAAAATTGATATAGGTATAATTAGGTTTTAAAAAGAAGGGTTTTAAATAAATTTGAAATCGAATTTTGGAAAGTATTTGAATTTTAAAACTTATGAATTTTAAATTTCAAGACATTAATACACTATTAATAAGTTAACTATAAGTATATTAATGGAGATCCAGACATCAAAGTATATTAATGAAAGACTTATATTAATAGAACTCCACTTTAGTGTACCCGAAAATACAGATCGTTACAGAATTATTGGACCCAGAGATGATTGTTGAAGCAGTGGACGTAGTGCGTAATATTAAAGACAAGTTACGTATTGCAAAAGACCGGTACAAGCATTGGGCTGATGCCAAGCATCGTCACTTGGAGTTTCAACCTGGAGATCATGTATTTCTAAAGATATATCCGAACCGAGGGTTGATACAATTTGGAAGAAGAGGAAAGCTCAGTCCGGATTCATTGGGCCTTTCGATATTCTGGAACGAGTTCGAGAAGTATCCTATCGCCTGACATTACCACCTTCACTAGAGGGAGTGCACGACGTGTTTCATGTCTCCCAGCTACATCGTTATGTCAGTGATACTACACATGTCATTGTCATTCAGAGATTACAGTGCGACCCGATCTTACCTATGAGTAGCAGCCAATGCAGATTTTGGATCGACGTCAGAAGACTCTTAGGAATAGAGTAGTTGATCTCGTAAGAGTTATGTGGAGATATTGTAGGATCCTGCCAAAACAGAGTTAGGATCGATAATCAAAGTGGAGACTTACGCTAGCGTATGCGGAGCGGTAGTCTCGGAACTTTGCCTTCGGATTCGCCACGACGGATCGAGTCTTCTCACGAACGGAGTAAGGCTACTAATCCACAATCTAAATCTCTATTTTAGATTAAGAACTTGGATGGAGGGAGAGGAAATATTTCTGCAGAGCTTCGTTATGAAGAAGATGCATGCATGAATTTCATGCAAATGTTGTAAAGAAAATGGCTACCCTTGGGTCTTATTTATAGCCCCCAAGGTAGTTATTTTAGGGTAAGTTGTTCCTTTGGAACAACTTAATTAAGGTGTACCATGATGCATGGCACATTATAAGCTTAAGTTGTACCATATGCATGGTACAACATAAGCTTAAGATATTCCCCCTTTATTAGCCATATGTCGCATGCATTTATGCATATATAATGCGACTTTCCCACTCATACAGAGATCCTCTCCGCAAGGGAACAGATTCCCTTTGCACACGACTTCGTGTGCGCGACGTTCGAGGTCCGTATTCCCTCGTACATCCCCCACAAGGGTGTACAAACGTCTTCCATATCCAACATCTCCCACTCACACTTGAGGGGATTGTAAGAGAACGTCTTTCCCTTAGTTCTTTCATCTATCATACCGAGAAATAGACCGTGCGACCGTCATGCGCGTAGAGTCTGTTGTTGTGCACTTGTTAGAGATACACAACGACCTCGAAGGTGCAAAGTTGAGTAGTTCAACGCATGCTTTACCCTAGATTATTTCTTCACATTTTCTTGTACTTTATATTCAACAATTGAATCCCATCTGGATTACAATTGGCTGGCCATCTTTGAATCATTAAAGTCTAAATGCGAATATGAAATCAATCTTCCTCTTCTTGCGAACCTTCTGATCTTGACTTGATTCGCTTTTCTAACGTGCCCCGCCGAGCCGAATTACCATAGCCCATTAGTAACACGCTAAGATAGCGATCATCTCGTCAAATCTAAAGGAACCAATTGGAGTCCTTGAGGGTAAGAGTTAAGACCCGTATGGCCTTTGAGTCTCACATAATAGCAAACACTATTGCTACTAACTCAGTGGTCGAAATGCATACGTGGTATGAACACGTATTACAACATCACTCCTTTCCCAGGGAGAGTATGTCTTAATGATGTTGTACGGATGAAAGATCAGACACCACAGTGCCTATCTTTTTGAGTCCCCTTACTACTCGTGAAATATTCACGGACTCTCATCCTGCATAGGACAGATAGGATTTAAAAATCCAATGAGATCTTTATATCCTTGTGATACAGATCTCAGATCTTTTGTAAGCATCCGTATGATGCAGATCTTTTATTCGACTATCTTGTTTAAGTCATGACTCTAAATCATTTGTCTAATGATTTTGACTTTAAACTAGTCTCATCTCTATCTTATCCATCTGATAAGATAAGGCGGTTGCTCATGTGAGAGAGCCAACCTTAATCTGTCCGACATACACACAATAAAATAGCTGAGACTTAAACACAAATGTTTAAAAGCATTTGTAAGAAACTTGTATGCAATATATAAAAGAACTTCTTTCTTTTATTAAACTTTGATCTTCTATAGACATGTGAAATATTACATGATACAGCTCAGCACCTACGCATTCCCATAGATGATAAGTGTTTGAAAAACACATCTCTGGGGATCGCCTTAGTAAGGGGATCCGCTATCATCTCATGCGTGGATATGTATCCTATGTCTACTTCCTTCCGTTTGTCATAATCCTTTGCAAACTTGAATCGAATGTCAATGTGTTTGGTCTTACAATGAAATTTAGGATCTTTGACATAGGCAATCGAAGCTTGACTATCACTGTATATTGGAACAGTGCTCGAGTCAGAGACATTCGTCAGCCTGTCTAAGAATTTCCTAAGCCAAACAGCTTCTTGGACCGCCATGCTGAATGCTACGAATTCGGCTTCCATGGTTGATAAGGCGATGCAGGTTTGCTTCTTGCTGCTCCAGGATATTGCACCATTCCCGAGCAAGTAAACAAAGCCTGAGGTAGATCTTCGCTCGTCGAGATCACCCGCCCAATCAGCATCGGTATAGCCTTCGAGTCTCAAGGTATTGCCTTGATAGCATAACGCATAGTCCGCAGTCCCTTTGAGGTATCTTAATATCCTCTTCACCGCTTTCCAGTGTGCTTGTCCTGGGTTGGATTGGTAACGGCTTACCATACCAACAGCATAGCAAATGTCCGGTCTGGTACACATCATGGCGTACATCAGACTCCCGACAACACTGGAGTATGGAACTTTTTCCATAGCTTTCTTTTCTTTTGGATCTTTGGGACACATCTCCAAACATAGACCCTCGCCTTTGCTTATTGGAGTATCAATTGGCTTGCAATCCTGCATATTAAACCGTTCTAAAACTTTCTTTATATATGTCTCTTGAGAGAGAGAAAGAAGTTTCTTGGAACGATTCCTTGAGATCTTAACCCCAAGGATATATGCAGCTTCACCCATGTCTTTCATCTCAAAGACGGATGAAAGCCAAGTTTTGATATCCAAGAAAAGACGCTTATCATTTCCGGCTATAAGTATGTCATCTACATAAAGAGACATAATTACATACTTGTTTTTAATCCTTTTAATATATACGCAGTTGTCTTCGTCGAGCATGGAGAAACCATACGACAAGACGACTTCTTGAAAGCGCATATACCACTGCCTTGAGGATTGTTTAAGACCATATATGGATTTACGAAGTTTACAAACCTTATGTTTGTTTTCTTCTTGTACAAACCCGTTTGGTTGTTCCATGTAGATCTCCTCATCTAGTTCTCCGTTAAGAAAAGCAGTCTTTACATCCATCTGATGTAACTCGAGGTCCAAACAAGCCACCATTGCCAGAATTAAGCGAATGGAGGTAAAACGCACGACAGGAGAGAAAGTCTCTTCGTAGTCTATTCCTTCCTGTTGCGTGAAACCTTTCGCAACAAGGCGAGCTTTATATTTCTCGATGGAGCCATCAGCCTTATGCTTGATTTTGAGAACCCACTTGTTCCCAATGGCTCTACGTCCCTTAGGTAAATTAACCAAGTCCCAGACTTGGTTTGTTTTCATGGATTGAAGTTCTTCTTCCATTGCCGCTATCCATTTATCTTTAGCAGGGCATGTGACGGCCTGTTTGAAATTTGCAGGTTCGTCATCATCTTGTAGTAATGTCATGAATGTTTGAGGAAATTCATCCTCAAATCTCAGAGGTGTTAGCCTCGTTCGATTACTACGTCTTGTTTGAGTTTGATCACTCCCACTTGGAATGACATCACTCCCACTTGGAATAACATCACTCCCACTCGGAATAGGATTGGTATCGTTCGTATCATCCATTGGTGAAGTTTGAAACGTATTTTCTTCTTCACCAAGAATTCTCCCACTCGAACGTTCCGATCCTTCTTGATCCCAAGTCTCAAACAAGGATAAGTCTTGACTTATCTCACCCTGTCTTGGAAACTCTTTTTCCAAGAAGACAACATCCCTCGATTCGAATTCTATTAGACCCCCATTGTCCTCTTGACCGACGAAAACATATCCTTTGGAGTTTTCAGCGTATCGGATGAAGATACACTTCCTCCCACGTGGCCCAAGTTTGCCATATTTGTGAGAGGATAAATGTGCGTATGAGGCACAACCCCAAGGTTTTAGAATGTTTAAGTCTGGAGTTCTATTGTTCCACAACTCATAAGGAGTAGAACTTACCGACTTCGAGGGTACACGGTTTAAGATGAATGCTGCCGTCAATAATGCGTCACCCCAAAAGGTGATAGGCAAATTTGCCTGAGACATCATTGATCGGACCATTTCCATCAATGTCCTCTTTCTTCTTTTCGCAACACCGTTTTGTTGTGGAGTGTAAGGCATAGTTACCTGATGTACTATGCATTTTTCATCACAAAGTTCCTTAAAACTTATTGATTGATATTCACCACCCCTATCGGTTCGCAAAACCTTAATCTTGCGATCTAATTGATTCTCCACTAAACTCATATAGTTTTTAAAGCAAGCCAAAGCTTCACTTTTGTGGGATATCAAATAGATATGTCTGAAACGGGTGAAGTCATCAATGAATGTGATGAAATAGGACTTCCCGCGTCTTGTCTTAACATTCATTGGACCGCAAATGTCCGAATGGATAAGCTGTAATGGAACTTCGGCCCTTGTGCCAGTTCCAAACGGCTTGCGACAAGTTTTCCCTACAAGACAATGTTCGCAAGTTGACATTTCAACTTTTGAAACATTAGATAGCAAGCCACTTTTGGCAAGTCTATCCATTCTAGTTGGTCCAATATGACCAAGTCTTGCATGCCAACAAATGATCTCAGACTCAGAGTTAGAAGCATTTGTCAAATGGAAACTTTCATTAATGGAAGAAGAATCATCATACATTGTATTTAAAACAATTAATCCATTACAAACATTACCAGAACCAATCAAAGAATTATTACAAACAAGGTCAACATATTGTTTATAGAACCTCCACTCATAATCTAAAGACATTAACATGACCACGGAAACGATATTCCTTCTAATATCTGGAGCAAAGAGGACGTCGTGCAATAATAATGTCCGGCCGTGGTCGAGAACTAGCTTACATGTTCTGACGCCTTTGACTTCAACACGAGTGTTGTTGCCGACGTATATCCACTTTGTTCCTTGAGTTATCCTTCGATACTCTACGAAGAACCTTCTGTCCTTCGCAACGTGGTCTGTGGCCCCTGAATCAATCAACCAAAAATAGTTAGATTCAGCAAGAAACATGGAACTAGAAACACATATGTAACTAGCCCTACAAGTTACCTTATCACTTCCATCCGTACACTTACGGGCGAAGTGACCGTACTTGTTGCACTTAAAGCACTTGATCTTCTTCAAGTTTTTCTTCTTTGAGTGCACATTCTTTTGCCACTTTTTGTTCTTAGTCTTCTTTGAGGTTTCCGGTTCTTGCTTTCGTTCGTTCACAAACCTTAAGCGTTTTCGCTTATTTCCTCCATGTGAGGAACTAGCGGCCACGTGCACTTCTGCACTTGGTTTTGCGGCTTGAATCCGCTCTTCCTCGAGTTCGAGGTGTTTCGAAACATCGCTTAAAGTTTTAATGCACTCATTATGAGTGAGGTGCATTTTCATGTTATCCCAGCTATCTGGGAGTGAACGAATGACTGCTTGGATCTACTGTTCGTCAGACAGCGTAACACCCGCATCCTTTAATTCAGATATTAGATTCGCCATGTGGCGGAGATGCTTTTTCATAGAATGATCTCGCCGCATCTTGTACGAATCAAATTGAATATTCAAGGAGCGGAGTTTGGTAACCGAAGTTCCACCAAACTTTATCTCTAGCTCAGACCATATGTATTTGGCTAGGTCGAATTCCCGAAATAGACGCATTATGTCATTGTCCATTGCGGACAGTAACGTAATACGTGATATTTTGTTCTTTCGAGTCCAAGTGTCATAAGCTTCCCGGTCCCTCTTGTGTTGGGCCGTATTGCCCAACTCAGGTTCTACCATTATGTTTTGGAGTGTTTCGAGCACATCTTGCTCCTCCAAAACATATTGGATTTTAATTGACCAAAGTTTATAATTGTCGCCGTTGAGCTTTTCACCTTTGTTAAGCTCTGCGACAATATTCTTAGAAGCGGTAGACATATTCGATTCAAAAAAAACTGCAAAGAAAATGGAAAAACACGATCAAAATTCAATGCATAAAGTTTCGATTCTTTAAACACTTGATAAGTTCCTTGGATGCGTTGAAATGTTACTCTAGAATCGAGAAGTTCACTATGTTCCCAACTACCATCTAGAAGTAACTTTCAAAGTATCCCTTTTTCTTATCTTAAGTAAAAAGAAATCAGAAATAATACCCGTATGGTATTAGCAGCGGAAAATTACTTTGAAAAACATATCTTTCAAAATAGAATAGGTGAGAATTAGCGCAAAGAATTTTAACGCAACAATTGCCAAGCCACGAGACCTGTTCTACACACCCATGGGTTAGATAACCATGGCCGGATCGTGGTAGGACTTGGAATTCTAAATTGTGCTATCCCGATTAAGGACGGGACATAACCTATTTGAAAACATCTTTTCCAAAAAATTTGAAAGCACGTTGGCTAATCTCCGTAGAGTAGAGCACAACGTCACAAGTACATTGGCTAATCTCCGTAGAGTAGAGCACAATGACATGGCTAATCTCGCATGAAGTAGAGCACTATGGCTAATCTTCAAGGAGTAGAGCCCAATGAAAAACTTCATTAAAACGTTAGTCCCGTATGAACTAGTCGGCACTGTGGTTAGCCCCGTATGGGCTAATCGACACATTCGAGTTTGGCCAATGCCTTTTGTTACCCCGTATGGGTCAGTAGGCAAGTTTGCAGTCGATTCAGACCTTCTGCCAGATTGGTCGACCAAAAACACAAAATTGGTCGACCAATTTTCGAAAGCAACTTCTTCCCGGCCAGGGCCTCTGCCCTGGCCGGCCAGAGGGCCCTGGCCCCCTCGGTCAGGGCCGGCCAGGCCCTGGCCTCTGCCAGGGCCGGTCGGCCAGGCCACTGGCCGGGGCCAGGGCTCCTGCCCTGGCCTCGGCCAGGCCCTGGCCTGAGGCCAGGGCGCCGCCCTGGCCTCTGCCAGGGCGCCGCCCTGGCCTCTGCCAGGGCGGCCTGGCCGCTGGCCGAGGCCAGGGCTCCTGCCCTGGCCTCGGCCAGGCCCTGGCCTGAGGCCAGGGCGCCGCCCTGGCCTGAGGCCAGGGCGCCGCCCTGGCCTCTGCCAGGGCGCCGCCCTGGCCTCTGCCAGGGCGGCCTGGCCGCTGGCCGGGGCCAGGGCTCCTGCCTTGGCCTCGGCCAGGCCCTGGCCTGAGGCCAGGGCACCGGCCCTGGCCTCTGCCAGGGCCGGCCTGGCCCTGGCAGGGGCCAGGGCGTCGGCCCTGGCCTCTGCCAGGGCTGGCAGGCCGGCCAGGGCCGGCCCTGGCCACGGCCAGGGCCGGCCTGGCCGGCAGGCCTTGGCCAAGGCCGGCCACTGCCGGCCTGGCCATGGCCGGCCATTGCCGGCCTGGCCATGGCCGGTCATGGCCAAGGCCATTCGGCGTTGGCCGGCCATGGCCCCTTTGGCCATGGCCGGCCACCCCCTTTGAATGGGGTTGCCGCACTTATTCCTCCCCCTTGATGGGGTGGTCGCCGGTGGTTATTGGCCGTAGCCAACCCCCTCCGCTTGAGGAGAGGGGGTGCATGGCCTTCATAGCCCATTTGGCCATGGTGCACATGCACCAAATTTCCTCTTACCCGATGGAAGTAACTACCATCATCTTCCTCGATGAAGCACCCGTTCGTCGATGAAGCACCCGTTCGTCGAGAAATTAGTTATTTCCTAATGGACGTGTGCCAAAAATGAAAAATAACACACTATGTGAACGGTCGGTTCTTCCCGTCACGGAGAGTTCCTACCATATCCGTAATGATAGGAGACCCTAACGTGAAAAGAACAACCGCTGCGTTCTCTCCGTCACGAAGCGTTCCTACTATATCCGTAATAGTAGGAGACCCATTCGTGAAAAAGACAACGACTCATTCATAGTTTCGACGGGGCGGTGGTTTGACCGGGGCGAACCCATATGGCTCCGATACCAATGTAGGATCCTGCCAAAACAGAGTTAGGATCGATAATCAAAGTGGAGACTTACGCTAGCGTATGCGGAGCGGTAGTCTCGGAACTTTGCCTTCGGATTCGCCACGACGGATCGAGTCTTCTCACGAACGGAGTAAGGCTACTAATCCACAATCTAAATCTCTATTTTAGATTAAGAACTTGGATGGAGGGAGAGGAAATATTTCTGCAGAGCTTCGTTATGAAGAAGATGCATGCATGAATTTCATGCAAATGTTGTAAAGAAAATGGCTACCCTTGGGTCTTATTTATAGCCCCCAAGGTAGTTATTTTAGGGTAAGTTGTTCCTTTGGAACAACTTAATTAAGGTGTACCATGATGCATGGCACATTATAAGCTTAAGTTGTACCATATGCATGGTACAACATAAGCTTAAGATATTCCCCCTTTATTAGCCATATGTCGCATGCATTTATGCATATATAATGCGACTTTCCCACTCATACAGAGATCCTCTCCGCAAGGGAACAGATTCCCTTTACACACGACTTCGTGTGCGTGACGTTCGAGGTCCGTATTCCCTCGTACATCCCCCACAAGGGTGTACAAACGTCTTCCATATCCAACAGATATGACTCGCTAGGAGAATCTACCTGGGAGCGAGAGGACGAGATGCGTGGACGTAACCGCTATCTTTTCCCTTCCCTATAGAGAATTCCGAGTATGGAATTATTTTAAGGTGGGTAGGATGTGACGGCCCGTATCCATCGATATGATTATTTGCGTATTTACGTATTTTACATATTTTTTTCATTTTGAAAGTATTTTAAAATGCGTAGTCAGTGGAGCAAGATATCTGAAACACTTTTGTATTTACTAATTAACTGTTGTTAATACATACTAATTACATTTTTATAATTACTTTTACCTTGTTATTATTACCCCTAACCCCACTTGATTAATTAACCTAACCCCACCCATGGTTATGAGCCGATTTGGGCAGCTCAGATCCAAAATAATCGGATCTAAACTACCCCATTCATTAGAACACTTCAAAACCCCACCCCCTTATTTCATTTCCCGTTAATATATCTCTTCTCCTTCGAAGGAGAAAACCATCAGAACATCTCCATCTTCACTGTGGCAGCATAACACACATCTCCTCCTCCAGAACAACCCAAACCAAAATCAGCCATCTCCTCCTCCTTCAGCACAAATCAAACTCAAAATCAAAGAAAGCAAAATTAGAAATTGAGAGAGGGAGAAACAGAGAAGATCAAATCAGATCTCATTCAGATCTGAAGCAACCCCATATTCCCCACTGCTCCACCCCACTGCCCCTACCGCATGTGCTCAGCCGCGCGTGCCACCAGTTGTCGCCGCCTACCTTGCTGTGCCGCCTGTGTGCACCGCCCGCCCTGCTACCGCGCGCGTGCAGCTGCCAACCGCCGGATCCGACCCCCATACTGTAAGCCACACGAATCTACCCAGAGCGCCGCCAGATCGCCGCGCCTGGCCGCCCTCCACATGAGCCCGCTGCCTCTGATCCCCTTTGCAACGAAAAAAAAGAAATAAAAAACGAAAGAAAGCAGAAGACAGAAAGAACAGAAGAAGGAGAGGTGAGAAAAACTTGAATGGTTATTTATAAAGTTAAGTTATTATAAAGATTAAGTTATTAAAAAGTTAAAGTTATAATATTATATTTAGTTTAAGTTAGATGTTTTTATTATATAAGTTTTTATAAGTTTGTGTATCAGCATTGTATTATAATTAGCAGTATGTGTATATCATGGCATGTTAAGTTATATATACAGTTAGATGCTAGTAACACAACAGTTAGTAGGATATTAGTTGAAAACATATAATAAAACAGTTTATGAGATATAACACAATTTATGAAACAATATATAATCAAGGTATAAGTTAGTTGTTATATCAATTAAGTAGTTAAGAGCTTTTTAATATCAGATCCATGGTGCAGATAAAACGCGCCTTATGCCAAGATCACTTGGACACCCAAACTCACCTCGAGGCAAGTATTTTATCGTAACTGAATTGCAAAATTGTTCAAACTTTAGTACTAAAATCATATTTTGGTGTGTTTGTCGACTTTAGAACTAAATTGTATGTTTCCATTGTGCTGGTCGCTTTCTGATTAAATGGATGTGTTATATTAATGTTGCTTGTTTGGAACAATTCACTATCTGTCTGCTATCAAATTGAACTATATTTACTATCTGCTTGCTATCAAGTTGAACTAATTTGGACAGAGCGTATGACATAACCCAGAAACATATATGCGATACTATCGAATATTGATGGGATGTAATCTAGTCAATGACTAGACAGACACCTTGGGTGGGGTTGGTTCATGTAGTAGAGTCTATAAATGTGGCTTGAACATCTTATGGCTACATCCATACACATTAATGGAGGAAAGCATCTTGGCCATCTTCCAGGTTAGGAATGGCAAGAGGCGTCACGGTAAACCCCGATGATAAGGTGTATCGAGAACATTTTACCTACTCGAACATGAACTTATTTACTAGCACAAACAACTGAAAAGTATTCTAAATTTCCAAATTTGTTTACCTCATTTAAAATGCAAGTGTATATTAATTGTTGATGAACCTCTTGCCTTTACTTTCCACATTTTCTCATTTTTGCCTATGCACCGCTCTTATGTGTTCTAACCTTCGAATTTTCTTAAATTGCAAGTTACTACTTTCATTAAATTAAAATCTTGCTGAGCTATCACTGACAAATATTTCAAATGAATTTATGAATATATGTTAGGTTCAGATACAGAGTATATCGAGGACCCTACTTTTGATGATCTTATCTTAGAGGTAGACCCCGCTGATCAGACTTATGAGGACAATGAGATCCTCCCTGCCGAAGACTAGAGCGAGCCGTTTTATTTCAGTTTTATTAGTTGTATGTGTTGCTTTCGATGTGTTTACTATTCAGCAAATTATGCGGCCATGCTAGGCCTTAATTACTTTGTATACTTTGTTTTAAAAATGCTAGAGTTAAAAGTGTAATGACTATTTATGCTGTGTATGAGAAATTCACGTGCAGGGACCTGCTTTGCTAAAACAACGCTTATTATGCTTAAGTCAAAGAAGGAAGAGAAGAAAAAAGCACTTCTTCTTTGCTTTAAGCACATGCAGACCCGCTCGCGTCTTCGCTCCCAAGTATAATGGGAAGCGGGTCGTGACATGGAGCGGTCGCATGATAATGCCGTTGTTATCAATGCCATCATCAGCACAGTCAAGTAAGGAGGTTGCTCGTCGACATGGAGAGTTCGTGTGACATACTCTTCATGACCATGCTAGAGAAGATGGGACTGAGCTCATCGGAATTAAAAGAATATCAAGTCCCCATCGTAGGCTTTAGTGGACATACCTCTCCCGTCATAGGCGTAATAAAATTGTCGGTCACCCTCGAAGAATTCCCTTATCAAGTCACCTGAATGGCCAAGTTCATTGTGGTGGAGATCAATTCGGTATATAACTGGATCATAGTTCGATCGCTTCTTAACTCTGTAGAAGCGGTACTCTCCACCTCCACCAAATGATCAAGTTTCAGATTTCCCAGGGGGTTGGGAAGGTGAAAGAGAATCAAACTCATTCTAGGTCATGTCACCTCTTGTCCACCATGATCAGATGAAACGAGCAAATACATCCAATGGACCTCCTCAACAACAAGGATGACATGGTAGACAAAGGAATAACTCCAGTCGAGGAGACTAAGTTGATCCATGTATCTGAGAAAGAAGGGAAAACTGTTTCCATTGGGTTGAGACTTCCCCTTGACCTAAGAGAATAGTTGATCGCTTTCTTAAGGGCCAATATAGATGTTATTGCTTGGTCCCTCGATGATATGCTAGGTATCAACCCCCAAATCATCTCTCATGAGTTACACGTCGATCCGATCTTCAAACTAGTGAAGCAGAAGATGATGAACATTGAGGGTGACAAGATGAAGGCGACAGTCAAAGAAGTAGATCGACTCCTGGAGGCTGGTTTCATTAGGGAGGTTCAATACACAGAATGGCTTGCTAACGTGGCGATGAAGAAGAAAACAAATGGCAAGTGACCGATGTATGTGGACTTTACCAACCTCAACAAAGCATGCCCGAAGGATAGTTACCCCTACCTCGGATCAACCATCTTATAGACAATACCTCTGGGTACGAGCTCCTGCGCTTCATGTATGCCTTCTCAGGTTATAATTAGATCCAGATGACCCTCGAAGATGATAAAGGTATTTTCTGCTATAGAAAGATGCCCTTTGGATTGAAGAACGCTGGAGCAACCTACCAGCGAATGGCAAACAAGGATTTTGAAGCCCAGATTGGAAGAAATTTGGAAGTTTATGTCGATGACATGTTGGTCAAGTCGAAGAGCCCATCTGACCATATCACAGACCTCGTCGAGAATTTTACAGAGATTCGATGGTACAATCTCCGACTGAACCCAACGAAATGCACTTTTGGTATCCGATCTGGAAAATTCCTTGGCTTCATGATCACAAACTGAGGGATCGAGGTCACCCCTGATAAAGTGGCGGTGCTAATTAGCATAAATGAGCCGACCACCATCAGGGGGCTCCAAAGACTGAATGACAGGATCGCAGCCCTCGGGCTCTTTCTGTCTAAGACAGCAGAGGGGCAACTTCCGTTCTTCACGATTTTAAGAAAAGGCTATAGCACTCCCCACAAGAGGAAGGCTGTCGAGTGGGATGCAAACTGTAAGCGAGCTTTCTTCAAACTGAAGGCATATCTTCACAGTCTTCCACTTCTGACGAAACCTAATAAGGGGGACTAGCTGATCATCTACCTGGTAGCTACCCGAGAGGTCGTCAACTCGACCTTGATCAAGGAAGAATCCAAACTGCAATGACTGATTTATTATATAACTTGGATTCTCAGATGGGCTGAAGTTAGGTACAGTTAGATATAGAAGTTAGCATACGACCTTGTTCTGTCAATGAGAAGGCTCCTACCATATTTCCAAGCGCATACGAATGAAACCTAAAGAGGTTAGAGCAGTCAGGTAGGATTCTCAATTGGGGAGTCAAGCTAAGTGAGTTTGACATTCATTTCAAGCCGAGAATGACCATAAAAGGACAAGCTTTGGCTGACTTCAATGTGGAGTGCACTTACGACGACGAATCATCAACAGGGGTACTGGTTGTTCACTCGATAACCGACCTTCCTTTCACTTCCTTGACAGGTGGTAGCCAATCGGCAGCCGCAATAAGAGAAGGAGGAATATGGATCGTACAAGTAGACATGTCAGCCACCATGGCCGGTAGAGGAGCAAGTATAGTCATCCAACCCCCTGGGGAAACATACTTGAGTTCGCTCTTCGGTTAAATTTTTATCACCACAAACAATATGGCAGAGCGGGGCTGCCATCAACAGTCTCAGACTAACCCGACCATTGGAGGCATGAACAGTTTGTCTATACAGTGACTTAAACCTGATCGTCAACTAGTTTCATGGAGATTACAAAGCTCTGGATGATGTGATGTAGAACTATCTGTGGATCACGAAAGCAGAGCTTTCTAAATTTGGGAAGTAGAGATCCAGCACAAGCCACGGTTGAGAAACATCTGAGCTGACGCTCAGTCAAAGCTCGCCTCCTTATTACCAGTAGATTTGGGACGGGCCATGTATGTGGAGAACCTCTTACACCCTAGCACGCATAAGGAAGAGTTGTTGAGCATCGATCAAGAGCCCACGTGGATGGACCCCATAATAAAGTACCTTAGCATAGGGGAGACACCTACTGACCCAATTGAAGCACAAAAGATGGAGAGAAGGGCACTCTGGTATGTTTTGCATGAAGGCTCAGTCTACCGGAGAGGTTGTTCCAGGTATAATGCACTTCCTTACCTCGAATGTTTAAAGCCGCAGGAAACTGACTATATAATCCAAGAGATCCACAAAGGCCTTTACGAAAACCGTCATGGAGGGAGGACGCTAGCCTTGAAAGCTTTGAAATGGGGCTATTATTGGTCAACTATGCTCGAGGAGGCACCGAGTATGTGCGAAAATGCTCAACGTGCCAAAAATTCACAATACACGGCTCCACCCCTCCAGCTGACCTAGTCCCTATTATTAGCATTGTTTCATTTGCTAATTGGGGATTGGATATTCGTAGGCCTTTCAATCCAATGAGCATGCAACAATAGTTCTTAATTATGGCCATAGACTACTTCACCAAGTGGATCGAGGCTGAACCTCTGGACCGCATTACCTGGAAAAGCATCAAAAGTTTTGTTTGGAAGTCGATCATCTACCGATTCGACAGCTCTTGTTCCATCGTCATAGATAACGAGACATAGTTTGAGAGTGTCGGCTTTAAAGAGTTTTGTTTCAAACGGAAGATCAGATTACACTTCGCTTCTGTAGCTCATCCCTAAGATAACGAGTTAGTTGAGGGAGCTAATAAGTGTATTCTGGATTGTCTACGAAAGAAGGTCAGAGACACCATGGGTACATGGCCAGTGGAGCTCCACGGGATACTCTGGTCATATAGAATGACCTACAAAGACTCCACGGGAGAAACCCCTTTCATGCTTGCCTTCGGATGCAAGACAGTCGTCCCTGTGGAGGTAGGGAATGAGCCCATCCATCTCAAGCTCTTCGATGAGGAGAAAAATTCAGAAGGCCCCGAACTCAACTTGCAGTTGATCGACAAGGTAAGAGATCGAGCCCTCTCAACCATCGTCAAGCAGAAAAATCATATGACTTAACACCACAACTCTAAAGTCAAGGGCCAAATATTACATATAGGTGACTTGGTCTTACGGAAAGCATCTTTTTCTTCGGAGATCACTCATCAAGGAAAGCTCCTTGCTAAATGGGAAGGCCCCTATAAACTGATTGATGTCCTTGGCCCCATAACCTATCGACTCTCTACAATGGAGGACAAAAAGCTCGTTCATCCCAGAAACACTAAGCACTTGTGAAAGTACTATCAATATAGTGAAAATGAATCGAGTGAGTTATACTTTTTTGGTTCTTCCTTTCATTTGTACCTTATCAAGCTAATAAGCGCACTTTCTGTTTTACTTTAAACCATATCTAGAATGCATGGGTTAGCCTTGTTGGATACAACGTGTAGTTGGATACAACGTGTAGTTGGATACAACGATCGATGAATTCGTGTTTGATGATAACAAACGTGTGTGAACGATTTGATGTATGTGCTAGTGTTTTCAGGAGTGGCAAGCTTGTACATACTCAAAGGATGACTTATTCAAAGTGATGGAGAAATTGCAATTCATTTGCTATTTGAACTTGGTCAATTATGGAGAGATATCATTCATTCCAAAGTGATTGAACCAAATCTCATGCAAATTAATTTGTGACTAAATGAGATCTCATTCAAATCCCATTGCCATTCAAATTCAAATCCTACTTCAAATCCAATTCAAACTCCATATCCTATTGTGATTGGAAGAGATTTTTCATATGATTATTTCAAACCCTATTCAAGTTAGGATTCCTTCCAATCTCCTTATTCTAAGGGATTCTACAAGAGCCTAGTTGATTTCCACCACCTCCTATATAAACCCACATCCAAAGGAGAGAGAAAAGGAAAACAAGGCCGGCCCTAGACTTATTTCTCTTCATCTTTGCCAAATTTATCCTCCAAGCTTCAAAGAGATCATCAAATTCACAGGAAAAAGAAGGAGCTCGATGGACGATGCTAAAAAGTGCATAACTTTCTCCACATAGCTCGGATCGACGAACCGTTTGTACTATGACGATACAACTTAGTGCTCTACAACATGGTGATCTTTATTTTTTGATTTTAATCTATGTATTAAATCATTGGTATTTATTTTAGCATGATTTGTATTCTGAATAGCTTCATATATTTCATCATCTCCTAGGCCAAAGTTCTTCATCATATTCAAGCCTTGCCACAAGCATAAGGAACCATCCATCATCAAGCTAGATATCCAAGCATAAGCCATCTTCAACCTAGAGGAGTAAGCAACCAAGGCCACTATCTTTAACCTGGAGGAGTAAGCAACCAAGGCCACCATCTTTGAAGAAGCAAAGTCCAAGAGATCAAACTCCAAGCCCTTGGATGCACTTCAAAGATCTAAGAATTCCTCTCCACCAGAGCATCCAAATGAGCCCTTTCTTATTTTTCAGTCGAAGAGAAGGAGGTCACGATTCCAACGAGTATTTATTCGAATTTTCCTGAGCTTGAGTTGATTTACTACAATTTCTGGAATACGGGGTAGAAACATCTTTTCACACAGACTGTTGCCGATTCTGCAAAACAGAGTATGCACAGACCAGATTCGGGCAGATTTGCGTAGAGAACTTCGGAGGACTATATCTTGATATCGAGACATCGGATTGAGACATTGTTTGTGCCAGCGTGAAGCTGACGACGCGCTGATCGACAGAGATGATGACACTGACACGAACTGAGCTTTTCTAAGCTCTTATCACTTTATATTTGTGTACTTGGTGTATCGATCTTTGTAGGTTACTTATTCATTCTTTTGGGGGTCTTGTATAGTTGGGGATAAACATGAGGGTCTTGACGAGTTGATGCTTGTCAAGAGAAGGTGTTACCAGATTAATAGTGTTTAGCACTTTAGTGAGTGCGGTACTGAACATAGTGAGCAGAGAGTTGGGGATCGAGGAGCTTAACGGTTGTACCCAGTAACATATTAATGCTAGTAATTTCTTTAGTGTTGGAGTAGGTCGTTGGGGCGATCGAACCAGGGTTAATCTGTTGTGCACTCTGTGATTGCTTTATATTTACTCTGCATCTGATTATAACTGCCTGTGATTGCTTGGGTGTTCACGAGAAATTTTTATTAGCATATTCACCCACCCTCATAGGCTTATATCCAGATACAATAAGTGGTATCAGAGCAGGTTAGAGGATATAGTCTAGAAATCATGAATACCCCAAACTTATTTTTTGCTTAAGGCATGTCCATAGAACAACCTCCTCCATTTAGTGGTCATGATTATATCTACTCGAAGGCTAGGATGAAAGTTTATTTATTATCCATAGATTTTGATATTTGGCAGATTATTGAAAACGGATATACTAAAATCTTTAAGCCTAAAATTAATTTGGATGCTAGAAATGTGTGTGCTGTGAATTATAAGGAAATGAACATATTATTATGTGGTTTAGATAGTAAAATATTGGATCATATCTCACATTGCTCATTTGCTCAGGATATATGGAGGACATTGGAGAAAAAAATATGGAAATGAGCAAACTTTCGGTGATCACATCTCAAGCGACGAAAAGAGGCCACAGAAGAAGAAGAACCGAAAGGGAAGAAAAGCTCGTTTAAGTAAACATGATGCCTGTGTGACTAAGAATATTTGTGACAATACTAATGATGAAATTATTTGCCAAAATTGCCGAAAATCTGGTCACACCAAAGGGGATTGTCTATCGATGGAGAAAGAAAAAGCAAAGGAAAAGAAGGAGTCTTCAGTTACGTGGGATGACGATAGCGAGGATGAGACCCAGAAGGAGATTGCTCATTCCTCCCTCTGCTTAATCGGAAAGCACGACGAGGTAAAATCTTGCACTAAAATTGAACTTTTGAATATTTGTAAGGGAATGCAAGATAAAATTGATAAGCTAGAATCTACTATAAATTGCTATAGGAATGGTAACTTTGAATTACAACAAGAAAATTGTGACATGTTTAAAGAAATTGATAATCTGAAAGTTAAATTGTTGCAGGTAATTCTACAGCACCTTGCTGAAAAAGGAGAAATCTAGAATGCATGAAAAAATTGGATGCCATAATTGTCCCACTTTATTAAAAGATAATATCATGCATAAAGATAGAGTTATTAAGCTAGAAACTGAAAATAAATAGTTATTGAAAAGATGTGCATGCTAAATAATGAGTTTAAAGAAAAAATAATTGATTTTGAAAAGAGATCTGAAAACATGAAAAAGAATGAAGAGGACAATAAGATAGCTTTCATTAGTAAATACACTTTGCTTGTGAACGAGAATCAATACTTGAAATCTAAAGTCACGAACCTAGAATTGACCATAAATAAATTTGGTGTGGGAAAACAATCGTTGGATATAATTCTTGGAAACCAAATATATCGTAATAATAGGCGTGGACTTGGATATGATTTGAAACATGGTGAAAAGTCAAAATATAAGAAAGTTCACATTGAAACAACAAAAGCCAGAAATATTCATACAAAGTGCTTTACATGTGGTTGTGTTGGTCATACTTCTTATTATTGCAAATATAGGAACAAAACTATAAAGGTTAAACAAATTTGGGTTCCTAAGAGTTTGATGACTAACATGAGTGGACCTTGTTGGATTTCAAGGTCACATATAACGTCTTCTGTGTAGGTAAGATGGAGTGGCGGGAAACTATGGATTGGCCGTCGTATTGCATTAGAAAGTTCCTTAGTCAAATGATGCCACGAATGTATGTTTTCTTCCTTGAGCTTAATGCATACCTTCATAGCATTTTTTGTGTGCTTGATTTGTTTTTGTTTGTGTGCTAGTTCATTTTGTTTGTGTGCTACTTAGGATGCTTTAGTTCTTAATAAACACAAACCAAGAAAAAAGTGAACAATATAAAAAGCTATAAAAAAGGCGCTTAATGTGTATCTTTGATCGCCCGCCCCGAACACACACCCGGGACGGGGGACTAACCCGTCTTACCGCAAGCGCACGGTGTAGCGGCGAGCGGGTATTGAACACGAGGAGGACAAATGACGGTGTCTTCTTCAATTCACCTGGCTATAAGAACAGTCGAGAAATATTCGCAATAAAGCGGTCACAGTCGTTCAATTGTATAAAGGAAATATCAAATTAATAAAGACGCCTAGGGATAGGGAATCCCCGCTACAAACCGTATCTCGTCATTGTGATTCGTAGGTTTCACAATTGCTAGACTTGCAATTCAGGTGAACTAGTTGCAACTAAATGTAGAACCAAGCTCACGCTCTCGCGCTATTGCCGGTCTATAGCAAACCTAGGGTAGGGTCCAATCTCTTGCAAACCCTAACCTAGGCAAGCTAGCGTGAAGAACAACATCGTCGTTCAATCGTATCTCGAGCCCACTCTCGTGCAAACTCGAGCTACGACCTAGGTTGGGATAGTTCCTACCCATCCAATCTCTTGCAAACAGGTATTGGTATAGAATCGCAATTGAAAACCCTAGTTTCGGTCCAATCTCTTGCAAACTGATTCCGGAGAAACCCAATTGTAGCCCAATTCGGATTTCTAGGGCTTCCTATCGAGTTGGGATCCAATCTCTTGCAAATCCCAATCGGTATGAATCCCTAGCTATTCGTATTAAATCAATCCCAAACTAACCCTAATCAATTCCAGCAAGTATTTCACCAATTCGTCACAAATTAGAAATAGGGTTAGTATGGTTCATCCCTACGCCCTAAGACAATAAAACTACTCACAATTCATAATGCAAATCATTAGAAATTCAATAATAAAATCAATGGAATTCATTGCAATAGACAATATATCAATAAAAATGAGGTTTTTAATAGAGAGAGAGAGAGACAAACCAATGAAGTTTCAATAGCATCCAACAAAATAACACTTTTGTCTCCCTCCAAAAAGCTCAATCTAATCCCCTAAAAAGTAATCTAAAAAAGGCTGCAAAAAGTTCTGAATAAGCTCTCTAAACTAGGTTAAAAACTGGGGTTAAATACCCCCCAAAATCGCCCAAAAAAACTGTGACAAAATTGCCCTTGCGCAGCCTAAAAATCGCAATTTACGCTACAGGCAGCGATGCTCACTCGGCCGAGTGACAAATGTCATTCGGCCGAGTGACAAACCCTGACGGATTCCAGTAAGTCTGGACTTTTGGGGGTCGGCTCCTCGGGAGTCACTCGGCCGAGTGACTTTCTTTGCTTCGGCCGAGGGGACTTCTTCACTCGGCCGAGTCGGAACTTGGGACTGCACTGACGGATTACAGTAAGTCTGGGATTTTTGTTTGCCGTCGTCTTGATGCCACTCGGCCGAGTGGTGTCTCCGTGGTTCGGCCGAGTGGGATGTCGATGGTCGGCCGGGTGCACGCTGATACTCAGTCTGTTGCGTGTCTGATCTGGCCGGCCGAGCGGGCTGTCGATGGTCGGCCGAGTGACTCCTTCACTCGGCCGAGTGACTCCTTCACTCGGCCGAGTGACATGCTGAAAATGCCCAATCTTCATATTTTTGCTCCCTCGTCGCTCCTACGACGTTCTTTCTTCTTCCACTCCTCTCCAATCGCAGAATTCCCCTCAAAAGAGTCGCGGGTGACACTCCGGAGTGGGCGCATCTTAGAATCACTCCAAATCGCTCGAAACCTCATGAAATTCGACAAAAACAAGAAATCGTGAAAAGCATCGCAATATTGTCGAATAATCGTGAAAAACGCGATACGAGCGATCAAAAAGGCATGCAAACATGCAGAAAAAAGGTGTAAAATATGGAGTGATCAAAATCCCCCAAGCTTACCTCTTAATCGTCCTCGTGGAAGATGAGTAAAAAGCGAACCCGGTGGTTAAAGATAATGGAAGCGATGGAAAAAGAGGAAAATGAAAACAAAAGACAAAATAGAAAACGAAGGAGGAAGCTGCTAGATCATTTTTCTCAGGACGTGGGGTTTGCTTACTCATATAGCACGCATCGAATATAAAACGCATGTCAAAGACTTTTATCTCGATATCATAGTATAATGGTGCATTTGAAATAGAAAACCCAAGATTATCAATATAGCATGAAAAATGGAATAATTCTAGAATTAGCATCGTCTGAAGCATCTAAAGCGGTATACAAAATCGTAGATCACACACTTTTCAATTGAATGCTTTCTATAAGGAGTATGAGAGATATCACACAATAGAGTAATAAGAATAGAAAAGTGTGGTTTTCATGAAATGAATGCTAAGCGTAGATTTCTGGATTTCGTGAAACTTTTAGCAATCTCGCCGAGTATAAAATATTACTTAGCCTAGGTTGTCATGCACCGTCAAGTAGTCACTCTCTCACACATCATTGGATCCTCTCCCCCAAGCTTATCCATAAGCGTGGTGGCATAAACAAAACAATATTTACATCCCCGTTTCTTTTGAAGCTCCAAAAGTCAAAGAAATAAAAATAAAAGCAAAAGAGGTAAGAAAGAGAGAAAGGGTATGAGATGGGATCGTTTTCAAACTTCTTTTCTCTTTTCTTATGTTTTTCTCAAATCTTTTTCTTTTTTTCAAATGACATATATACACAAATGATCCCAAATCAAAAGAGAAGAATATACAAGTATTTTTTTTCTTTTTGGTTTTGGGGAATTTGGAGCATGGGATATAATAACGGGGGGAATGCTGATCGGGCCCCGGATATACACCCGGAGAGCGATTGTAGTTTTACCGCAAGCGCACGGTCAAGTGGCGAGCGGGTATCGAACATGAGGAGGTGGTGTTGGTTCCAATCTATCCTAGGTTGGCTTGACTACAAATGTTTTATTGGTGGAGATGGCTATGGTATGATGTAATGGCAATGGTTATGGATGTCGGTGTCGGAGATAGAGAAGTCGGTTGAGTATCGATTCGAATATAAGATAATAAAAGAGTCTAGAGCTAGGGAATCCCCACTACGGTTCATCATACATCATTGTAAGTAATGAATCTCAATATTACTGGACTTGTGTCGAGGTGAACTAATCGTAACTGAATATAGAACCAAGCTCACGCTCTCGCGCTATTGCCGGTCTATAGCAACTTAGGATAGGGCCCAATATCTTCCATACCCTAACCTAAGCCACTAGCATTAGGATCGACATCATCGTTCAATCGCCCCTCGAGCCCACTCCCGTGCAAACTCGAGTTACGATCTAGGTTGTGATAGTTTGTATTCGTCCAATCTCTTGTAAACGAATATGGGTATAGATTTACAATTAAAAATCCTAGCTTTGGTCCAATCTCTTGCAAACCAAATCTAGAGAAATCCAATTGTAAATCTAAATCGAATATCTAGGCCTTCCCATCGATTAGAATCCAATCTCTTGCAAATCCCAAATCAATGGAAATCCCTAGCTATCCGTAGTAAATCAATCACAACCTAACCTCCTAGCAATTCTAGCAATTTAGAAATTCATTCATCACAAATCTGAAATTAGATCCATAGGGTTCATCCCCATGCCCTAGAACATCAAATCTACTCAAGCATAGCAACAAGGATATAGAAATCAATAAAAACCATTGCTTGCATATAAAAAGATAGCAAATCAAAGATTCAAATAATAAGAATAGAAATACTTAGCTTAGATGAAGAATTCCAATCCAAATACAAGCTTTTTGATCCAAGAGGGGGCCTAGGGCATGGCCTAACCTCTAAAATAACTCTAAGAAAACATTATGGGAACCTAAGAAAACATGGGGGATCCCCCTCTAATGGTGGCTACAAAACCCTTAAATACTCCCCCAAAACCCTAGCAAGAAACCCTAGAAAACCCCTCAAATTCGTGCCCAACCGCAACTTAAAATCTGGGCCCACCGCCGACTCGGCCGAGTGGAAAATGTGACTCGGCCGAGTGGAAATTCCTGCACTGCAGCGTCAACTTGCAGAAATTCTCCAGATTTCATCCGACCTCCGATTGGCGCGTTCTTGGCGGCGTTGGAACCGTCATGAAGTTTAATATCCATAAAAAATATGAGAAAAATACTTTGATTGCTGGAATGATAGAAGATTTCAAAAGAGTCGGAGGCTGTCTGAAAATCTGGGCGATGCGTGTCCTCGGCATCACTCGACCGAGTTGACTTCTATACTCGGTCGAGTGGGCTTCACTACTCGGCCGAGTGACAGACCTTGTAGAATTCCAGTAAGTCGGGGGTCTTGGGGGTCTGTCTTCGGAGGTGACTCGGTCGAGTGGCTTTACTCACTCGGCCGAGGGGCATTCGGTGCTCGGCTGAGTCGGAACCGTCAAAAGCCTGTACATTTCCAGTAAGTAGGCCTTTTTTGATGGTGGATTTTCCATGCCACTCGGGCGATGCGATCTTCATACTCGGCCGAGTGGGATATCGTCCCTCGGCCGAGTGCACGCCCAATTCCTTCTGTTGGAGCGTGTCCGGTCGGGTCGGCCGAGTGGTCTTCTTGCTCGGCCGAGTGAGTGCTCCACTCGGCCGAGTGGCATGCTGTAAATGCCCAATCTTCTCCGTTTCTCCTTCTCTTCGCTCCTACAGAGTTCCTTCTTCTTCCACCTGTCTCCCATCGTCGAATAGCCCTCAAAAGAGCCTTTGGTGGCGCTCCGGAGCGGGTGCAAGTCCCTTAAGCTCATTTTTGCTCCCGATCGCTCCATATTTCCTGAAATCTGACAAAAACAAGAAATAGTGAAAAGTAACACAATATCATCGAATACTCGTGAAAATCGCAATATGAGCAACCGAAATGGCATGCAAATATGCAGAAAAAGGTGTAAAATATGGAGTGATCAAAATCCCCAAAGCTTACCTCTTACTCGTCCTCGAGGAAGATGAGTAAAGAGCGAACTCGGGAGATGAAAAATAAAGAAAATGAAATAAAAAAGAAAGAACACGAGGTGGAAGGGGTCGCTAGATTCTTCTCTCGGGTCTCAAGCCATAAGCTACACATCACGATAACTTGGAAAATACAAATCACATGCTATAAGGATTTCATATCTTACATAAACATGCTACTTGCAAGTTTTTAAGAACAACAAAAGGGATTCTCTAAATTCATACAATCAATTCATATCCACGTCACGCATTTCATTTAATTTAATATACAAATGTTGGCAATGCACTTTTCAATCAAGAGTTATAACTGAAGCATATAAGAATCACACCAAGCATGCAATAGAGAATGGAATAAGAGGCATGGCATTCACATATTTATTTCAAATCATGAAAAATCTCCATATCTAATATATTTTGCAAAGTCTAAGCATTATCGAATATCCCCATTTATGCACGTCTCCACTCTAAGGTCATACTCACTCATTTGGTCAAATGAATTCACCCCCCCAAGCTTAGCTTGGGGCATCACATCTAAAGGAATATGATAGTGGAAAATGGGATTTTTGCCTTGGTTTTCCCAAGTATTTTGTGGCTCCAATATTGAGATAGAGAAATATATTTTTTTCTTTTGGACTTTGTTTCTCATTTTTCGGTTTTGGATTTTTGTAGGAGCTATATGATTTGTATTTTTTATTTTTGGCTCCTTTTTGGCTTTTTGGACTTTTTGGAGCTAACTTTTCCTTTTGTGGGGATTTTTTTGGGAAATAGATGCGATATAAGTATCTTTAGGAGGTGAACTCAAGTGACATGTAGAGAATAAAAAGATATATATGGAGAAGGAAGTAATATAACACTCGGTTCACTCTAAGATGTGCACGAACGGTTCAATAAGATAATACATCAACTAAAACTCATATGTAAGCATGGATATTCTCAATCATTTCAATAAATAGTGACGTCAAGCAGTAAAGTTTACAACCATATCAGGCATGCAACAGAAGGTGAATAAGACAATAAAACTGATGCTTCGGATATACTAATGATGAGTGAATCTTGGTGCATTTCCAACAAAAGCTTACTAAACACTAATCAATACATTCAGCTTCAATTAATATCATGCGTTCACTTAAAGGAGTCATCAAAAGAATATATAAGCAAGCACATGTGAATAGTAAGACTATGGAATACTCTAAGTAGCATGGCAATGAATAATAAGCATCGTGATGGTTTCAAAGGCAATAAGAGATATCATCATACGAAACAAATCTAGCAAAAGGAGAAAAGAAAATAAAGAAATAAAAATAAAAGAGAGGAAAGAAAAGAAAATCAAGCACACAACATGATGCATGAACACACATAAAAGGAAAATAAGATGGAAAATTCAAAAAGATGACGCAAAAATTTTGAAAAAATTAAAAAAACCCTAAAATAAAGTAAAAATGCAACTAATGCATCTAAATGGCATGGAAATGCACTCCCCCAAGCTTAAACTTCACATTGTCCTCAATGTGATCATAGTGGAAGAATATGAGGAACAACTATAATAATAGGGGGTGAATGAAAAATGATGAAATGAATGATATGAAATCCTAATGCAACTACATGCACATGCAATGATGCATGAGAGCGCTTTCCCCCAAGCTTATACCAAACAATCCTATTCAAATGACTCAATCAAAAATGTCATGGCTTTGCAAAGCGTGATCAAGTCAAATGAATAAGAAAGTGAGTATTCACTTGAAAGAAATGCTCGATGGTGGTGAGCAAAAGGATGTGGCGTATCAAAATATGGAGAGGGGAATTAATATATATAATGGGTTTGGGGTGTAAAATATTTTTGTTGCCGTCATATGGGGTGATATTTATTCAATCAAATCTATACGGTCCCCTCGCTGTTGAGAGGATTCGAGTTTATTGAAAGCATAAAAATTTCTACACTACTGGATTGATATCACCTATAGCAAAAGGCGGATCCAGTATCTTTGCCGGTGCAGGCAATTGCTCCAACTGCTCTTTCCGTGGCTCCGCCAGGTGCATACGTCCACGAACACCAACGAACACCAGCAATGCATCCTCCAGCATTCCCACAAGGACTCTACCTGTACCCTGCAGAGAATAGGATGCATCAGTTCGTCGCAAAAAATTCACCCTCGTAATAAAAGTATCCCAAAGAGGATCATCTATAGAAATATATGAAATAAATAATGGTAGACGATACTTCCCTGGAAATAATCCAATATCCTCACGTGCTGTGATAGGTGTCTCCATGATGTCCTCTCTAAGCTGCTCAGGTAAATCTAGATCATATGTGTGGACTTCCTCGATAGGCTCGTCAAACTGTGTCACGTCCAAGCATACCTCCGGTCCATAATCGTATGTATGTTGCAAAAGGTATGACGTGTCAAAAATATCTGAATCAAAATAAATATCGAATGGAATGCATGATTCAGAAATGGAGTGGGTAAAAATATCTCCTTGAGTGGGAGCAATAAGCTCTGTGGGATAGTCCTCGACGTCAGTGGGAGGATGAGGTGGCTGCGGGAGCTCCAATGGAGGAGGGTAGTGCTCGGGATCCTCATGAATGGCTATGTCCTCGTCCCGATGCACGACCTCCTCGGCGATAAGCTCTGGCTCCGTATGTAAGGCCTCCTCAAAAGCATGCTCGGGCTCCGCATGTGAGGCCTCCTCGTCAATATGCTCTGGCTCAACAGTGTGCTCCTTTACCTTCTCATCGACTATCAATGTGGGCTCTCTCTAGAATGGTGATGTTGGCTGCTCAAGTGTGTCAGCTTGTGGGGATGTATCATGTGGAGGGGAATGCCCGCAAGCAATCCAAAAATATAGTCTATCCCCCTCAAGACTGACATGGATGTCCTCCTCAATTGTTCCTGCAGCTGAAACACGGTTCATAACAAAATCTGCAAATCGTAGCTCAAATGCATCACCTGCTGTAATGCTCTTTGAATCGGTGAACCTCACTGACTCCAAGAGGCCATCCAATAATCTCTGAAATGCGTCCTCCTCTGGCTGCGCATATGACTCAGTTTCTGCTTCCTTCACTGCCTCTTCGTCCATCCACTCTTCATATGCAATAGATGTATCGTAGGAAGTGGGATCGACGACGGCACATTCTGGCTCTGGTAGTAAGTCTGACGATGCTTCTTGCCCATAAAATGAAGAAGCAGAACTGATATCTTTGGAAATCCCTGCAACCTTAAGCATGAGCGCATTCATTTCAAGTACCCTCTTCGTACATTCCAATTGAAGATTGCTCTTATCAAGCCTGGCTTGTATTTCCACCTGGTGTGCATGCATCTCATCAAAAAAGATCATTTGTCTCTCATCAAGCTCGGGCCATTGCATCTCCTCAAAAAAGTATTCTCCCATCTGAGCACTCTGATCATAATAGTATTCTCCCGTCTGAGCACTCTGATCATAATAGTATTCTCCCATCTGAGCACTCTGATCAAAATAGTAATCTCCCATCTGAGCACTCTGATCAAAATCTGTGGTCCACGTAGTATAATCCATAGCACCTGATCAACAAAGATAAATACCTGGAGAAAAGATATCAGTGGCACAAAAGAATATAGAAATGATAGTAATGGTGGCGGGGGTGAAAAATTTCCTTTTGTTAGTTTTTTTTCATAGTCTAATCAACCTAATTGTGACAAATTGGCACCCAACGGAAAACACCTCCCCGGCAACGGCGCCAAAAACTTGATCGGGCCCCGGATATACACCCGGAGAGCGATTGTAGTTTTACCGCAAGCGCACGGTCAAGTGGCGAGCGGGTATCGAACACAAGGAGGTGGTGTTGGTTCCAATCTATCCTAGGTTGGCTTGACTACAAATGTTTTATTGGTGGAGATGGCTATGGTATGATGTAATGGCAATGGTTATGGATGTCGGTGTCGGAGATAGAGAAGTCGGTTGAGTATCGATTCGAATATAAGATAATAAAAGAGTCTAGAGCTAGGGAATCCCAGGACCAGCAGAAAATGGGCAGCATAACGACAAAAAAGATCAATGGCATCAAGGGTGTGCCTAGGCTGGTAGTGCTGCACCATCTCTGTCATGTGGCGGAGGTGGTGGTGGAGGTGGTGGTCGAGGTGTCGGCTGGGTGGGTGGGTGTAGTGGAGGGAGTCGCGCCAGGATCTGATTCAGGCAAGCCTGAATATCGGGAAGCATGGGGACGCGGGACTCCACGGAACTGACCATGGCAGAGAGAGCCCTAAAATCGCCTCTGAGTCCACTCACCGCCCCCTCAAGAGCACGAAGGCTCTGAAGTAGAGTGTCAGGGGGTGGTGGAGCAGAGGGACGAACAGGTCTAGGCTATGAAGGACAGGGCTGTCGGACACGGGCAGTGTAAGTAATCGGCCGAGCAGGAAAGTGCGGGAAGGGGCTGTGCTTACTAGTGGATGACAAGCCGCAGTGTGAGGCTGGGACGCAGGCTGGGATGAGGAGGCAGCAGCAGTAGTGGTGGAAAATAAAATCGGCGACGAGGAAGCAAGAGAGGTCAGTGACACAGGTGTGTGGACAGACGTCACGACACTCTCGGATAGGACAGCTGCGGTGGAGATAGAAGGGTCGACCACTGGGGAGGAAGTGTAAGGACCAAAAGGTGACACCCCAGCGGACAGCAAGCTGGATAGGGTCTGCACAACAGCAGGGAAGGAAGGCTCGTCGCTCTCGAGGATAGTGGGTGGACGCTCGGGAAGAAGTGAGAAAATAGGCTCAACCGAGATAGGCACAGCAGTGGTGGGGGTGGTAGACGTGTTGGGCGTGGTGGACGACTCAGCAAGGGTACTCCCGACACTGACAGAAGTGGGGACAGAAGTGTCAGGAGGTGCAGACAGTGCAGGCTCAGGCTGAGGGATCACGGGGTCAGCAGGAGGTGCAGGGGGTGCAAGGGGTGCCTGCTCAGTGCCCTTAGCCTCAAGTACGTAGGCAGCTGGGATGAGGAGATCCATCGCTGGGATCCAATCCTCGTGGGCCGGTCCTATATGTGTCCGAGCGGGGCTCGGGAGGATCATGTAATCGGCACTAAAAGGACCGTGCAACCACACCCAGTGCCGCTGGTCGTGGGGACGAAGCATCTTCATCCGGGCCATGATGTCTATCGAGAGTGAAGTGGGGCCCGGGGCTCGTCGAAGGTCAGCAGGTAGGTCCACGCCGGTCATCAGGGCTAGTAGAGTAATCAGATCGTCGCAGCAAATAGGTGAGTGAGCACCCACCGAAATGATGATGCGGTCTAAAAACCAGCTAGCAATATCAATCTCAACGGCGGGGACAAGGTCGTCGCTACCCCTATCCAGAACTCTGGGGTGAGTCATCGCGTAGAGCATGTAGAGCTCAGGCGTAGACATCGTCCCAGGCTCGTACCTCGCCAAGAAAGTGGTCGCCATGAGGCGATGGGAAATGCAGAGGCAGGGGTGCAGGATGGCTGAGGCCTTGGCCCTACTAGGGTCAAAGCCATGGTGGGAGCCCGTGATCCGTGTCCAGAACGTGGAAGTGTCGAACGACGGTGGTGGGATGTGAGTGGGTGCGTAGGCTCGGTCGGGGACAGTGACATCGGGCCACTGGAAGAATGCACGAAGCATGTCGAGAGTGACCTCACACTCTCGATCCATCAGGCAGAATGTGCGTCCTCCAGGGGTCCGGGCTATCGAGCTAAGAACCTCAAGTGTCGAACGGACGTAGGTGTCCGTCGACACAGACAAGAAGTCGCGCCAACTCACATTATCGTACAACGTGAGCATCCCCTCTAGTACCCCTAGGTGATCAAGGTCTGCTAAGTGTGTGAACCTAGAGGGCACTATCGAGCGTTGGGTGATACGCTCAAATCAGACGCGTTGTGTGTCGTCTTTGAACGTGATTCCCAGCGGCCCGACGGCGGGAGCCGGTGGTGGCTGTGCGTGGATGGGATCGGCGGGAAGTGGCTGTGTGGGTGGTGGTGGCTGTGGCGGGCTAGGTGGAGGGGAGTCCTCCCTAGCGTGAGAGGGACCGGGGTCATCGGTCTGCCTCCGCTTGGGGGCGGATCCCCGCGTGTGTGCCCTAGTACGGGGCGGCATGTGTGCCGCGAGTGCTCACCCAACAAAAATATAATGCGGCGTGCTTAATAAAAGGAACGAGTGTACCTGAACACGCCACGAGAGTAAATCAGCAAGTGCGTGCGAAGAGCGCCACCTCCGCGAAGCTAAAAGTGCGTCCTGAAGATCCCCAAAGCTCCCCCAAGATAGCCTGCACATCAAACAATGATATCAGCGGATAATATTCGAAATACATGGGGGAGATGGGGTATAATAGATAGATAAAGAAGTTAATTTGGGTTAGGGGCTCAATGGGCGTATGGATCGTCAAAAATGGGAGAAAATGGAGCTAAGGGGCAAAATTGGGGTTGCAGGCGGTCGGCCAGTGGCGATGGTACTCACCGGAGGTCGGGGCGTCGGCGGGAGGTGCTCGTCGGTGGTGGTCGGTCGAGTGGGGCCGGCAGCGAGGCGATTCGGGTGAGGGGGTGACAATCGCAAGTGAGGGGAGAGGAAACGTCACTGGGCTCGGGCGGAATTGGGGAATTAGTTGCGTTGAAATTCGCGTCGAGCCTGCAGCGATATATATAGGGGCAGTTACGACTCGGTCGAGTGACTATGTGACTCGGCCGAGTGACGTAAGGTTAAAAAATTTAAATTTCTCCCCGCCACTTACGACTCGGCCGAGTGGCTTTTGTTCACTCGGTCGAAGGGATAAAACTACTTCGGTCGAGTGGCATAAGCTACTCGGCAATTCTCTCCCTAGGAGGGTATCCGTTTCCCTCGGTCGAGTGACTAAACGTACTTGGCCGAGTGGCAGTTAATACGAAATGCACAAAAAAGACAGAGAGTTGGTTCCGCAGACTTCCCTGGTTGGTGCCCCCACTCGGCCGAATGGGGTCCTTTGCTCGGCTGAGTCGCATATGATACTCGGCCGAGTGGCATGCTGTTTTCTGCTTCGGGGCTCCGTTTTCGCTCTACTCTCTGTTTTTCTTCCTCCAGTTGGTTTCTTCCTCCTCCCAAGGCCTGAGCGCATTCCTAGAGTGCTCTTCCTTGCCTCTATCTTTCTCCATATGAGAGATCTCCTTTTCTCCTCTCCTGTCATAGAAATTAAGACCCGTTGTCACGATTTTTATGGGCAAAAAGACTCTAAAAACTAACAAAATTCTAAACCAAAAATGAAAATCAAATAAAAATAATGCAAAAACCGTCGGGTTGCCTCCCGACAAGAGCTCGTTTAAGGTCTTGAGCTCGAACCCCTTGGATTTTCAATTAACGTGTGATGTTGGGTGCATACGAGATGCACCCGTCGAACTTGCCGGGAAGACCGCTCGGATTTGGATCGTGGTGGTGTGTGGCCTTCCTCAGTGCCCCTTCATCATGAGCAATGTTGGGGGATGGCTCCCCCAAGCTTGAGCTTGTTCCGGTCCTTGGCTTCGCCGGTGACACCGATCTTCGAGTCGACGGAGCTTTCTTCGGATTCTTCAATGTCGAGAGCTTGCAAAGCTCCCGTATTCTCGCGACATCAGCGTCGCCATCATCATTCGCCGTGAGCTATTGGAAGAGTCCTCCATCTTCTCTTCTTCAACCAAATCTTGGCCTTCTTCGAAGCCGTCATCATGGAGTGCACCGATGGAGTAGGGGATAACCTCTTCAATGACCTCATCAAGGAGGTATGAAAGATCATCCGGCCGTCCCTTGAGTAGATATATTCTATTTACTTCACCCGTAGGGACTCCTTCGGAATAGTGCTTGAGCCGTTGTCCATTCACCTTGAATGTGGCTCCGTCTTTTCCTTCTAACTCAAAGGCTCCTCTCGGTTGTATGCGCTTGATGGTGAATGGTCCGGACCACCGTGATCTCAGCTTTCCGGGAAATAGTCGGAGTCGGGAATTAAATAGCAAGACTCTGTCTCCAACCTTGAAGTCCGTGACAGTTATGCGCGCGTCGTGGAGAATCTTGGTCCTTTCTTTGTAAATCATTGAGCTCTCATAGGCATCTCTTCTAATTTCGTCAAGCTCATTGATGTCCAAGAGTCACCTCACCGCCGCACTCTTATAGTCATAATTGAGGGTCTTGATGGCCCAATACGCGCGGTGCTCCAACTCTACCGGTAGGTGACAAGATTTCCCTTAAACAAGTCGGAATGGTGTGGTGCCAATGGGAGTGCAAAAGGCCATGCGATATGCCCATAGAGCATCGTTTAACTTCATGGACCAATCCTTTCTAGATCGATCAACGGTCTTTTCAAGAATTTGCTTGATTTCTCTATTCGAAACCCACTTGGCCGCTTGTCTGAGGGTGATATGCCATGCCGATCCTATGGTTTACCCCATACTTTTTCAACATGGCTTCAAACTTGTTTTCTATGAAGTGGCTTCCCCCGTCGCTTATCAAGGTACGAGGCACCCCAAAGCACGGGAAAATATTCTGTTTGAAAAACTTGGAAACAACCCTTGCATCATTGGTAGGGGTGGCGATGGCTTCTACCCATTTAGATACGTAGTCCACGGCCAATAAGATGTACTTGTTACCTTTGCTTGATGGAAATGGTCCCATGAAGTACACTCCCCAACAATCAAATAGCTCAATTTCTAGAATGGGCTTCATTGGCATCTCGTTCCGTTTGGAAATATTCACAGTCCGTTGGCATCTATCACACCCCTTGACGAAGTCGTGGGTGTCTCTGAACATGGTTGGCCAAAAGAATCCACTCTGCAATATTTTAGCGGTAGTCTTAGAAGTGGCGTGCTGTCCCCCGCATGGCATACTATGGCAATGCAAGATGATGGAGGTGGTCTCCTCCTTAGAAATACATCTCCGAATTACCCCATCTTTACATATCTTAAAGAGGTACGGATCTTCCCAGAAATAGCTACGGACTTCATGCATAAATCTCCGTTTCTGTTGTGTGGGCTGATCGCGCCCCGGCGTACACGTCCCGAGGCGACGGTTGTAGTTTTACCGCAAGCGCACGGTATAGCGGCGAGCGGGTATCGAACACAGGGAGGACGAATGACCGTGCTTGCTCCTAATCAACCTGGCTATTCAGAGGGATAATTGCCTTGGGCGATCCTGTCACAATCGTCAGACAAAAGTGCAAAATATCAAATCAAATAGAGAACGCCTAGGGAATGGGGAATCCCCACTACTCACCGTATTTCACAATTGTGGTTCGCCGGTATCGAAATCGCTAGGATGAGAATTCGGATGAACTAGTTGCAACTAAATGTGGAACCAGGCTCACGCTCTCGCGCTGTTGCCGGTCTATAGCTATCATGGGTTTGGGTCCAATCTCTTGCAAACCCTAGCCTAGGGAAGCTAGCATTAGGATCAACATCATCGTCCAATTGCGCACCGAGCCCAATCTCTTGCAAACTCGGTCCACAATCTAGATTAGGATAGTTCCTACCCGTCCAATCTCTTGCAAACGGGTATCGGCACGGAATTGCAACCGGAGATCCTAGCATCGGTCCAATTTCTTGCAAACCGATACTTCGAAAATCCGACTCCAACCCAATTCGGATTTCTAGGGCTTCCTATCGAATTGGGATCCAATCTCTTGCAAATCCCTATTGACGTGAATACCTAGCTATCCGTAGTAATTCGATCCCAATCTAATCCCTAATAACAATCCTGGCTCAATTCCTACCAATTCAACACAAATACGAAATTGGGCTTGTAGGGTTCATCCCCACGCCCCAAGACGTGGAGACTACTCACTAATCATAGCAATAGCACAATAATTGGCAAAGAAATAGACAATGGAATTCATCACAACAATGATATAAACAATAAAAATAGAGTTTTTGTGGAAGAGAAGTGCAAACCAATGTAGATCTTCAATCAACCCAACAAAAATCCAAGTTTTTCTCTTCACCAATCACAATTAATAAAGCTAAAAAGTAGACTCAAAAAGCTGCAAAAAATCTGAGAGGTGGCTCCCCAAACTAGGGTAAAAACAGAGCTTAAATAGCCCCAAAAATCGTCCAAAAATCCTGACCAAAACGCCCCTGCACAGCCTGTTTTCCGCAGATTTCGCTACAGGCTGCGCATCGCACTCGGCCGAGTGACAAAAGTCGCTCGGCCGAGTGAAAACCCTGTCAATTTTCCAGTAAGTCGGGGACTTCAGGGGTCTTCAGTTCGGGGGTGGCTCGGCCGAGTGAGTTGTCGTCACTCGGCCGATGGCTTCACTTCACTCGGGCGGACGGGATTTGCCACTCGGCCGAGTGGGTCTTCTGAAGCTCAGATGGCCGAAAAACAGTAACTTCGGTCTTTTTGAGGGCCTTCGTCTGGGCGCCACTCGGGCGGACGTGGTATCGTCACTCGGCCGATGTGGTCTCTGTCGCTCGGCCGAGTACACATGGAAGTCGTGTCTGAACGGGTCGGCCGAGCAGTGTCTCGCTGGTCGGCCGAGTGGCTCCTCCACTCGGCCGAGTGGGACACAAAAAATGCCCAAACTGGTCGTTTTGGCCTCCTCGTCGCTCCGGCGACGTCCATTCTTCTTCCGCTCCTCTCCAACAGCAAAATACCCCTCGGGGAGGTCGTCGGTGGCCGTCTATCGTGAGCGCATCTCATGATCACTCCAAATCGCGCCAAATCACCTGAAATGCGACAAAAACAACAAAGCGTGAAAAGCATCGCAATATCGTCGATATATCGTGAAAAACATGATTTGGGCGATCTAAATGGCATGCAAACATGCGGAAAAAAGGGTGTAAAATAAGGAGTGATCAAAATCCCCCAAGCTTGCCTCTTACTCGTCCTCGAGGAAGATAAGCAAAAAGCGAACCTGGTGGATTCGGAAAACGAAAACGGCGAAAAACGAAAAAAATGAAAAACGAAGAAGAATGAAAACCAAACGAAAATAAAGAAAGAAAGAAAGAATAGGTGGGATGCTAGATCATTTTCTCAGGACGTGGGTTTCACCTACTCTTATAGCATGCACCGAGTGAGAAATACATGTCAAAGAATCTCAATTTTTTTGATATCATAGTAGAATAGTGCAAGTAGAAAATAGAAAACCCACGAACAACGGTATAATCATGAAAAACGGAATGATTTTTAAAATTAACATCGCCTGAATCATCTAAAGCGGTATACAAATCTCAGATCACACACTTTTCAATTGAACGCTTTCTATCTGGAGTATAAGAGTATCACATCATAGAATAGAGAGAATAGAAAAGTATGGATTTCATGAAATGAATGCTAGGCTTAGATTTCTGGATTTCGTAAAGCTGGAAACAATCTCACCGAGTATAGAATATTACGTAGCCTAGGTTGTCGTGCAATGTCAAGTAGTCGCTCTCTCACACATCAATGGATCTCCTCCCCCAAGCTTATCTATAAGCGTGGTGGCACAAAAATATTTACATCCCCATTTTTATATAGCTCCAAAGGCCAAGAAGGGAAAGAAGAAAGAAAGTAAGCGAGATGTGATCTTTTATTGAGGATTTTTCCTCTTTTCTCTTTTTTTTTTTCGCAATAAGCAACATATATACACTAAGGGGAGATATACAAGAATGTTTTTCTCTCTTTTATTCTTCTCCTCTCTCTCCCCTTTTTTTTTTGAAATAAGAGATTTGGAGCCAGGAATTAATAGCGGGGGAAGTGCCATAAAATAGAATCACTAAGGGGAGATTCACCAATGATTTTAAAAGTAGAGAAGTGATGTTCAAGATTTATGGAGAAAGAAATAAAGATAACACTCGGCTCACTCTATAAGACATGCACGACAACTTCAGCAGGGTAATCTAATCTACTCAGTTTCGATCACAAAAAAGCTAACTAATCCAGATATATCTTAGCTAATCATCATTCAATCATCCGGAAGTGAAGTGTACAATTCATGCATATAGAAGTGATAAAGGAAAAGAAGTCAGTACTCCAGATATAGGCATTCAATGCGTGAATCTTGGTGTGTTTTCTGTGATAGCATACATATGAATATTCAGGCTCAGCTAATAATAAAATTTCATCCATTTTCATGAGGAAAAAGTGTGGGCTCCTATTTCTAAATGCAAGCGAGTCATAGCATATGATATCAGAAATGAAATCTAAGACACGACAAATATAGCATGCATATAGAATAAGCTAACTCCACGTAGACATCATCATAGAAAATTCATCTCTAGCATGAGATGAAAAAGAAAGAAGTAAAGATAAAAGGAAAATAGAACTATGCAATGCGGCACACAGGAAAGTAAGGAAAACGTGATGCATGGCAAAACAAAAGGAAAATAACGAAAAATGAGTGCAAAAGTGAAAAGCGGTGTGAAAAACTGAAAATAAAGGTGGCAAATCGAAAAAGAACGTGAGAGCTCACTCCCCCAAGCTAAACGGCACAGTGTCCTCAATGTGCAAAGTGTGGCACACAGAGAGACAATTAACGTGAGGGGCAAGTGAGGGTGCATGCATGAGGGGAAGGAAGGAAAAAAAATAATAAAAGGAAAAATGAAGAAGTGAAAATATGATGCGGGTATGATGCATGCACAAACAGGAGTGATATGAAAATAAATACGGCACCAAAAACGCTCCCTCTCTCCCAAAAAGATATATATAGATGTGATCAAAATGAGAATCCCTAGTAGATATGATATGATGTGCACAAAAAGATATGATCAAAAATATAATCCCAAAATAAGTGAGAGGAGGGGGGTGGACAAAAAAAACATCAGGACCCAGCAGAGACGGGCAGCACAACGTCAGGAATGGATAAAGGCATCAAGAGTGCCTAAGAAGGCGGTGCCGCGCCGTCTCCGTCCTGAGGCGGAGGGGGTGGTGGTGGTGGTGTAGGCTGCTGAGCTGGGGTGGGCGTGGGAGTGGAAGCAGGTCGAGCGTGTGTGGGAGTGTGTGTGGGAACCTGTTGGGTGGGTGGGGGTACGCGCGGGAGACGCTCTAAGATCTGTGTCAGGCAGTAGTGGATCTGAGGGATCAGGTCAAAGCGTCCAGCCATCGTAGAGACGGTGGAGGACAGGGTCCGAAGGTCTCCTCTAAGACCACTCACCGCCACCTCAAGAGCACGTATGCTCTGCAGTACAGTGTCGGGCGGGGGTGGTGCAGAGGGACGCACCGGTCTAGGCTGCGCAGGGCGAGGCTGGCGTACGCGTGTGGAGTATGTAACGGGCTCAGCAGGGAATGGGACAAAAGGTGCCGTGCCAGGAAATGTGGTCCGGGCCTCAGTGTGAGGCCGGGGCGGGCGGTGAGAAGTGGAGGCAGCGGCAGCGAAAGAAGAGTACAAAAGCGGCTGCGAGGCGGCTAGTGAGGTCGGTGGCACAGAAGTGTGGACAGACGCCACGACGCTCTCGGAGAAGACGGCGGTAGTGGAGACAGAGGAATCTCCCGCTGGGGAAGAAGTGTGTGGTCCAAAAGGTGTAGCCCCAGCGGAGATCATGCTAACCATGGTCTCCACGACCGAAACGAACGAGGGCTCTCCGTACACGACTACGGTCGGCGGGCGCTCGGGGAAGGCAGAAGAAAGAGGCTCGACAGACAAGGGGCCAGTGGTGGAAGTGGGAGTGGTGGTGACAGCCTCGGAAGCGGTGACAGTGGTGGAAGTGGGCTCAGCAAGGGTACTCGCGACACTGGTAGAGGTGAGGACAGAAGTGTCAGGAGCAGCAGAAACGACAGGTGTGGGCTGAGGGGCCACAGGGGCGGCAGCGGGCTCGGCAGGGCGTGCAGCAGGGTCTGCGGGAGCAGCCTGGGCAGCGTGGGCGGCGGGGCCCTGCTCGGCCTCCTCGGCCTCGAGCACGTAGGCGGCGGGGATGAGGACATCCATATCTGGGAGCCAGTCAACGTGGGCCGGTGCAATCTGGGTCCGAGCAGGGCTCGGGAGAATCATGTAATCGGCCCCATAGGGGCCGTGCAACCAGACCCAGTGACGCTCACCGTGCGGACGCAGCATCTTCATCCGGGCCATAACGTCTATCGACAAGGAAGTGGGGCCCGGAACGCGTCGCAAGTCGTCGGGGAAATCCTCGCCGGTCATAAGAGCCAGCAGGGTAATCAGGCCGCCGCAGCATATCGGTGAGCGAGCGCCCACCGATACAATGATGCGGTCTAAGTACCATGCCGCGATATCGATCACGACGGCGGGGACAAGCTCATCTCCATCCCTAGACAGAGCTCTGGGACGTGTCATCGCATAGAGCATGTAAAGCTCTGGCGTAGACATCGTGCCCGGCTCATATCTGGCCAAAAAGGTAGTCGCCATGAGGCGCTGGGCAATGCGTAGGCAGGGATGTACGATGGCCGAGGCCTTGGCCCTACTAGGGTCAAAGGCGGCGTGGAGACCCGTGATACGTGCCCAGAAGGCACCGGCGTCGAAAGAGGGTGGAGGGATATGTGTGGGGCCATAACCGCGATCGGCTTCGGGGACTGCGGGCCAAGAGAAAAATGCTCTCATCATATCGAGAGTGACCTGGCACTCTCGATCCATGAACCGGAATGAGCATCCCTCATCGGTCCGGGCGATCGAACTCAAAACCTCAAGTGTCGGACGGGTAAAAGTATCCGCCGACACCTGGAAAAAATCTCGCCAGCCCACGTTGTCGTACAATGTGAGCATCCCCTCAAGTACCCCCAGGCGTCCTAGGTCAGCGAGGTGTGCGAACCTGGAGGGTACGATCGAGCGCTGGGAGATACGCTCGAAGACGGCGCGGTGTGCGTCGTCTCGGAACGTAATCCCGAGCGGCCCGACCAGTGGAGCCGGTGGTGGTGGCTGTGGATCGGCGGGGAGAGGCTGTGCGGGCTGTGGGTGCGCTGCAGGCTGTGCGGGGTGTGCGGGGTGTGTGGGGGACGGTGGAGGAGAGTCCTCCAACTCGTGGGAGGGGCCGGCATCATCCGACCGCTTCCGCTTGGCGGAAGCTCTCTTCGACCGCGGCCGTGTCCGGGGCGGCATATCTGCCCCGAGCGCGCGCCGAAAAAGTGAAAAGTGCGGCGTGTGCACAAAGAGTGGAAAGAGTTTACCCAAACACGCCGCGAGTGCTAAGTAGTGGAAGCGTGCGAAGTCCGCGCCTCCACGAAGTCCTGAGCAGCCTGTAGAAGCTCCCCTGAGCTCCCCTAAGCTCCAAAAAACAACCTGCGCATGGAAAAGCGATATCAGCGAGTAATAATCAAAATGTATGGAGCAATAGGGGTATAACAGATAGATATGTGACTTGATTCGGGTTAGGGGTTCGATTGACACACGGATCCTCAAAAACTACGCAAAAAGAGAAGAAAATGGTGAAAATAAGCGAACCGGAGGTGATCGGAGACGGGGGTTGCCGGCGGCGACTCGGGCGGGGTGCGGCGACGGTCGGCCGGCGGTGGCAGGCCGAGCGGCGGCGCGCGCGCGGGCGAGTGGATGTTGGGCGAGGCGCGATCGGGCGAGGGGAAGCTGAGGGGGCGCGGGCGAAAGGGTTTTTTTTTCGTTTTCGAAAACTGCGCCTCCCCCTTTGGCTTTATATTAAAAAGTTACGACTCGGCCGAGTGACGTGATCACTCGGCCGAGCGAGGCAAATAAAAATTTCTCCCCGATATCGCTTCGGCCGAGTGGCCTTGCCAGGCTCGGCCGAGTGGAGTAAATCCATTCGGCCGAGTGACTCAAGCTACTCGGCATGACTCGCCCAAGGAGGGTATCTGTTTCACTCGGCCGAGTGAATATATATACTCGGCCGAGTAGCAGTTATAATGAAATGAGGAAAATAGACAGAGAGTTGGGTACAGCAGACTTCCCTTGTTCGTGAGCGGCTCGGCCGGACGAACTTCTGTACTCGGCCGAGTGACTAGTATACTCGGCCGAGTGAGCCTTGCATTCTGCTGTTTGTCTTCGTTTAGACTCTAAACTCCGTCTTTCTTCCTCCAGTCGATTTCATGCTCCTCTTAAGCGTCGAACGCCTTCTTAGGGCGCTCCTCATCGTCTCGTTCAACCTCCTCATGATGATCTACCTATCTCCTCTCCTGTCAAGAAAAATAGGACCCGTTATCACAAAATTTTTGATCGGATGACTCAAAACACTAAAAATTTCTAAAACGAAAATAAAGAAAAAGCGAAAATAAAGCAAAAACCGTCGGGTTGCCTCCCGACAAGCGCTCGTTTTAGGTCGTGAGCTCGACCCCCTATAATTTTCAATCAATGCGGGATGTTTGGTGCATATGAGATGCACCCGTCAAACTTTCCGGGGAGCGCGCTTGGATTCGGACGTGGCGGCGAAGCGTTCTCCCGCGGTGGTCTCCTATCTCGAATAGTGTTGGGGGGAGGCTCCCCCAAGCTAGCATTTGCCCCGGTCAACGGCTTAGCCGGCGATGCCGATTTCCGTACCGGCGGAGCTTTCTTTGGAGACTTTGATTTCGAGAGCTTGCAGAGCTCTCGAATCCTTGCGACATCAGCGTCACCTTCATCTTCATCAGCGGAGAAGTCGGGGGAATCATCATTATTGTCCTCATGGCCTAAATCCGGGCCTTCATCCAATTCTTCATCAAATAGGGCACCAATTGAGTGAGGAATCGCCTCCTCTATCACCTCATCAAGGAGGTCCATATAATCGAGCTCCTCATGGTAAGGCATGTGCTTCATTGCCTTGGGAATGTGGAGCTCCACCTCGATGTTTCCGACGTTTAAGGTTAAGGTACCTTCGCGCACGTCGACGATGACTCCGGCGGGTGGCGAGGAATGGGCGCCCAAGTATCAATGAGGTGTCTCCCTCCTCCTTAATGTCCATGATGACGAAGTCACATGGCAAGCATATTCCACCCGGGACTTGAAGTGGGATGTCTTCGGCAATCCCCACCGGCCTTGTTATCCGTCCATCGGCTAATTGAATGCGCATGTCGGTGGGTTTCAACTTTGTCCCGGTGTTAAGCTTTAAGAACATGGAGAGGGGCATGAGACTCACACTAGCCCCAAGATCGACCAACGCCTTTTGAAGAGGCACGCCGTCCAACGTGCAAGGAATCCGAAAACTCCCCGGATCTTTAAATTTTGCCGGCTCCTTTTCTCTCTTGGTGAACCAAGAGCCCTCCTCGGCTAGCATGATCTTTTCCTTCCTCTTTCTCCCCGAAATCAAGTCCTTCAAGAATTTGGCATATGTGGGGATCTCGATGATGGCGTCAAGGAAGGGAATATTTAGGCTAACTCCTCTTAGATACTCGAGGAATTTCGCTAGCCTTTTCTCCATTTTCGCTTTCGCTAGTCTTTGGGGGAATGGGACCGGTGGCATGAAGCGCCTCTCCTCAATTAATAGCTTCTCCCTAGATTTCTCCTTGTCTTGTGGCTCCTTCTCCTCTTCAATCTCGATTATCGGCTCAACCGGCTCCAAACTTTCCTCCACGGCCTCCTCAATAGGAATCATGGCGGGGGTGGTGTCCTTCCCGCCTCTAGTAGTGACGGCAACTACGGCGTTGATGTGGCCCGTGTTGCCCCGTGGGTTTTGCTCCGGTTGCGCCGGCAATCTTTGAGTGTTCCGGTTGAGCAACGCTAATTGCTCCGATATTTGAGCCACTACGGTATTGAGAGATTCTTGCCCCGCCTTCAAAGTAGCATTCACCTTATTCTGCTCGACCATGAACGCTTCCACTCTAGTTTTGAAATCGGATCGTTGTGGAGCTTGTGGAGGGTTTTGGTTTTGATTCCTCCACCCTTGATTGTATCCGGGAGGCCTATAAGGTGGGACTTGTTGCTTTGGTTGGAAGTTTTGTTGTGTAGGTCCCCTCGGCAGATAGTATTGTTGTTGGGGTGGTGGTGGTCGAGCTTGATTAGGCGGTTGTTGTGGCGGGTTCAAAGCTCCTTCATTGTTGGCGTAGGAGAATCCCGGGTGATTTCTTGCGGCCGGATTGGACCAATAACCTTGGTTCCCCGCAACATATTGCACTTGCTCCAAGGATCCTTCTCCTTGCTCTCCTCCCGAATACATGGCTTGAGGTTGGTCTTGCCAATCACTCATTTGGCTTTCCGGCGCGGAGGTGGAAGGGCTTCCTTGGGGCTCCGTGATGAATTTCTCCAATCTCTCCACCACCTTGTGGAGAGAATCAAATTTGCTCGTAAGCTCCGCTACGGCCTTTGCCTCGTAGATGCTAGTCGGCTTTAAGGAGGACGTAGAGTGTCCTCGCTCATCGCCCCATTGTTGGTTATTAGAGGCCATCTCCTCAATTAGGGCCGTAGCTTCCTCGGGAGTCTTTGACAAGATTGCACCATTCGCCGCGGCATCAATAATTTGTTTGGTCCCCGGTTGGAGACCGTTGTAGAAGCTATGCACTAACTCCCAATCTTCTATACTGTGGTGCGGGCACTGGTGCTGCAAATCCTTAAATCGCTCCCAAGCTTCATAGAGCGTCTCGTGTGGTCCTTGCTTGAAGGACATGAGAGTGCTCCGGATCTTCACCGTCTTGGATGGTGGATAGAATTTATCAATGAATGCATCCGCCAACCCGTCCCAAGAGGTGAAAACTCCGTCAGCTTGCGTCCTCAGCCAATAGAGTGCTTTGTCCTTTAGCGTGAAGGGGAAGAGGCGCAGTCTGATGGCATCAATCGGGACCCCCGGCATTTGGAAAGTGGCGCACTTCGACAAGAATGATTGGATGTGGTAGTGGGGGTTCTCGTGAGCGTTCCCATGAAATGGGTCTTGTTGCATCAAAACCACCAATCCCGTCTTTAGCTCGAAGTTCTTGTCGGCCGCCAACTCCGGCACGGCGATGGATGACGTAGTAGAAGAGGTTTTAGGCTGAAGCCTATCGCGAATAGAAATTATTCTCGCCATTCTCTCCGCCAATTCTTCGGGAGTTTCCCGGTTGGTCATAAACCCCCCTTCCGGATATTGTCTCCTTTCCGCTCTGAGTCTCCGCGCGGTACGTTCGATCTCGGGATCGAATAATAGGGCTTCGGAGTCCGCCGTAGATCTCGTGTACATGCACAGTGAAAACAGAGTTTCAAAGAGATGATTAGTACCGTGGAAGGGTTAGGTAAAAATAGCAAAGGAAATAATAATGGTAAAAGAAATAAAATAAAAAGAAAATAAAAGAAAGAAATAGCTAGGTGAAAAAGAATCAAACGCAATCGCCTCCCCGGCAACGGCACCAAAAACTTGATCGCGCCCCGGCGTACACGTCCCGAGGCGACGGTTGTAGTTTTACCGCAAGCGCACAGTATAGCGGCGAGCGGGTATCGAACACAGGGAGGACGAATGACCGTGCTTGCTCCTAATCAACCTGGCTATTCAGAGGGATAATTGCCTTGGGCGATCCTGTCACAATCGTCAGACAAAAGTGCAAAATATCAAATCAAATAGAGAACGCCTAGGGAATGGGGAATCCCCACTACTCACCGTATTTCACAATTGTGGTTCGCCGGTATCGAAATCGCTAGGATGAGAATTCGGATGAACTAGTTGCAACTAAATGTGGAACCAGGCTCACGCTCTCGCGCTGTTGCCGGTCTATAGCTATCCTGGGTTTGGGTCCAATCTCTTGCAAACCCTAGCCTAGGGAAGCTAGCATTAGGATCAACATCATCGTCCAATTGCGCACCGAGCCCAATCTCTTGCAAACTCGGTCCACAATCTAGATTAGGATAGTTCCTACCCGTCCAATCTCTTGCAAACGGGTATCGGCACGGAATTGCAACCGGAGATCCTAGCATCGGTCCAATTTCTTGCAAACCGATACTTCGAAAATCCGACTCCAACCCAATTCGGATTTCTAGGGCTTCCTATCGAATTGGGATCCAATCTCTTGCAAATCCCTATTGACGTGAATACCTAGCTATCCGTAGTAATTCGATCCCAATCTAATCCCTAATAACAATCCTGGCTCAATTCCTACCAATTCAACACAAATACGAAATTGGGCTTGTAGGGTTCATCCCCACGCCCCAAGACGTGGAGACTACTCACTAATCATAGCAATAGCACAATAATTGGCAAAGAAATAGACAATGGAATTCATCACAACAATGATATAAACAATAAAAATAGAGTTTTTGTGGAAGAGAAGTGCAAACCAATGTAGATCTTCAATCAACCCAACAAAAATCCAAGTTTTTCTCTTCACCAATCACAATTAATAAAGCTAAAAAGTAGACTCAAAAAGCTGCAAAAAATCTGAGAGGTGGCTCCCCAAACTAGGGTAAAAACAGAGCTTAAATAGCCCCAAAAATCGTCCAAAAATCCTGACCAAAACGCCCCTGCACAGCCTGTTTTCCGCAGATTTCGCTACAGGCTGCGCATCGCACTCGGCCGAGTGACAAAAGTCGCTCGGCTGAGTGAAAACCCTGTCAATTTTCCAGTAAGTCGGGGACTTCAGGGGTCTTCAGTTCGGGGGTGGCTCGGCCGAGTGAGTTGTCGTCACTCGGCCGATGGCTTCACTTCACTCGGGCGGACGGGATTTGCCACTCGGCCGAGTGGGTCTTCTGAAGCTCAGATGGCCGAAAAACAGTAACTTCGGTCTTTTTGAGGGCCTTCGTCTGGGCGCCACTCGGGTGGACGTGATATCGTCACTCGGCCGATGTGGTCTCCGTCGCTCGGCCGAGTACACATGGAAGTCGTGTCTGAACGGGTCGGCCGAGCAGTGTCTCGCTGGTCGGCCGAGTGGCTCCTCCACTCGGCCGAGTGGGACACAAAAAATGCCCAAACTGGTCGTTTTGGCCTCCTCGTCGCTCCTGCGACGTCCATTCTTCTTCCGCTCCTCTCTAACAGCAAAATACCCCTCGGGGAGGTCGTCGGTGGCCGTCTATCGTGAGCGCATCTCATGATCACTCCAAATCGCGCCAAATCACCTGAAATGCGACAAAAACAACAAAGCGTGAAAAGCATCGCAATATCGTCGATATATCGTGAAAAACATGATTTGGGCGATCTAAATGGCATGCAAACATGCGGAAAAAAGGGTGTAAAATAAGGAGTGATCATGGGCATCCCGCATGGTTTAATCCCACAAGCCAAAAAATTCATAAAGTCCGCGTACCAAGGCACTTCTCCGGGCCTTATGGCGTATAGCCTCTCATCAACAAAGGTTTCATCGATAGGTAAACTCTCATCCTCTTTGTCACGGATAAGCCTAGACAAATGATCCGCCACAACGTTGTCCGTACCCTTCTTATCTATGATTTCCAAATCAAATTCTTGCAACAGGAGAATCCACCTAATCAACCTTGGCTTGGCCTCTTTCTTGCTTAGAAGATACTTCAATGCCGCGTGGTCGGTGTGGACAATTATCTTGGAACCAAGGAGGTAGGAGCGAAACATTTCAATGGAATAGACGACCGCTAGAAGCTCTTTCTCGGTAGTTGTATAATTCTTCTGCGCGTCATCCAACGTTTTACTTGCATAGAATATTGCATGTAACTTTCTGTCTTTCCTTTGTCCTAACACCGCTCCAATGGCTTGGTCACTTGCATCACACATGAGCTCAAAGGGAAGGCTCCAATCCGGTGGTTGTATGATGGGTGCAGAAATTAGTGCTTCCTTCAATGTATTGAACGCCCGCAAGCATTCTCCTGAAAAAACAAATGGAACATCTTTAGCAAGCAAGGAGGTAAGGGGCCAGGCAATCAAGGCGAAATCCTTGATAAAGCGGCGGTAAAACCCTGCATGACCAAGAAAGCCCCTAATGCCCTTAACATTAATAGGAGGAGGGAGTTTCTCGATTACCTCGATCTTCGCCTAAGCAACCTCAATCCCTCTTGAGGAGACAAGGTGCCTAAGAACTATCCCTTCGGTGACCATGAAGTGACACTTCTCCCAATTAAGAGTAAGATTATGTTGTTGACATCTTTTAAGAACTTTGGTAAGATTAGCCAAACAAGAATCAAACTCACTTCCATAAACTGAGAAATCATCCATGAAAACTTCCATAATATTTTCAATGTAGTCGGAAAAAATGGAGGTCATGCACCTCTGAAAGGTGGCGGGTGCATTACAAAGACCAAATGGCATTCTACGGTAAGCATAGGTGCCATAGGGACAAGTGAAAGTAGTCTTTTCTTGGTCGTCTTCATGCAAAGGGATTTGGAAGAAACCCGAATACCCATCCAAATAATAAAAGTATTTATGTTTAGCAAGGCGTTCGAGCATTTGGTCAATGAAGGGTAATGGGTAATGTTCTTTTCGGGTGGCTTTATTTAGTTTTCTATAATCAATGCACATTCGCCATCCCGTGACAGTGCGTGTAGAAATGGGCTCTCCTTTATCGTTTTTTATAACGGTCATCCCCCCTTTCTTGGGGACGACGTGAACGGGGCTAACCCATCTACTGTCAGATATAGGGTAGATAATTCCGGCCTCAAGCAATTTCAGGATTTCCTTTTTGACCATCTCCTTCATGTTGGGGTTCAACCGCCTTTGAGGCTCTATGGAGGTGGCGTCAGTGTTTTCCAAATGGATTCTATGCGTGCAAAGCCTAGGGCTAATCCCCTTAAGATCAGAGATAGTGTAACCAAGGACATCCTTGTGACTCCTAAGAACATCTAGGAGTCTCTCAAGTTGATCATGAGTGAGGTGGGAGTTAACTATCACCGGGAAGGTTAATTTATTACCCAAGAAAGCATACCTTAGGTTCGGTGGTAATTGTTTAAGCTCTACCTCAAGAGGTGCCGTACCCTCTGCTTCGTCAGCTTGTGTAAGTTTGGCCTCTCCTTCAACATCTGAGTTTAGCACTTGTTCGGGTGGTGCACTCTCAAGTGGAGGTTCAGATTCGCTTCTTGGTGAGGACGGTGCATCTGAATAGACACTGCATAATTCCGCGTGGGCATCGATAGGGCCTCCACTTTGCTCCGGTTCATTCCTGAGACCAATAGATATGTCAGTTAATCCATAAACGCAGGAGTAGGGGTCGTAGAGTGCACTTCCCTGAATATCGGTATGTCCAGTGGATTCCTCGGGGATGTAGCACTTCTCGATGCATGTTCTGCTGTCTTCGAAATATAGCGTGTTGTCTCTCACGTAAACTCTGATGTCGCCCCCAATTGTCCCATCCGGGGAGATTTGATCCATCACGAAGCATGCAAATAATTGTTCGACGGGGTCTTCGATGTTAATAGCAAAAGCTCCAGTGGTGTGGACCTCATCAACAAGTTCCTTAAGGAGCTCTGCAAAGGATTCATCATCTCCCTGGCCAGACTCAGTCATTGGCTTTGCATCCCCCATGTTACCTGTTAAGATCTTGTGGAAAATTTTGGGAGAGCGTGCAAATTGGGCTGTAAGCAGAGTTAGAAAAGAATGAAGAAATAAATAAATAAATAAATTGAAGAATAACCGGGTGATCGAAATCAAACTCCGTCAAAAACCTTCCCCGGCAATGTCGCCAAAAACTTGATCGCCCGCCCCGAACACACACCCGGGACGGGGGACTAACCAGTCTTACCGCAAGCGCACAGTGTAGCGGCGAGCGGGTATCAAACACGAGGAGGACAAATGACGGTGTCTTCTTCAATTCACCTGGCTATAAGAACAGTCGAGAAATATTCGCAATAAAGCAGTCACAGTCGTTCAATTGTATAAAGGAAATATCAAATTAATAAAGACGCCTAGGGATAGGGAATCCCCGCTACAAATCGTATCTCGTCATTGTGATTCGTAGGTTTCACAATTGCTGGACTTGTAATTCAGGTGAACTAGTTGCAACTAAATGTAGAACCAAGCACACGCTCTCGCGCTATTGCCGGTCTATAGCAAACCTAGGGTAGGGTCCAATCTCTTGCAAACCCTAACCTAGGCAAGCTAGCGTGAAGAACAACATCATCATTCAATCGTATCTCGAGCCCACTCTCGTGTAAACTCGAGCTACGACCTAGGTTGGGATAGTTCCTACCCGTCCAATCTCTTGCAAACGGGTATTGGTATAGAATCGCAATTGAAAACCCTTGTTTCGGTCCAATCTCTTGCAAACCGATTCCGGAGAAACCCAATTGTAGCCCAATTCGGATTTCTAGGTCTTCCTATCGAGTTGGGATCCAATCTCTTGCAAATCCCAATCGGTATGAATCCCTAGCTATTCGTATTAAATCAATCCCAAACTAACCCTAATATATTCCAGCAAGTATTTCACTGTAGGATCCTGCCAAAACAGAGTTAGGATCGATAAATAAAGTTGAGACTTACGCTTGCGTATGCGGCACGGTAGTCTCGGAACTTTGCCTTCGGATTCGCCACGACGGATCGAGTCTTCTCACGAACGGAGTAAGGCTACTAAATCCACAATCTAAATCTCTACTTTTAGATTAAGAACTTGGATAGAGGGAGAGGAAGTATTTCGGCAGAGCTTCGCTAGAATGAAAATACATGCAAGAATGCCATGCTAAAAGTGTAAGTAAATGGCTAACCCTTGGGTCTTATTTATAGCCCCCAAGGTAGTTATTTTAGGAGCAATTGTTCCTTTGGAACAATTTAACTAAGGTGTACCATCGTACATGGCATATTATAAGCTTAAGTTGTACCATATGCATGGTACAATATAAGCTTAAGATATTACCCCTTTATTAGCCATATGTCGCATGCACTTATGCACATATAATGCGACTTTCCCATCAATCTAGAGATCCTCTCCGCAAGGGAACATATTCCCTTTGCGCACGACTTCGTGTACGCGACGTTCGAGGTCCGTATTCCCTCGTACATCCCCTACAAGGGTGTACTAATGTCTTCCATATCCAACATCTCCCACTCACACTTGAGGGGATTGTAAGAGAACGTCTTTCTCTTAGTTCTTTCATCTATCATACCGAGAAATAGACCGTGCGACCGTCATGCGCGTAGAGTCTGTTGTTGTGCACTTGTTAGAGATACACAACGACCTCGAAGGTGCAAAGTTGAGTAGTTCAACGCATGCTTTACCCTAGATTATTTCTTCACATTTCTTATACTTTATATTCAACAATTGAATCCCATCTGGATCACAATTGGCTGGCCAGCTTTGAATCATTAAAGTCCAAATGCGAATATGAAATCAATCTTCCTCTTCTTGCGAACCTTCTGATCTTGACTTGATTCGCTTTTCTAACGTGCCCCGCGGAGCCGAATTATCATAGCCCATTAGCAACACGCTAAGATAGCGATCATCTCGTCAAATCTAAAGGAACCAATTGGAGTCCTTGAGGGTAAGAGTTAAGACCCGTATGGCCTTTGAGTCTCACATAATAGCAAACATTATTGCTACTAACTCAGTGGTCGAAATGCATACGTGGTATGAACACGTATTACAACATCACTCCTTTCCCAGGGAGAGTATGTCTTAATGATGTTGTACGGATGAAAGATCAGACACCACAGTGCCTATCTTTTGAGTCCCCTTACTACTCATGAAATATTCCCGGACTCTCATCCTGCATAAGACAGATAGGATTTAAAAAATCCTATGAGATCTCTTTCAAATATCCTTGTGATACAGATCTCAGATCTTTTGTAAGCATTCATATGATGCAGATCTTTCATTCGACTATCTTGTTTAAGTCACGACTCTAAATCATTTGTCTAATGATTTTGACTTTAAACTAGTCTCATCTCTATCTTATCCATCTGATAAGATAAGGCGGTTGCTCATGTGAGAGAGCCAACCTTAATCTGTCCGACATACACACAATAAAATAGCTGAGACTTAAACACAAATGTATATAAAATCATTTGTAAGAAACTTGTATGCAAATTAAACTTTGATCTTCTATAGACATGGGAAATATTACATGATACAGCTCAGCACCTACGCATTCACATAGATGATAAGTGTTTGAAAAACACATCTCTGGGGATCGCCTTAGTAAGGGGATCCGCTATCATCTCATTCGTGGATATGTATCCTATGTCTACTTCCTTCTGTTTGTCATAGTCCTTCGCAAACTTGAATCGAATATCAATGTGTTTGGTCTTACAATGAAATTTAGGATCTTTGACATAGGCAATCGAAGCTTGACTATCACTGTATATAGGAACAGTGCTCGAGTCAGTGGCATCCGTTAGCCTGTCTAAGAATTTCCTAAGCCAAACAGCTTCTTGGACCGCCATGCTGAATGCTACGAATTCGGCTTCCATGGTTGATAGGGCGATGCAGGTTTGCTTCTTGCTGCTCCAGGATATTGCACCATTCCCGAGCAAGAAAACAAAGCCTGAGGTAGATCTTCGCTCGTCGAGATCACCTGCCCAATCAGCATCGGTATAGCCTTCGAGTCTCAAGGTATTGCCTTGATAGCACAACGCATAGTCCGCAGTCCCTTTGAGGTACCTTAATATCCTCTTCACCGCTTTCCAGTGTGCCTGTCCTGGGTTGGATTGGTAACGGCTTACCATACCAACAGCATAGCAAATGTCCGGTCTGGTACACATCATGGCGTACATCAGACTCCCGACAGCACTGGAGTATGGAACCTTTTCCATAGCTTTCTTTTTCTTTTGGATCTTTGGGACACATCTCCAAACATAGACCCTCGCCTTTGCTTATTGGAGTATCAATTGGCTTGCAGTCCTGCATATTAAACTGTTCTAAAACTTTCTTTATATATGTCTCTTGAGAGAGAGAAAGAAGTTTCTTGGAACGATTCCTTGAGATCTTAACCCCAAGGATATATGCAGCTTCACCCATGTCTTTCATTTCAAAGACGGATGAAAGCCAAGCTTTGATATCCATGATAAGACACTTATCATTACCGGCTATGAGTATGTCATCTACATAAAGAGACATAATTACATACTTGTTCTTAATCCTCTCAATGTATACGCAGTTGTCTTCGTCGAGCATGGAGAAACCATACGACAAAACGACTTCTTGAAATCGCATATACCACTGTCTTGAGGATTGTTTAAGACCATATATGGATTTACGAAGTTTACAAACCTTATGTTTGTTTTCTTCTTGTACGAACCCGTTTGGTTGTTCCATGTAGATCTCCTCATCTAGTTCTCCGTTAAGAAAAGCAGTCTTTACATCCATCTGATGTAACTCGAGGTCCAAACAAGCCACCATTGCCAGAATTAAGCGAATGGAGGTAAAACGCACGACAGGAGAGAAAGTCTCTTCGTTGTCTATTCCTTCCTGTTGCGTGAAACCTTTCGCAACAAGGCGAGCTTTATATTTCTCGATGGAGCCATCAGCCTTATGCTTGATTTTGAGAACCCACTTGTTCCCAATGGCTCTACGTCCCTTAGGTAAATCAACCAAGTCCCAGACTTGGTTTGTTTTCATGGATTGAAGTTCTTCTTCCATCGCCGATATCCATTTATCTTTAGCAGAGCATGTGACGGCCTGTTTGAAATTTGCAGGTTCGTCATCATCTTGTAGTAATGTCAAGAATGTTTGAGGAAATTCATCCTCAAATCTCAGAGGTGTTAGCCTCGTTCGATTACTACGTCTTGCTTGAGTTTGATCACTCCCACTTGGAATGACATCACTCCCACTTGGAATAACATCACTCCCACTCGGAATAGGATTGTTATTGTTCGTATCATCCATTGGTGAAGTTTGAAACGTATTTTCTTCTTCACCAAGAATTCTCCCACTCGAACGTTCCGATCCTTCTTGATCCCAAGTCTCAAACAAGGATAAGTCTTGACTTATCTCACCCTGTCTTGGAAACTCGTTTCCCAAGAAGACAACATTCCTCGATTCGAATTCTATTAGACCCCCATTGTCCTCTTGACCGACGAAAACATATCCTTTGGAGTTTTCAGCATATCGGATGAAGATACACTTCCTCCCACGTGGCCCAAGTTTGCCATATTTGTGAGAGGATAAATGTGCGTAAGAGGCACAACCCCAAGGTTTTAGAATGCTTAAGTCTGGAGTTCTATTGTTCCACAACTCATAAGGAGTAGAACTTACCGACTTTGAGGGTACACGGTTTAAGATGAATGCTACCGTCAATAATGCATCACCCCAAAAGGTGATGGGCAAATTTGCCTGAGACATCATTGATCGGACCATTTCCATCAATGTCCTATTTCTTCTTTCCGCAACACCGTTTTGTTGCGGAGTATAAGGCATAGTTATTTGATGAACTATGCCTTTTTCATCACAGAGTTCCTTAAAACTCGTTGATTGATATTCTCCACCCCGATCGGTTCGCAAGACCTTTATCTTGCGATCTAGTTGATTTTCCACTAAACTCATATAGTTTTTGAAGCAAGATAAAGCTTCGTGTTTGTGGGAAATCAAATAAATGTGACCGAAACGGGTGAAGTCATCAATGAAGGTGATGAAATAGGACTTCCCGCGTCTTGTCTTAACATTCATTGGACCGCAAATGTCCGAATGGATAAGCTGTAATGGAACTTCGGCCCTTGTGCCAGTTCCAAACGGCTTGCGACAAGTTTTTCCTACAAGACAATGTTCGCAAGTTGACATTTCAACTTTTGAAACATTAGATAGCAAGCCACTTTTGGCAAGTCTATCCATTCTAGTTGGTCCAATGTGACCAAGTCTTGCATGCCAACAAATGATCTCATATTCAGAATTAGAAGCATTTGTCAAATGGAAACTTTCATTAATAGAAGAAGAATCATCACACATAGTGTTTAAAACAATCAATCCATTACAAACATTACCCGACCCAATTAAAGAACTATTACAAACAAGGTCAACTTTTTGTTCATAGAACCTCCATACATAACCTAAAGACATTAACATGACCACGGATACGATATTTCTTCTAATATCTGGAGCAAAGAGGACGTCGTGCAATAATAAAGTCCGGCCGTTGTCGAGAACTAGCTTGCATGTTCCGACGCCTTTGACTTCAACACGAGTGTTGTTGCCGACATAAATCCACTTTGTTCCTTGAGTTATCTTTCGATACTCTACGAAGAACCTTCTGTCCTTCGCTACGTGGTCTGTGGCCCCTGAATCAATCAACCAAAAATAGTTAGATTCAGCAAGAAACACGGAACTAGAAACACATATGTAACTAGCCCTACAAGTTACCTTATCACTTCCATCCGTACACGTACGGGCGAAGTGACCGTACTTGTTGCACTTAAAGCACTTGATCTTCTTCAAGTTTTTCTTCTTTGAGTGCACATTCGTTTGCCACTTTTTGTTCTTAGTCTTCTTTGAGGTTTCCGGTTCTTGCTTTCGTTCGTTCACAAACCTTAAGAGTTTATTCTTCCGCTTATTTCCTCCATGTGAGGAACTAGCGGCCATGTGCACTTCTGCACTTGGTTTTGCGGCTTGAATCCGCTCTTCCTTGAGTTCGAGGTGTTTCGATACATCGCTTAAAGTTTTAATGCACTCATTATGAGTGAGGTGCATTTTCATGTTATCCCAGCTATCTGGGAGTGAACGAATGACTGCTTGGATCTGCTGTTCGTCAGACAGCGTAACACCCGCATCCTTTAATTCAGATATGAGATTCGCCATGTGGCGGAGATTCTTTTTCATAGAGTGATCTCGCCGCATCTTGTACGAATCAAATTGAATATTTAAGGAGCGGAGTTTGGTAACCGAAGTTACACCAAACTTTATTTCTAGCTCAGACCATATGTCTTTGGCTAGGTCGAATTCCCGAAATAGACGCATTATGTCATTGTCCATTGCGGACAGTAACGTAATATGTGCTATTTTGTTCTTTCGAGTCCAAGTCTCATAAGCTTCACAGTCCCTCTTGTGTTGGGCCGTATTGCCCAACTCAGGTTCTTCCATTATGTTTTGGAGTGTTTCAAGCACATCTTGCTCCTCCAAAACATATTGGATTTTTATTGACCAAAGTTTATAATTGTCGCCGTTGAGCTTTTCACCTTTGTTAAGCTCTGCGACAATGTTCTTAGAAGCGGTAGACATATTCGAATCAAAAAACTGCAAAGAAAAATGAAAAACACGATCAAAATTCTATGCATAAAGTTTCGATTCTTTAAACACTTGATAAGTTCCTTGGATAAGCTGAAATGTTACTCTAGAATCGAGAAGTTCACTACGTTCCCAACTACCATCTAGAAGTAACTTTCAAAGTATCCCTCTTACTTATCTCATGTGAAAAAGAAATCAGAAATGATACACGTATGGTACCAGCAGCGGAAAAATATTTTTGAAAAACATATCTTTCAAAATGGAATAGGTGAGAGTTAGCGCAAAGAATTTTAGCGCAACAATTGCCAAGCCACGAGACCTGTTCTACACACCCATGGGTTAGATAACCATGGCCGGATCGTGGTAGGACTTGGAATTCTAAATTGCGCTATCCCGATTAAGGACGGGACATAACCTATTTGAAAAACACCTTTTTCAAAAATTTGAAATACATTGGCTAATCTCCGTAGAGTAGAGCACAATGTCATAAGTACATTGGCTAATCTCCGTAGAGTAGAGCACAATGACATGGCTAATCTCGCATGAAGTAGAGCACTATGGCTAATCTTCAAGGAGTAGAGCCCAAGAAAAAACTTTATAAAATGAAAGCCCCGTATGGGCTAGTCGGCACATTCGTGTTTGACCAAGGCCTTTTGACACCCCGTATGGGCTAGTCGGCAAGTTCGTGATCGACCAAGACCTTATGCCGGATTGGTCGACCAAAACACCCAAATTGGTCGACCAAAAAATTGGTCTTCATCACTCCCGGCCAGGGCCCCTGCCCTGGCCGAGGCTGGCCAAGGGCCTCTGCCCTGGCCGGCCAGGGGCGGCCTGCGGCAGCCCTGGCCACTGCCAGGGCCGACCGGGCCACTGGCCTGGCCTCGGCCAGAGGCCGGCCAGGCCTCTGCCTGGCCTGGCCTAGGCCAGAGGCCCCTGGCCGGGGCCAGGGCGGCCAGGCCCTGGCCGGGGCCAGGGCCCCTGCCCTGGCCTTGTCCAGGGCTACCAGGCCCTGGCCTGAGGCCAGGGCGCTGCCCTGGCCTCTGCCAGGGCGGCCAGGCCCTTTGGCCATGGCTGGTCTCCCCCCTTCATGGGGTTGCCGCACACCCCGTCGGATGGGTGGCCGTGGTGGTTATTGGCCGTAGCCAACCCCCTCCGCATGGGGAGGGGGGTGCATGGCCTTCATAGCCCATTTGGCCATGGTGCACATGCACTAAAATTCATCTTCCCCGATGGGAATAACCACCATCTTCTTTTCAGGTGAAGCACCCGTTCATCGAGGAAGTAGTTAGCCTCCAATGGCCGTATGCCAAAAAATTAACCCACTTCAAAAATTCGTAAACTACGCGCTCCACATGAAGAGAGCGCCCATTCCCTATGAATGGAGACTCATCATCCATGAAGAGAGCGAGTTTGACGATATGAACGGTCGGTTCTTCCCGTCACGGAGAGTTCCTGCCATATCCGTAATGACAGAAGACCCTAACGTGAAAAGAACAACCGCTGCGTTCTCTCCGTCACGAAGCGTTCCTACCATATCCATAATGGTAGGATACCCATTCGTGAAAAAGACAACGACTCGTTCATAGTTTCGAAGGGGCGACGGTTTGACCGGAGCGAATCCGTATGGCTCTGATACCAATGTAGGATCCTGCCAAAACAGAGTTAGGATCGATAAATAAAGTTGAGACTTACGCTTGCGTATGCGGCACGGTAGTCTCGGAACTTTGTCTTCGGATTCGCCACGACGGATCGAGTCTTCTCACGAACGGAGTAAGGCTACTAAATCCACAATCTAAATCTCTACTTTTAGATTAAGAACTTGGATAGAGGGAGAGGAAGTATTTCGGCAGAGCTTCGCTAGAATGAAAATGCATGCAAGAATGCCATGCAAAAAGTGTAAGTAAATGGCTAACCCTTGGGTCTTATTTATAGCCCCCAAGGTAGTTATTTTAGGAGCAATTGTTCCTTTGGAACAATTTAACTAAGGTGTACCATCGTACATGGCATATTATAAGCTTAAGTTGTACCATATGCATGGTACAATATAAGCTTAAGATATTACCCCTTTATTAGCCATATGTCGCATGCACTTATGCACATATAATGCGACTTTCCCATCAATCTAGAGATCCTCTCCGCAAGGGAACATATTCCCTTTGCGCACGACTTCGTGTACGCGACGTTCGAGGTCCGTATTCCCTCGTACATCCCCTACAAGGGTGTACTACACTACAACAAAACTAGTCATTTACAACTTTCATGTGACAACGTTTCTATTTTTATAGTTGTAATAAATGTTTACCACAACTTTTTTCTGTTTGAAAGTTGTAAAAAATGTTTATCACAACTTTTTTATCCTGGATAGTTGTAAAAAATGGTTATTACAACTTTTTTTCCTGAATAGTAGTAAATGTTAAAGTAGATACCACAACTTTTTTTTATCTAAAAGTTGTAAAAAATGTTTATTACAACTTTTTTATATAGATAGTTGTAAAAAATATTTATTACAACTTCTTTCATAAATAGTTGTAATGGGTGATTTTCCATTAGTGACAAGCTGGTGAACACTTGAATGGCAAACTTGTAAATAAGCAACTAGAAGAGCTTTTAGATGAGTTGCGCTGAAAACCAATACTCCTCAATTTTTTGCCGCGGCTCTAAAAATTTTCCCCCGTGCCCCCAAATTGTTTGCAGCGGCGCTGAAGAAAACCCCTCGCGCTCTTCAAAAGTTAATTCTGTCCGTCAACTCCGGCAACTCCGCCAGGTTGAAGAAAGTGTCGTCGTCGTCGGAGACTTTGATCGTCGGTGGTTTGACGTGACACCATCCCCGACACCGCCTAACGCCATCAAGTTATAACCCTAATTTTCGTTCCGTCGGGGATTTCGATGTGGGCTAGGCTCCACCAGCAGTGGTATTGGCCGTGGTGGCGGATGGAGTCGACGGGGACCAAGAATTCAACCGCCGTCGAAAAACCCTAATTCATCCTCCAATACACGTCGATCGAAATCCTGGATTGAGGAGCACTGAATCTCCCAATTCTAACCCTAATTTCATAGGAGACTAGACATCGGATCAGTCTTCTGTCAATCAAAAAGGTTAGGTTTCTAGGCTTCTCTTGAATTTTTGAACATTTATGTATCTTTATTAAAATTCTAACATATGAAAATATTTTCACAAATCAAGGCCTCCGTCTCGCTCTCTTGCAAAACAAGGCGTGTGTGGCTTTTGATCCTAATTTAGCCAAGGTGAGATGGTGTCCTTAAGTTTTTTATGGTAAAATTGGGGTTTGGATGATGGCCTGGTGTGATTCTTGTAAGAAGTTGGATTTTTTCGATGTGTAGCTGTAAGTTATACTTAAGTTTATTTCGTTGATGATTTTGATACTTGTAAATTTAATTTACAGTTACTAATTATCTTCATGTTAGACATGATTTCATTAGTGGCTGAAACTTGTAAATTTGGCTAATGCACCCTTTTGACTTATAGCTAATTCAAATTTAGTAATTCCAATTTATACATTCCATAAATGAGGCGTGTGGGTGTGTACAATCAATCATGAATGCGTGCATTATTGCAAAGTCACAGTAGTAGACATTTTGGCAAAACATGCAAGAAGTTGTAAATGACTATGTAAAAATACGTTTTGGTATGTTTTGTTAAGACAAGAATGGCAGGTTCACCAATGTGCCATCAATAATGGCAGGTTCACCAATGTGCCTTCAATAAAAAGATAAACATAAACAAATATATAAGAAAGGAAACCAAAGCCCTGAATATTTTGTTATTCTTTCTCCATATCGGTCATATGTTACAATACAAGGCTGTATCGATGTGATGATCCAGAGTTGATATCAGGATGCATCTGAACTAGTTGCTACTTCAAAAGGAAATCAGTTAAGACAAGTATCTCATGCCGTTCACAGGGGCGATAGAAGAAAGTAGCAATTAATTTTGCAGACTGCAAACATTTTGGAGTGTTGGCTTGGCCTACAAGGTATGACTCAATTTAATTAAACTAATTAGAATATTAGTCATCCGCCACGTTAATTCATCAGTCTATGATAGACAGCTAGTTAGATATTCTAGCTGTTCAAAACTATCTACGAATCTATTGCAGCTAGTTATGGTATACTTTTTGAAATCGAAGCGTGGTTTATATAAGGACATTTTAGACACACATGAAAACAGAGAATAAAATTTAAGTATTATTTTAATATTTAATTGCAAACTGTATAAGAACATATTGAATTTTGAAGTTTCTAATTTATAGAATTATTTTGATTTTTAATTATTCTATTTCATGTTTGCTGGTTTACGGTTACTGACATCTTTGTGGTGTTTGTGTGTATATTCATGTGATTGATTACACACATCTTATCTTCCCCAGGTTTATACATACATGAAGTTCTGGTGGGATGCTTACATGAGTACTCAGTGTATGTGAAATAGAAATTTTTGGCAGGATTATGACACGGCTCTATTCATTCTTAAACACCTTTATCGTGACAAACCTGATGAACCCGAGGAGCTGCCAAGCAGGGAAGGCAGCGTGCAATCCCAGGGAAGACAAATAACCCTATTCTATGATAAGGATTCATTGGATGAAAACCTTCCTTTGACATTCTCCGACATTTCATTAGTTAGTGAGTTTGCAAGGAAATCAAGGAGGGCCATGAGTCATGAGTATCACTTCTCGGTGATTCGTGGCGTAAGAGTTACCTCTATTGGCATAGATGAGTAAGTAATTGCTTCAACTGTGTCTACGTCTTGTTTTTACTAGCAGAATTCACAGTTGGTTGCGTGAAAATTTGTTTGCTGGAATATGTATAAAAATTACAACATAAAAAGTATATATTTGATATATATTGCTACTTTATTGACTCCATGAGTTTGCTTGTGTGCTGCCGGCTGTGTAGGCCAGAACTGTAGTAGATTTACTCGAAACTAATGTGTGTGAATCCATGCATTATTTTAATTTGAAGTAAAAGTGGTGGATAAACTCTTGGGGTCGGTGCATCAAGAATTTCATTTGTTCTCAAAATCATCATTGGTGTATAGGAAACCACATGGCTGATACAAACCACTGAGTTTTGTTCACAACAGGAAGCATATACATTTTGGTATGTTCACTGCCACACCTTTGTAAAAATTGTATGCATTTATACTTCTGCAATCAAAGCATGATCAGATTGTATGTCGATAGTTTTCTGGCAACAAAATGATATATAGTTGTTGTAAATAGACTTTGTTCAGATCTTCAGACATGCTATGGTTTCAAATCGTTGTTGAGGGGTTCAAATTTACTGTAGTTTGCAAAGATTTGATTGTGGAATTGTAACTCATTTTTGTGTTTTGGTGTATTTCATTATACAAAAGTTGTCTTAACTGAACTCCATGAGATCCAGAGTTGATAACTAGTTGCTACTTTTAAAGGACCGATTGCCTTTTGCATATCAGGATGCATCTGAACTTTTAATTAGTAATGATATGCTTTATTTTCTCAATGTTCTTTTTAGTGAAGCTTATACCTGTATGTTTTTCAAGAGCCATGCTTTGTAGTTCAACATTATCAGAGAACTGAATAAATAAAAGCATAAGATAATCTTCCTTGCTTTACTAATGGAGATTCAACATCATTTGACTTGCTTTCCGATTAGAAGGTAACTGGTCATTGTTGCAGAATTAAAACCGCAACCTTTCTTTTGGTAAATTCCCACTTAGGACAGATTGCTTGATTTAATGATCTCGAGATTGTTTACTTTAACTCAACTAATTTTACAACTTCATCAAGCTTGCTATTCCATCCGCTACCATGATGTGGTCTGTATCATATCAGAATTTTGTATGCTCATCGTCAATAGATTTTTGATGATCAATTTCATTGTCGCCTGATCACAGCTTGGAGTTCTGGGCATTTGAGGTTCTTGTGCTTCTCGCGGGTCTTCTTCGAAATCCAAAGCTGCAAACATCGGTGATGTCAATAGTGTGAGCATATATTTCATATTTCTGCCATATCTGAGAAAACATTACACTGACCATAAAATGAGCACAACTATTTCATACAGACTATGCCTTTGATAAATTTCTGTTTTGTTTTACATGATCAAAATTTTCATTCATTCAGTTTGATAGAAATCTACTCCTCACAGCCTCAACACGACAGCATTGGTGTATATGATCTCCATGGGTCTGGGTGCAGCCGTGCGGTTAGGTAATTTCACTCCCAGTGTTCTTTGCATGTTAACCAACCGAGCCCTTGTGCGTTTCTTGCAGCACCCGTGTCTTAAATGAGTTGGGCACCTACAATCCTCAGGCCGCTTGCCTGGCTGTTTTCGTGGTTGTGGCCGTGACATTGATGGATGGTATTGTGTTTGGTGTAATCCTGATATACATACGTCATGTCTGGGGGCATGCATATAGCAATGAAGCGGATGTGGTGAAGGTGGCTGTGATGTTGCCATTGCTTGCGTTATCGCATCTCTTAGATGGAAATCAGTGTGTGCTTTCAGGTAAAACTTTCTCAACATAACGTAACATATTCTTATTTGTCGAACACTTTGTTGGGTCTATATCTGGATCCAACCCAAATTCCAACAATCATGAAGTCATGTAGGATATATGTCGAACACTTTGTTGTGTGTCGACGTATTATATCCATGTCGCCAATGCCATGCCCATGTAGCATAGACTTAATCAGTAGCCAAATGTAGAATTTACATAAATAGCACTCAGCCATTTGTTCGTCCGATGTTAATGCCCACCAACAGTTAGACATGTACTATAATTATGTATAATGTTACATAACTAGTCTACATTCCTTCAATTTGTAATGTTTTTAGGAGCATTACTTCATTTCTTATAATCCTGGAAACTTAAAATATGCAGATCCGATACTGTTGATACCGTGCTTGTTCTCAAATATTTTTAGCTATACTTTTGTGTTCTGTTTGATATCTATGTGTTGTGGCTAATGCACAATGTTACCATATTTGGTCCTAGATCGAAATGCACTAGCTGCTGGTGAATTTAGAGCAGTTTGAACAGATGATCTTTATGTGAGGTACCATTTATTGTATTGTATGGACATAATTTTCTCAAATGTAGTGACTTATGCAATCCAGCAAATAGTAATTATTGGAGAACTCCAATTAAAATAACATCATTGGTATGGATACGATAAGCCCTAAATGTCAGATTGATTAGCCTGGAATTTCACTTTCATGAACTTATGTGATGACGTTTTTATAAATATATGTTTATGTTTATGTTTTTCATTTTCAGATTATACAAGTAATCAGTTTTTTTCTTACCTAGTAAATCAAATTAGCACCCTTGTTTAAATTAACATTGGATGTTTCTAAAACAAATATTAATTTCACAAATAGACCCCATTACAAATTTGATATGTTGGCATTAGTTTCCGCCTCTTTGTTTTCTTTGGGAATCATATTCTTATGCTTCTTATAAAGCTCATGGTTTTTTGATGACCTGCTTACATTCTATTATGTCAAAATTGGTGAAATGATGTATGAGCCAATATACATGAATTTGTTTACATGCCCCATTAAAGTTTACACTCATGAATTGGTTCACTATGGTAGACATGGTTAAATTATAAAATATATTTCTGTTGGAAAAATGTCAAGACTTTAAATGTAAATTGTTGAGTAATAATTCGACCTCGTGACTTTAAATTGTAAAACGTCAGACTTGTATTACAATGCTATCTTTGGCATAGAAAAACTTGGTGGGACATGTTGAAAGCCTCGATGTCATGGTTAAGGTTTAGAGTGTGAAAAACTTTTACATGAAGCAATGCAGTAAATATTTCACAACTTCTCTTTGTGTGTGTGTGTGTGTGTTCACGTCATGTGCGTGCATATTTCATGACTTCATTTTTGATTCAGGGAACGATGAGCTATTTGATGATCAACGATATTGATGCTGGACTGGGAAGATTTGGTGAGTTCTCTGTTTCCATTGAGAATTTTCTATCTGTGTATTGTAAATTATGTGGAAATCCAAACAAATGTATACAATACATGTTCCCAGAATCAGAATCTAGCACTAAATTAACCCTAATTATTATATATTGCTACACATTTTTTAACCCAAAAGCTTAAGTCAATGGGGAGAGGACCAATTCCAAATTTGTGGATATTAACTTCTTTCAATTTTGCATACATGGGACTATAATTCTCTCCATTAACCATGGAATTTTACCCTTTATCCAATTTGAGAGTGATAGGTCTGATCTGAATTAGATCTAATTCTTTTTCAAGTCCACAAGGAGATACATTTCAGATCAGGTTTATATTCTGATCACTACACAAATTCTTTGCATCAATCTTGCCTCAACCTCAATATTAACTTGTCAGTATAAATATTACTACGTGTTGAAGTATCTGAGGTATTATGATATAATATGACCTAAATAACCAAGTTCCAAATTACACCCAATGTGAGACGAGGATTTGTATTTAGCATGAGACAGCATCTGCACACACCATGTTGAAAGTAAAATGAATTTTCTACCATTTTAAACAATGTGAGAGTATGTACGTAATATATGATGGGATTCTGTGAATTTTTCATGAGGCACTAAAGAATTATTACTGGTTATTTATCTCAAGGAGATTTTAGTTTAATCCAACATATATGCAGTTCCTACTTTTTCTACAATTTCGTACTCCATCTTAGACTGGCTATTCTCATTGTTATTTCTCCTATATTTGTACTTGTCCCTTTCTTGTTTTTAGTCCGAACATTTTTGCATAGAATATCTAATCTTGAATGGTCTATACACATATAATTCATAATCAGATTGCATGCATTGCAAGAATCTGATTATTTTAGCTACACAGTTGAATGGTGGTTAAGTTCATTTTCATTTCTATTTTGCATCTACCGTTATTGACTTTTAAATTTAGTGGTTTGCATGTAACTGGATAGTCTGTCTCATTGAGTGGTGTTGACTTCGACGGGCGTTCTTCTTGGTTGCTAGCAGGTTTACACTGTTTAAATCTTTTTTTCATTTGTTATTTACAACAACCTATCAAGCAATATGTTGGAGGGATGAAACAGGAAAGTGATCACGATATTAATTTAACTTCCTTGTTGATGTAGCTTGGGTTAGAGACAATCTTCAATCATCATGCAGTATGTACATGCCATATTGGATGACTGTTCAAAAATGAATATCAACTTCTACCAGTGAAAAATAGAGGGGGTGGGGGAATGAAGTAGATGTAATATATGAATTAACTGCTGGTAAATTTCACATCTGAATTTGATCTGATATTTGAAAGGAATGTTGAGAACATCGATGATGTTTAAATCTGATGAATGCTACTCTAATTTAAATATAATCCAAATTAAGTTATCTGTTGAACCTTTGAATCAGCCAAACATGGGTGTCCGATAATCTATTAATGTGCAATCTTTTTCCATGACCATTTCTAGTAAATAGTAACTTGTCAAGTCATTTTTAGCTATAGAAACTATCAACAAGTCTAATGTACATGTTGCATACACAGAAGCGTGCAACTAACAGTGTAATCTACAAAAATGTAGGCTGAGAGGATATCATGCTATTAGAATCCACTCCATTTATAAACAGAAATCAAGTTATCTAATTATATCCTCCAGATTTTTTATATATCTGGATCAACTAAACAAATCCGAATGTGGGTTTGATTGGATTTTTGGATAATTTGGATATTCATTCCAAACCTAACTCCATGTTTTATTTTTTTTTTTCAATTTTTATCCCCTTTGTCAGCATGAAGATTAAGTGGTATTAAAAATGTCATTGGATGTTGGTGGCTTGCTGAGTTTACATATGCCAGGCAAATAAAATACATAAAATTTTTAATTTCTAGTCTCATGGTAACTGGGAAAAGTGGAGAAACGCCTCTCTCTCTCTCTCTAAATCAAACTGGAATTCATCCTGTGAGTGATATTTTGGCTGAATTATATCATTATAATCATGGCTGAATTATGTCGTATATATGTATGTATGCATATCACCAGTATATATATATATTTTGAGAGAAACACCAGTGAATATTTACATCCAAGTTATTTTAAACGAAACAGCCATTTGATTTCTCCTTATAAAATATTAACTCTTTTTTCCTTGCTTGGAAAAAACTATCATATGAAGCACATTAAAGGAAAATGCAATTTGAGTAGACGATCAATAGGCAGATTGCACACTCAATCTGAAACATGCCAAAAGCGAAATTTAGCCTTTTGCGAGCATGTATGGTTCCACACATTAATCTATCAGATTTGGTTTTATATTGTTGCCATCTTCATATTTTAAGTGATGGTCATTTATTTATTTATTTATCTATGTTTTCCAAAACTATGATGGAGCCAAATAGTTTTAGAATATATAATGCACACATACATATAGTTTATCTGAAAAATATGTAGGGTCTGTGTGTGTACATTGATGGATTAAATCTTCTTATACTGTTTTTCACTGTATGAAGTAAATGGCTTTGACTACTACTACCATATACTGATATTATATGTTGTAGGGTCTGTGTGTGTACATTGATGGATTAAATCTTCTTATACTGTTTTTCACTGTATGAAGTAAATGGCTTTGACTACTACTACCATATGCTGATATTATATGTTCTAAATAAATTCATGTTCCTAGGTCATCAAAGAAGCTTTACGAGGACAATGAATATGCTCTCTACACAGTTACACTCTTTGGAAAGGTTGCTGACAACTTCAAAACATCCACACACGAAAGAGGGTTTCAGGCAAGTCCTTTTTCTATTCAGTCAAGTAATAAAGATGAAAATTGCAGACACATGATTTAGCTGCATAAGTACACCTACCTTGAGTGGCTTTAAGAATGTGAACTAACTTCAACATGTCAATAGTAGTAGTTAAATTGTTGTTATCAGCCGATCTTTAGAATATGAAATGCACCCCAAACCGATGGATAACATGTTGAGGTGATATGATTATTGATACAGTATAGCAGCCTCCCTCCTCCAGACTGATGGATACCAAGTTGGGATACCAAGCAATTACTATACCAATACAATGTTTTGTATGCATTTTTTTAATGAAATGAATTATTAACTGCCACCGAATTCTTTGTATTTGTTTGCACTTCCATTTGAGGGCATTGCCTTGTCTGTTAGGTTCAGTGTTTCTTGTTCTTGTGATAGGATAGAATAATCTGTAGGTGAGGCTCACTTTAAGAGCACATGGATTTGTGGGACAAAATAATCTGTAGGCGATATTGTCATTATATCAGTACATGCAAATGAATAGTGAGGGTACATTTTGGAACCGTTCCAATTTCAAAATTATTAAGTAGCATTGGGAAAAGCAAGACGTGATAGTTGTAGAGATCACATTAGCATACTATCTGTCAGAATTAGTTCATTGGTTTGAAGCTTTTGCATGTGGATGATCAGTTCATTTCCTTTGTTGAAAGTTGCAAACATGGTGGCAACATTATCTATATTATGATACATATATCAATTCCTTTCTTTTGTTGGAAGTTAGTTATACTCTGGGAGGTATGAGTACAGATCTATATGTAACTATAAGATATGGGTATGAGCCCTCATCTGGAAAAGATTTCCTCATATGGTGGTTGAATAAGTTCACTCTCATGTCTGAAACATTGTGTGCCAACCCTTTGCCTATGGATATATGTAAATGTTAGAACTGGTATTTGACTAGAAAATGATAAAATTACTATATATGAAGTCAATTCACAATATGCGTGATGCTTAAACATTGCCTTCTCCAGAATTGACAATATGTACATGTTAGAACTGCCTTTTATGAAAAGTTTGTTATTTTGTTAATAGGAGAAGGGAGGCCAATCTCGAATTGGCAAAAGAGAAGCTCAAGGAAGGGGACATTCGTGCTACCATCGAGTTCTTTCAGGTATATGATTTCTCTTTTTTTTCTGTGTTTTTATCATATGTTGTTGCCCATTGGTGAAACTAGAAAACACAATTGAGATGTTTAAATCAGAGAAAAGTTGTTTCAGTTATATGATTTCTCTTTTTTCTGCATTTCATTTTTTTCTGTGTATTTATCATATGTTGTTGCCCAGTCGTGCTGCCATCGAGTTCTTTCGGGTATAAGACCTTCTTTATGTGTTTTCAATAAAAATATTTTTTTGGTTAGCTATATGATGTTAAGCTTTGGTTATGTTTGTAGGATTGTTTGTATATGCGACTCGATTTGTACATATTTTTGATTATTTTTGTTTTAGAATCCAATTGTCTATTCACATTTATGCCATGTCATTAGCATTGCACTGGGAGTACCATACTGTTTGTGCACAAGCCAAATGCATGTGAAAATTTTTTGGCGTTTTGTACGTTTCAGATTGGTTTCTCCAGTCTCATATTAGTACATGTTAAAATTTCGAGTACATCTTGGTGGTACTGATTATGATCTTTGTTTATCATTACTTCTTTAGATTGCTACAATCTGGTTGGCTTTAGAAGCAAACCCTTTTGGCGTCGTCCTTGGTGGAATTTTGTATGAACAAACTTTGCTCGTCTTCATTTTTGTTGTTGGGGATACTCCATATTTCTTGTTGATGTTTAGTGTTTTTTTGCAGAGGACAAGAATTGTGCACCACAATGGATGTCCTTTGGGGGTAAGAGCTTGGCTTCTAAGATATCCGAGAAAATGGTAAGAAATCCATTTGCATGCCGACATCCAAATTCACTGGATACTTGTTTGATCATCATATGTGCTAACGAAGTCTCTTTGGTTTAAAAAATAGGTGGCGTTTTCCAGCGGAGTACTATTCCTATGTTCGGCCTCCAGTCCCTACTTTCCATAGCCGTGTAGTCATGATGGACTCTGGCCTCGCGTGCCACTAAAGATTTATTTTAATTTAACATCCTTATTGATAGCAGAACATGAATTTGGTTGTAGATTGGAGGCCGTAGTGTTGTGCCTCATGGGTCTTGAAGCTACTGTCTATATTATTAAAATTCGTTGTGTTTTCTATTTTTTCCCATCAAACATATGTCTTGTATTTGAAACTCTCTTGTATTGTCTATATTGTCTATATTGTTCAGTGTCATAAAAGAATAGAGAGAAGCTCTCCATCTACGTGGATTCATTTGATTATTTGGAACAACTGCAAGCTGTAATCGCGTATATTTTTTTTTAATTTTGTGCTTTTTCTGCAACGTTTTATAAAAGTTGTAGAGTTTTAAACAACTATTTAAACCAGTTGTAATAGAAGTTTTTACAACCTTTTATAAAGTTTGTAATAGCCGTTTACACAAATTTTAAAGAAAGTTGTAATATTGCTTTATACAACCTTTTATAAATGTTGTAACAATAGCTTTCACAACGTTTTCTAAAAGTTGTAATATCTCTTTACACAACCTTTTATAAAAGTTGTTATAAAAGTTAACACAATGTTTATTAAAAGTTGTAATAGAAGTTTTCACAACATTTATTAAAGATTGTAATATCTCTTTATACAACCTCTTATAAAAGTTGTAATAGTAGTTTACACAACTTTTGAAAAAGTTTGTAATATTGCTTTACACAACCTTCTATAACAGTTGTAATAAAAGTTTACACAACTTTTAAAAAAAGTTGTAATATTTATCTATTACAACTTTTGCTAAATGTTGTAATAGAAGTTTACACAACGTTTCAAAAAAGTTGTAATATTTATCTATTACAACGTTTACTTACAACATGCAGAAAAATTGGTCGAAGGAGCCGACCCTATTACAACTTCGCATATTACAACGTTTGTTAAAAAGTTGTGTTACCCCTATTACAACCTTTTTTAAAAGTTGTCAATGACCATTTTTGTTGTAGTGCTAACGTCTTCCATATCCAACATTCACCAATTCGTCACAAATTAGAAATAGGGTTCGTAGGGTTCATCCTTACGCCTTAAGACGATAAAACTACTCACAATTCATAATGCAAATAATTAGAAATTCAATAATAAAATCAATAGAATTCATTGCAATAGACAATATATCAATAAAAATGAGGTTTTTAATATAGAGAGAGACAAACCAATGAAGTTTCAATAGCATCCAACAAACTAACACTTTTGTCTCCCTCCAAAAAGCTCAATCTAATCCCTTAAAAAGTAATCTAAAAAAGGCTGCAAAAAGTTCTGAAAAATCTCTCTAAACTAGGTTAAAAACTGGGGTTAAATACCCCCCAAAATCGCCCAAAAACACTGTGACAAAATTGCCCCTGCGCAGCCTGAAAATCGCAATTTACGCTACAGGCAGCGCGGCTCACTCGGCCGAGTGACAAATGTCATTCGGCCGAGTGACAAACCCTGACGGATTCTAGTAAGTCTGGACTTTTGGGGGTCGGCTCCTCGGGAGTCACTCGGCCGAGTGACTTTCTTTGCTTCGGCCGAGGGGACTCCTTCACTCGGCCGAGTCGGAACTCGGGACTGCACTGACGGATTACAGTAAGTCTGGGATTTTTGCTTGCCGTCGTCTTGATGCCACTCGGCCGAGTGGTGTCTCCGTGGTTTGGCCGAGTGGGCTGTCGATGGTCGGCCGAGTGCACACTGATACTCAGTCAGTTGCGTGTCCGATCTGGCCGGCCGAGCGGGCTGTCGATGGTCAGCCGAGTGACTCCTTCACTCGGCCGAGTGACATGCTGAAAATGCCCAATCTTCGTATTTTTGCTCCCTCGTCGCTCCTACGACGTTCTTTCTTCTTCCACTCCTCTTCAATCGCAGAATTCCCCTCAGAAGAGTCGCGGGTGACACTCCGGAGTGGGCGCATCTCAGAATCACTCCAAATCGCTCGAAATCTCCTGAAATTCGACAAAAACAAGAAATCGTGAAAAGCATCGCAATATTGTTGAATAATCGTGAAAAACGTGATACGAGCGATCAAAATGGCATGCAAACATGCAGAAAAAAGGTGTAAAATATGGAGTGATCAATCTTTCATTTGAATCATTAAAATTGTATTAATGAATGAGATTCATATCCATGTAGAAATTGATGTATTATAGTCATAGCTACATGTGCATGTTTGATTTTCTAAATAACCATGACATGTTCAATGATTAGAATAATTCGATTTCTACACCCACACTTTCACTTCAACAAGTATTAAATGTTATTGTACATTTAGAGACATCTTTTATGAAATATTGGAAAGTGAATGCAGGATAAAAAATAACTGAAAATCTAAGGGATATGATGTGTCTGTAATGGCCGGTATTTTTAGGCGTATTGGTTTGCGAGCGTGCCTGAATTTTTGCTTCGGTCGTCTGTGTGTTTTTACTCGTATGTTCTTTTATCTTACCCGTCAACGCGAGCGCGTCTGTGTTTCTAGAATTTTTACCATAGTTCTAATAATTATCTTTTAACCTAAAACTAATAACCCTAACTAAATAACTAACCTAACCACCCTCCATTACCAGCCTACAATGTTGGTGAGATCCAACATGTCATTTAATCAAACCCCACCCCCTTTAATGCGTTGTTTTCTTTCATTATAATCACCCTCCTCTGTAGGAAGAAGGCAGCCATCACTGTTCTTCCCTCCTTCAACCCAACAGCAAATAAACCACATCATCATCATCAACCTCATCATCTTCCCCCTCCGTCAACTGATGTGTCCATATTTTCCAACTTTTCATAACATCATTTCATTGCATTTCATGTCATATCCGCATCTAAATCTCGCATTTTCATACGATACTGTGCTTCCAACGCTATATTCGAGTTTCATAGAGCTTTGTGGATTTTCAGGGATTTTGGAGCGATTTGGAGCCATTTTGGGACATGGTCACATCCAGCATGTCCGTGACACCGTTGGCGAGGCTCTACAGGAGCTCGCCGAGGTTTGGAAGCATATAGGAGGAGAGGAGGCGAAGCAAGCGAGAGAAAGGAGCCAAAGCCCAAGCCCATGCAATTTTCCCAGGCAACTCGTCCCGAGTAGCACTAGCTACTCGGTCGAGCTGACACGCGAGTCCAGCAGGAAAAAACGTGCATGCTCTACTCGATCGAGCAGAGTGACAACTCGACCCGAGTCGATCCAGTTTTCGAGCTTCCTCCCACCAGCATCCTACTCGACCGAGCAAGACTTACTCGACCCGAGCCGGCAGAGTGATGTTTTGGAGAAGAATATTTGATCCTCTGGCGACTCGACCGAGCAGGGCCTACTCGACCCAAGTAGGCAGATCGACATTTTGGAGAGGAGTTCCGACCTACTAACAGCTCGACCGAGTAGGTGGGCTACTCGACCGAGTAGCCTGGATCTGTTTTTAAGCAAGCTGCAGCCAAGGTGCCTGCTCGACCGAGCAGGCGCCTACTCGACCGAGCAGTCGAATCGGTCGGCGACATGTGGGTCCCAAACTTCCAGATTTTTCGTTTTCTTTCGGGGTCCACCTATATGTATTTAAGACAATTTTCTGACGTTTTAGTTGCTTTTTAGTTATTTTTAGAGAGGAGAGATTTAGTTAGTGTTTTAGATCTAGGGTTTCCATTGTGTCGTCATTGCTAAAATTGGATTTTTATTGTCTTTTGCGCTTTGGAATCTATTGGATATCGCTTATTTTCTATTGGCTATTGTTCTCTCTTGACTTTGGTACGTAAAATTCTCATCTTTTACTTGTTTTAATTGCTATGATGTTTTTCATGGTAATAATTGCATCTTTATTTGTTCTATTTGTCATGTGTGAGTAGCTATATCTAGGGCTAATGGATCATCCCTAGGATCTTAGGAAAAAGATGTAGATCTGGGATTATTAGGTTGTGTTGGAAATAAATGGGAGTACTATGGTTGATCCAGCCAAATCCCTTGGGGAACTCGTACTGAGATCATGCCTACGGTTGGTGGAATTAATTAGCTTAAGTAGTATCCTTAGGATTTAATTAAGGAGTTAGTGGATTCAACCAAGGCTCGTGACCATGCCTGGCTTGTGCCTTGAGGGGATCTACCGACAAACTATATTACTACATTGACGGCTACTGTCATTGCGTCAATGAGAGCCACTGAAGTACCTCGAAGCTCTACTCCACGAGAGTGGTATAAGCCGAGAGATCAATACCATAAACCCAATGCAACGTAAAAACCCCTAACCTAATGTCGACTTCCAACGATCCTAGCGGTGATCCCTAAAGCCCTAGTCTCTTCCTATATTGAATCAATACCATCACAACCAACCTTTCTAAACCAACTGCTATCTCATTCCGAGATCTAGAAATAATCTAAGACCTCAATACACTGTCACTGTCCCTGCAGGATTCGACAATCTTTTATATTATAATTTGACACCGTCCGCTTGCGGATAGAACCCAAAATTGACACCTGGGGACCATACCGTGCCTGGCGACCGTGACATCACCAGGTGAATTTTAGGTGTAAGTTCTGGACATGTCAAGTTTTTGGCACCGTTGCCAGAGACAATTACGGTGTTACTCAGTTTATTTTTTTTATTATTTCGAAGAATCTGCAAGAAACTCTTATCATTTCCTATCTTTCCATCCTTTTTATTTCTTTTTTTGTTATCATCTTGCTACTCATGGTATTATCTGAGTTGTTTTGTGCATGATTACTCGCTTCGAAACTGCTAATAAAGAACTACTATTTGATCCTGAAATCGAGAAGACAGCAAGAACTCTCAGAGCATCAACTAAGGGTCAGACCCCCTCTGATCCGATTGCAAAAAATACCGACACTCTACCCCACACCAGGTCCTTCTGGGACCACATGAAACCGAGCTATGGGAACAATTCTTTTATTCTTAGGCTGCAACTAGCGACAAGTAGCTTTGGGATAAAGACCGGACTCCTAAATCCAATGCAGCAGGATCCCTTCCCTGGGAACCCGCACGAGAACCTGAACCATCATATCGACACTTTTCTGGAAAAGTGTGATACATTTAAAACCAAGGATGTGAGCGAAGAAGCAATAAAGCTAAGGCTCTTCCCCTTCACTTTGAGGGATAAGGCTTCATATTGGTTGCAGGCCCACCCGCCTTACCACTTGACTTCGTGGGAACAACTGGCGCTTGCTTTCGTAGACAAATTTTACCTACCATAAAAAATGGTGAGTATAAGTGGAGCTATCTCCAACTTTAAGCAATTGCCACAAGAGTTGCTCTACGAAGCCTGGGAAAGGTTCAAGGACCTTCAGCATCAGTGCCCACACCATGGGATCCCATCATGGGATCTAGTCCAAAGCTTCTACAGCAGGCTACAGCCCAGTACGAAGATGATAATTGATGCCGCCGCACAAGGCACCCTTTAGACAAATCAGCAGATGAAGCAATTAACCTGCTTGAACCTATGACGGCGAACAACCAACAGTGGAGCAGGGAGCACACCATTATCACTAGGACTCTGGAAGTAAAAGCCGTTAGCCACCTTGATTCTCATATTGAAACTTTGTGCAAACAGGTGGCAAGGATCGAACAATGGTTGGATGCTATTCCAACAACCACCAGCGCTCCAGCTTATCATCCTCAAGAAGAATACGGGGAGCAAAGCTACGTTCCCAATGAAGAGCCTTATGACGGAGTCAAATCACAATCCGAGCAAGTACAATATGTACAAGGAGATGGGCGCAATCTGTGGCAACATCTGGCCACAAGGAATCAACCCGGATTATCCTATGGAAATCCAACTGGAGGGCTGCAACCTCCACAGTTTTAGAGGCCACAACTACATCCTCCTCAATAACAAGGACTGCTGCCAAATCAGCAGCAGAATGGATTTAGGCCATCTGGGCCATATCGACCATCGGGCTACCAATTCAATCGCCCGCCTCAGCAAAACTATGCACCGACGCCACCATGTTCTAGCTTGGAGGCTACCTTAGAATCATTCATGAGCGGACAAGTAATGTTCAATCAAGACACATCTACTCAATTCAAGAACATCAACACATCACTTGACGAGCTAAAAGGTCAGATGTCCCAATTACTGAAGCATCAAGGAAGGTTGCCTTCGCAACCAGAGCCGAATCCAAGAGCTCAAGCAAATGACGTGGCCGCCGCCATCACGTGAGGAGGTAGGATAACCGACGCTGTGATGGTACCGGTTACAAGCAAGGAACAAGCTATAACTGAATATGACCCTATTGGCAACGATGAGGAAGAGGCTACGGATGAGCCTATCATGAATGGAGAGATGGAGGATTCGCCTACCACCTTGCCCACCATCACACCGGCACCAAAGGAGGATGCAACCACTTCCAATAAGCCAACTCATAAAGATGCCACCAAGGATAAGGGAAGCCAACCCCCTCCGTCGTATCCACAGAGGCTAGCTTTAGCAAAAATGGAGAAAAAGTACGCAAAGTTTACGGAGCTCCTAAAGGGTATTCAACTCAACATCCCTTTTATAGATGTCATTACATAAATTCTCATCTACACAAAATTTTTGAAAGACATCATCACCGGAAAGCAGAAACATGAAGAAGTGAAGCTTTTGGAGGATTCAACTTCCATCATAAAGAACCACCTCCCAAAGAAATTATCAGATCCAGGAAGCTTCACAGTGCCATGCTCTATTGGAGGTACGCCTATTAACCGTGCATTGATCGACTTGGGAGCAAGCATTAGTTTGATGCCGCTCTCCATATTCGAAAGGCTACAAACCGGAAGCGAGTTGGAGCCTACCAACATGTCTATACAACTGGCAGACCATTCAATTATATATCCGGTAGGTATATCTAGAGATATCATTCTATAAATACCGCCCAGATTATGTGTGCCGGTAGATTTTATTATAATGGATATGCCGGAAAGAGGAAGTTCCCAACTCATACTTGGTCGTCCCTTCATGGCTACGGCTGGGGTCTTGATAGATGTTTGCGAAGGGACTCTCTCCATAAATGTGGGTAATATTGAAGCTCAATTCCGGTTACAAAAATCCATGAAGGATCATGTCCGGGAAGAAGGAGAGAGCTATCTCGAGCTCTTAGAAGATGATGCTATAGAGGAGTATACTACTGAAGGGGTCATGAAGGACCCGATGAAGAAAAGCGTTGATGACAATGGTGACTCCATCTACAATAAGGCAGTTGCCGCCTACCTTCGTGTGCTTGATGAGAAGCCCAAGGATGACTCATTGTACCAACAAGAGTAAGAAGACATTCTTTACATGCAAGAAGGGGACCACGGAGAGGAAGCACGCTAAATACCGCAGCACGGTATCGTTGGCAAGCATGAGGCATGCATCTCTTACGCGCAAAACATCCATTGAAGAACTTGAGGGAGTCGATCTCATGACTCAAAACGAGTGCTTATCGGGAGGCAACCCGACATTCTATATCTTAGATTTTCTTTTCAATTTTTTTTGCCCTATTTAACCCAAAAATCAAGTAAAAATGCTTTCTATTACATAAAAATACAAAACTATAAAATTCTGACAAGTTGTTCCTTCCTACAGGTTGAACGTTGAGGGGGACACGCAAAAGGATGTATTGAATGAAAGGGAGCCAGAAGAAGAGCAGCCGATAGAAGAACAAGCTTAAGGGAAAAGAGTTACAAGTGACTAGACCGAGTAGGCACCTACTTGGTCGAGTAGCGAAGAGTGCAGGAAAAAGCAAAGAAATCAGCATTCTGCCTACACGGCCCGAGTGTAACCTACTCGATCGAGTAGCCAGCTACTTGGTCGAGCACCCGAGGATGCAAAAAGAATGGTGAAAAAATGGAGTTCTGCTTACACGGCCCGAGTTTCCCCTACTCGGTCGAGCAGCTGAGGGAGTATTCTAAACTTAAATTTCGATATATTTGGTTATCTGACTTGACCGAGCAGTTACGCTGCTTGGCGCGAGTCACAGGTGACTTAATCGAAGGGTCCCACCTTGAACTCGAGTTGTTTTATATCTAAACCAACTCGATTTTCTTTTATCCTACTCGTTTTCCCCCGATTAACCTGCTCGAGCAACCTCCCCCCCCCCCCCCCCCCCCCCGATTACCCTACTCGGTCGGCACTCACCGCTGCCACCCTCCTCCTCCGTCGTCCGTGCCGCCCACTACACCACCGCTCTGGTCAGCCCTCCCCCACTCTCTCTCTTCTTCTCTCTCTTTCCCCCTCCACCTCTCCCTATTTCTCTCTCTATCTTCCTCCTTCCCCCCTCATTCCGTCGATTGTCAGAATTGCGCCGCCGCCGACACCCATCGCCGACGACGCTCCAGCTTTACCCCACCCCCATCCCACCACCTTCAACTTCCCCATCCCCATCCCCCTCTCCTACTAAACCACACCCCCCACTAACAACCCCCCTCCGCCCTCCATCTTCCCTGGGGGGACCTGATGTACTCGATCGAGCACAGCTTGTACTCGGTCGAGCACAACTTGTGCTCGGTCGAGTTTGTCACCCACCACCGCACCCTGGCTCGACTTACTCGACCGAGCACACTTGGTGCTCAGACAAGTACCCCCACCCTCTGCCGCTCGTCCAAGGTCCCACATCACCCCCCCGTCCATCTCCCCTTACACGCTACTTTTGCACATGCTGATATTATTTTATCTTTCTATTTCAGGTACATTGAGCTTACAGAGGAGAACACGGCCAGGAGCAACTTGGGGGATACCGCAGATTCGGATATAAGCATGTATATGATCGCATCGCTCTAGCAATGACTCTCGTGTCGGTGCACTACGCTTACCGAGAAGAATTTGGATTGGGACAGCTTGGGGGATTACATTCGATTCACAGCTCAACTCGCACACGATTTTTTCTGTACTCTCCACGTCACTCGTGTCGGATCACTCTTTCCACTGTATACTTTACCTACAGATGTACGTTTTTTTGAATGCTTGCACGATACCCACACGCCAAGCTAGGCCGGGGAACGATGACACCGGCGCACCCTCCTCTAGGCCGACTCGACGCCCCCGTCGTACACGCTTGCCCACACTAGCGCATAATGTTAGCGAATCATCAAATCCCGCCCCTTAGACCATCCCCACTCCCACCCATACTGACCGTCTGTACCTCAACGATGCGGAATATGACGTAACTTTCAGGGACGAGGAGCAGGGCGACCGGTTCGTCGCCAAGCTCCTCCTCACCAGACAAGGGGGCGGGAGCTCTTAGTAATCTGCTGAACATGACCATTCCATCCTTCTAGATGTCATTAGACATTAGTGACCCCCTTGACCCACCACTTCTGTTGCCACAGTTTTTGGTCCACAGAAGGGGGACCCATCACCACCCACAGATGGTGGTGCCCCTGCTTGATGTTGTCCCTCCACCACTTTTTGTTCATGTCCCTCCCTCATCCTATTTTGTGCCCGTCTGTTTTGGGGCCTTCGTCTTACAGAGCTTGGGGGAGGACCCATTTTCCATAATTTTTTTCCTCACTTCCCCATCACTTTGCATCATTCCATGCATTTACATCATCACTTTCACTTGCACCATATCATGTTTTCCTTCCTTTACACAGTTTTATTTTCCATTCACTTTCTATCTCCTTATCCACCCACCCACCCTCGCCTCATTTTCCACTTGCCAGCGTATTCTCAGCATTGACGACACTGTTGTGTTTAGCTTAGGGGATGAGCGCTATCGCTTTATTTCTCATTTTTCACATTTTTCTTTCATTTTGCAGTGTGTTTAACTTGGGGGATGAGCGCTATCACTTTATTTCCCATTTTTCACATTTTTCTTTCATTTTGCACCTTTTTACTTTACTTTTCCACCCATTTTCCACCTTTCCATCCTTTTTCTTATTCAGCATCATGTTTTCAACCTTTTGCTATGCTTGCATGCTTGTTTTCATTTTCCTACTTTCTCCGCCTTTTTTTCCTTTGCTAGAATTGTTTTGCATGATGGTTCTCTTATAGCCCCCAGTATCTACTCACTATGCTTGTATCTTTTGATGTGCTATTTAGAGTAATCTCAGTCTTACTATCTATATGCATGCATATTCTCTTGCCGATCTTTCTAATTTAATGCCTGATATGAATTGAAACTGAATGCATGAAGTAGTATCTAGTATGTTCTTTGTTGGGTAATGCACTTAGGTTCAAGAATCATTAGAATATTTGGAGCACCTATTTGTTATCTTATCCACTTCTGCTTGCATGCCTGATTTTATTGTGCTTTATACAACATGCTTTCATTATTCGTTGAGATGAATGAAAATATGCATGCTAGCTATGAGTTTAGTTAGAGTATATCCCATTGAACCATTGTGCACATCTGATGGGTGAACCGAGTGATATATTATCTTCCTTCTCCACATATGTTTATGATTCTCTACATATCATTTGGTTTCACCCCCTACGGCTCCTCTTACCGCACCTACCTCCCAAAAATCCCAAAAGAAAAGGATAGCTTCCAAAGACCAAAAAATTGTTGAGTATTGGTGTTTTATACCAATCTTATTTTGATGATGATCACAACATTATGTTGTTGCTAATGATTCTCATGTTTTAGTCTCACAGTTTAATTCCTAGAATATCTTTCTTGGAGACTAATCACTTGGTGCAAGGATGGACATCAAGTGAAGAAGGGCCATAGTTTGGACTCAAGGAGTGCCAAAGCTTGGAGATGGTGGAGAGCACTCAAGGCATCGAGATTGAAGATTTAGACTCTTTGAGAAGAATTGTAATCCATGTAATTTACTTTATTGCTTTCTCTCTCTTTTGAGTATATGGTATTGTAATGCCTAGTTAGATGGTTTACTCATTCATGCATATGCATATAACCATCTTTGTGAGTCTTAGGATTAACATAGAATCCAACCCAATAGGTTCACTCTGTCCAAAGACTCATTTGGAGTCTTTGGCTTTCCGTTAGTCGCCTGCTGAAGGAAACACAGTCGACTGGGTGATTTCCAGTCGCATGTAGATCCTTCTACAGTCGTCTGACATGCACAGCTCAAGTCAACATTTCAATTGACTCAAACTTGAGCTTTATGCACAGTCGTCTGTCGATCAGTTTACAGTCGTCTGTATTTTTACAGTCGCCTAGAGATTGGTCATCAGTCGCCTGTATAGCGTAAGTGTATTCTCTGCATCTCTTTGTTGTTTCTCCATCTTTTACAGCAAACGACTGATAAAGAATATACAGTTGCCTGATTTCTTGACAGTCGATTGTAGTATTAACATCAGTCGCCTATGCAAAGAATTGGAGAAAGAGTGCAGCTCTCTATTTCGATCCATCCCCTGGAGCAGTCGGCTGTTGAAGGATTAACAGGCGCCTGTCTTGTTTGTCAGTCGAATGTATTGACTTCATCAGTCGACTGTCCTGGCTCAGATTATAACCGTTGGATATTTTCTAGCCATTGATCAGTCGACTGTCTTTCGATCAACAATAGACTGTTCCTGTCGTTTTCACCCAGTTTCTAGCCATTGCAGACTTGTTCATTTGGCTGTTTCTTTGGGTTTTTGGGCTTGATATGGGGTTCCTATATATATGAGTGTGCTGCCATCACTTGAGAACTCTTGACAACTCTTGATAACTCTTGACTCTATATAAAATCTCAAGAGATCAATAAGCAACTCTCAAGCTCCCTCATTTCCCTCAATTGAGTATTCATCTTCTTCATGCATTGAAGTCCTGCTCAAGGGAAATCATCCAAGTGCTCTCAAGCATATCACAACACTTGGAGATCCTCTTCCATGCATTGCATCCATTCATGAGTAAGCATCTTAAGGCATAGGTAAGAGTATTTACTTTACTTGGTGTAATTTGTGTCTCTAATTCTCTTTGTGGGAATTAGAACTTTCTCTCTTTGTGGGAGGTTCCCTCTTTGTGGGAGGTTGTCTCTTTGTGCGACTTAGGAACTCTCTTTGTGGGAGTAACTCTCTTTGTGAGAGTTCTAGTGTCCTAGTGTAGGGCTAACCCTAATTCTCTGAGTGTGAGTTAATGATTCTCTGTGTGGGAGTCTTGATCCTCGTGTGGGATTGGTTGGGTCCTTGTGTAGGGCATAAATCCTCTTTGTGGGGTATCTCCTTGTGAGATTTGTATTCACTTCTCTGTGTGGGAATATAGTGAATATTGGTGTGGCTGGATGTGCCCAAGTTTGGGGAACCAGGGTAAAACTGTGTGTTTGCGTTTGGATTGATTGTACCTTTTAATTCCTTTTGCATTTATAATTCTGCATTTGCAAATTTAATTTTAATTGGACAATTTTATTGCCATTACACTATTCACCCCCCCTAGTGTGTGTTGTTAGTATTGCAAGGGTAAGGCGATCCCTACAATTGGTATCAGAGCGAGGTTATAGCATACTGCAACCATGGCATTCAACGCCTCATCCGCATCTCATGAAGAAGGTAACTCAACCGTTCGACCCCTGCTCTTCAACGGAACCAACTACCCTAGTTGGAAGATCATGATGATGATCTACATGGAGGGTCAAGACCTATGGGACATCACGGAGGTGCCATTTTAGAATCCCACCACTCCCACGGCTTCAAGGACAAAGGCAGAGAAGGACTCGATCAAGTTCAATGCGAGAGCTATGAACGCATTACATTGCGCTCTCTCAACAAATGAGTTCAACCGCATTTCCATGTGCAAAATGGCCAAGGATAGTTGGCATACCTTGGAGATTTGTCATAAAGGGACAACGAAGGTAAAGAAATCTAAACAAACTGTGTTTAGATCTAAATATGAAATGTTTAAGATGCAGGAAGGTGAAAGCATTTCAGAGATGTTCACAAGGTTCACTGAGATCGTGAATGCTTTGGAGGGACTCGGGAAGATGATTTCCCAAGAGGATCGTGTAGAGAAGATCATTGACTCTCTCACACCTCGTTGAGAGTCAAAGGCCAACGAAATTTTGGAGTCTTTTGACACGTCCAAATATACCATTGAGGAGTGCATTGGTAATCTCATGGCGTATGAAGTGAAGCTTCAACACAAGAAGGAGATTCAACCAAAAAAGCCCGAGAAGCTAGAGAAGCAAAAGGGGGTTGCATTCCATGCCAAGGAGGAGCCAATCAAGTGGAGGAGGAAAATCTATCGAGAAGCTCCTAGTGAAGAAGATGAGCAAGAAGATGCAAGTGGAGAAGAAATTGAGGAGCTTGCCGAGCAATTCAAAGCATTCCTCAAATGCAAGCAAGGTAAGTCTTTGTCAAAGTTTGCCTCCAATTCTAACAAGTTTCCTACTTATTACACTTGCAGTGGGAAAGGTCACTTGTCCACCGAATGCCCTTCCAAACCCAACAAAGAAACGTACAAGGGTAAAGGGAAGAAGCATTGGAAAGGAAAGTCCAAGTCCAAGAACCAAAAGAAGGGACTTGTCGGGACCTTTGATGATTCGAGTGAGGACACTTCCAGTAACGAAGAAGAGGATACAAAGGAGGATGCTCAAGCATGCTTTGTAGCCATTGATGGTCCTACACCAATCCCCTCCGGATTAAATGAAGAAGAGTTGGATGCTTGGCTTGACGCATATAATTCCTAAAAGGATTCGTGCCTTATGGCTATGGAGGAGAAGTCGTCATCAAGCTCTAGCAAGGATGATGCAGTTGTTGTTGAGATCGAGGAAGAAAAGATCTCATACGAGTAGCTCAAGATCAATTTTGACTTGGTCTCCGAAAAGGCTAGTAAGTGCATCAACACTTACAATAGATTAAAAGCAAAATATAAGATTGCATGAACTAGATATTGCAAGTGTAATTCATGATGAAAAGTATGTTTATGACACTTGTGAGAGAGACACACTTCTCTCTCAAGTTAAGGAATTGAGCCTTTCTAATGAAAAACTTGTTGCTCAAAACCTTAGCTTAGATGCTCACATTCAACAACTTACGTTGAAATGTGAAGAGGAATCCCGTAAGCTCATAAGCTTTGTGTATTCTAGGGATTCACTCCACGATTTGTTGGAAAAACAATATCCAGCAAATCATAGAGGAGGTTTGGGTTATATTCAAAATGTGGTTCCCAAACCCACCTCTAATTCCTCTTATGGCGCAAATACATGAAATATTGCTAAAGCACCTAAGAAGAATCATCATGCTTTCTTGTACAACAATAACATCAACAAGAAGCATGTAGATCACGAGGTAATGAGGAAGAATGAAAAATCATCATTTTTCGCTAAGAAGAAAAATCCTCATTCTTTGCATGCCAAGAAATTTGTTTCTACACTTAAGCATGGCACATCCCCCCTCTTGCAAAGGCAAAACCCTTGCCTAGGAATTCCTTGAGATTATGGATTCCCACTAAGGTTAGTGTGCAAGAGAGGGATAGTTACATCAACTCTCTAGTTAGGGATGTGATCACCTCATGTGATTACATCAGGAAATCAAACTCCTCTTGGGTTTGGTTGCCTAATGTTTAGGTTCCCCACACACATTTGCATATTGCATGGGTATTGTGCTTTATGCTATATTTTTGCATACCCATTGGTTGTGTGTGTGTTTCATGTTTCTGAAAATACTTTCTATTATATGTATTTTTCATGAAAATGGGAACCTTGGGGTTTATTGACATGCATGCATTTTTGATCCTTGTGTATGTCATTGGGGGAGTTAATATATTATATGTTTAAATTATTTTAAGACATATTTTAACTCTCATTTCGGAGGTTATTTGAGATCATTATTTACATTTGGTTATTTTGGGTCTCAAACCAAACCTCTTGTTTATTGCCAACATGTTTCATGTTTCATTATTTTTGGCAATATCTTTGTGTATCATTGAAGCTTGATTTTTCCCTATCTATTGCTTTGATACACTTTAGGTCCATGGCTCCATTAATTATAATTGGTATTAGATCCTAGAAGTCAAAAGTTGACCATTTCTATGATTTAGGGGGCGCATGGGATAGTGAATTGATACCCACTAAATTTTTCGATTTGGTATCATACATATCTTTCGTTCTTGCATATTGTCACATCTTGGTTAAGATGACAAAGGGGGATGTATTTGATGTCCACCTTTTTGACGATATCAAGGGGGAGATATATATGCATTATGTAATCATATCTATAGGGGGAGAGATATATACATATGCATATATGGAGAGATATCTCTATAGGGAGAGATATATGGGATTAGATAAACCATTCATGTTTGCATGCTTTTATCCTTTGCAATTGGTTTTTGTAATCCATGCCAATTATATGCCACCATGTTTTTATTGGTATTATGAGTATTTATCATTGTGTAGCTCATTATGTAATTGGTGCATATAAGTAGGGGGGATCATTAGCATTGTGCTTTAATTCTTTATGATTTACATAATGTGTGTCATCATCAAAAAGGGGGAGATTGTTGAGTATTGGTGTTTTATATCAATCTTATTTTGATGATGATCACAACATTATCTTGTTGCTAATGATTCTTATGTTTTAGTCTCACAGTTTAATTCCTAAAATATCTTTCTTAGAGACTAATCACTTGGTGCAAGGATGGACATCAAGTGAAGAAGGGCCATAGTTTGGACTTAAGGAGTGCCAAAGCTTGGAGATGGTGGAGAGCACTCAAGGCATCAAGATTGAAGACTTAGACTCTTTGAGAAGCATTGTAATCCATGTAATTTACTTTATTGCTTTCTCTCTCTTTTGAGTCTATGTTATTATAATGCCTTGTTAGATGGTTTACTCATTCATGCATATGCATATAACCATCTTGGTGAGCCTTAGGATTATCATAGAATCCAACCCAATAGGTTCACTCTGTCCAAAGACTCATTTGGAGTCTCTGGCTTTCCGTCAGTCGCCTGCTGAAGGAAACACAGTCGACTGGGTGATTTCCAGTCACCTGTAGATCCTTCTACAGTCGTCTGACATGCATAGCTCAAGTCAACATTTCAATTGACTCAAACTTGAGCTTTATGCACAGTCGTCTATCGATCAGTTTACAGTCGCCTGTATTTTTACAGTCGCCTGGAGATTGGTCATCAGTTGCCTGTATAGCGTAAGTGCATTCTCTGCATCTCTCTGTTGTTTCTCCATCTCTTACAGCAAACGACTGATGAAGAATATACAGTCGCCTGATTTCTTGACAGTCGACTGTAGTATTAACATCAGTCGCATGTGCGAAGAATTGGAGAAAGAGTGCAGCTCTCTGTTTCGATCCATCTCCTGCAGCAGTCGCCTGCTGAAGGATTAACAGGCGCCTATCCTATTTGTCGGTCGAATGTATTGACTTCATCAGTCGACTGTCCTAGCTCAGATTATAGCCGTTGGATATTTTCTAGCCGTTGATCAGTCGACTATCTTTTGATCAACAGTCGACTGTTCCTGTCCTTTTCACCCAGCTTCTAGACATTGCAGACTTGTTCATTTGGTTGTTTCTTTGGGTTTCTGGGTTTGATATGGGGTTCATATATATATGAGTATGCTGCCATCACTTGAGAACTCTTGGCAACACTTGATAACTCTTGACTCTATAGAAAATCTGAAGAGATCAATAAGCAACTCTCAAGCTCCCTCATTTCCCTCAATTGAGCATTCATCTTTCTTCATGCATTGAAGTCCTGCTCAAGGAAAATCATCCAAGTGCTCTCAAGCATATCACAACACTTGGAGATCCTCTTCCATGCCTTGCATCCATTCATGAGTAAGCATCTCAAGGCATATGTAAGAGTATTTACTTTATTTGGTGTAATTTGTGTCTCTAATTCTCTTTGTGGGAATTAGAACTTTCTCTCTTTATGGGAGGTTCTCTCTTTGTTGGAGGTTGTCTCTTTGTGTGACTTAGGAACTCTTTTTGTGGGAGTAACTCTATTTGTGGGAGTTCTGGTGTCCTAGTGTAGGGCTAACCCTAATTCTCTAAGGGCTTAGTGATTCTCTGTGTGGGAGTCTTGATCCTGTGTAAGATTGGTTGGGTCCTTGTGTATGGCATAAATCCTCTTTGTGGGGTATCTCCTTGTGAGATTTGTATTCACTTCTCTGTATGGGAATATAGTGAATGTTGGTGTGGCTGGATGTACCCAAGTTTGGGAAACCAGGGTAAAACTGTATGTTTGCGTTTGGATTGATTGTGCCTTTTAATTCCTCTTGCATTTATAATTCCGCATTTGCAAGTTAAATTTTAATTGGACAATTTTATTGCCATTACACTATTCACCCCCCTCTAGTGTGTGTTGTTAGTATTGCAAGGGTAAGGCGATCCCTACAAAAATATCAAAAAGAAAAAAAGAAAAAAGAAAAATATTTCCTATCTCTTTATTAGAAGCTACTACAAATAATTGGGAAAAGCCAAAAATTCCACATCCCATTCCTAGATGCGACGCCTCAGGCTAAGCTTGGAGGGTGAACCATTTAATTATATGAGTGAGTATGACATTAGAGTGGAGATGGTGCACAATAGGGAATATTTGATAATGCTTTAAACTTTAAGAAATATTTTAGCTTTGGAGATTTTTCATGATTTGAAGTGAATATTTGAATGCCATGACCTCTTTCCATTCTCTAGTGCATGTTGGTGTGATCTCTTTATGCTCCACTTATATCTATTGATAGAAAAGTGAGTTGCCAACTCATTTGATACTAGACTCTATGGATCGCATGATGTTGATATGAGTTGACGACATGATTTTAGAGGATGCCTACCTTTGTCTTTATTGCATGCAAGCCATATGAGTAGTAAGACTTGAAAAAACTATTAGCATGTGTTTTATTCTTCAAAGCATTGTGATATGTTGCTTGGGCTTGAGATCTGACTGAACATTTTAGCACCCGTCTCCATCTCATACCTCTTCTATTTTCTTTTATTATCACCCGGTGAGCCTAGTAGTCGCCTTCCTCAAGAACGAGTAAGAGGTAAGCTTGGGAGATTTTGATGTGTCCATATTTTCTATCTTTTCATAGCATCATTTTATTGCATTTCATGTCATATTCGAATCCAAATCCCGCATTTTCATACGATACTGTGCTTCTAACGTTATATTCAAGTTTCATAGAGCTTTGTGGATTTTCAGGGATTTTGGAGCCATTTGGAGCAATTTTTGGACATGGACGCATCCAGCACGTCTGTGACGCCGTTGGCGAGGCTCTACAGGGAGCTCACCGAGGTTTGGAAGCATATAGGATGTCACGCCCCGCTCACCCAAGTACGGGGAGCGTAGCTGACGAGGTCGCCGTAGTATTCAGACTCAGGCTTCGAGCCCTCTTATCTAAATACTACTAGGCATTTTTTGTGGTTTAATCTAAAATATGAGCAGGCCACTGCAATAACACTGGAATAGTACATAGAGTAAAAAGAAAAGTGCTCCAACAAAAATTACAACGCAGTACTGAGAAGTAAATACATCAACATTGAAGTTACATTATATTACATAAGTCCTTATACATACATACATACATACATCAGCTGTACAACGGGGGTACAAAAAGCGGGTACAACAAAAGAGAAACCCCCAGCCCAAAAGTACAAAAGTCCACACCCTGTACAACGCACCCACAAGTCTATCCCCGGGAAATCGAACTGTACAAAGTCGCCCGACGGCTCTACCTCAGTAGCACTGGCACAGATCTCTGGCTCCTGGACACCTGCTGACTGCTCGGGACTCGCACCTGTAAACCACGGGATGGGACACGTCAACGCGTGACCCAGTAGGAACTCCTAACACTCAAGTAGAACCCAATTTAGAACTGGTCTCCCTAACTAACTAACTAACTAACTCCAGGTGTCACATCATCGCATGTTACGCAGAAATTAAAACGGAGTACAAGTGCTGAAGTAAGTAACAATGAACAGAGCTGAAGTAATAAATGACTAAATTAAATAAATTAAATTGTTGTTCTGTATTTGGAACTCGGATAAACCATAGGCTGCTAAGAGAGCAGACTTCACCCAGGGTGGGTGAAAAGTGGTACCACTCTAGCGACACGAGCACTGGAGGGCCCTATCGTAACTCCGTACCCGACTGGACAAGGTACCGGAGTGAGACTCATCTCGATTTTTCTGTCGGACAAACAAAGAAAACCATCATTTACTGTCCTGGTGTGTCACGAGCGCACCGGCGGCCTCTCTAACTCTAGTCAACTCCCCCTTCTGGGTGTGACGAAGCGAGTGAGAATCATACTACGTCCGCTCCTTAACACATACCATTTATCTGTGTTTCCCCCAAACCCACATCTGGCGTCTCACCCATTTCAAGAATGGAACAAGAGCACCGATGTCAAACTCTCAACCTCACTCTAAGTTTTAACATATCACATCATTGTTTCAGCAATGATTCTTTAACGATTTCAACTACCGTTTTCATTTCATACTTTCATAAATTCACATCATCATAATTTCTACATGAATCATAACATATGAAGCATCATCTTAAGGACATATTTCAAGAACATATAATGATGTATCATCAACATTAATTAAATTCATCTCAAGATAAAATACAATATTAAAACTCCTAAACAAGTTAACACAAGAATCTGTCCAAAACTGTCACACCAGAAAGATTGGCTCTGTTACCTTAATTGTAGACAGAATTGGCTCTCGACCTCCTTCAAAGTTGTAGGAAATTTTCTCTAGTTTTTCGTAGTGTCCTTAATTTTATTTTTCTGATTTTTCTACTATTTTCTACGAATTTTACAAGTTACTGTTCTGCTGCAACAAAAATTCCAGCAACTAATTTTTCTAGCTAAACTTGTTCCTAACATATTTGAATGCCACCATTAACATATCAACACTAGCGTGAGAATAAGATTACAACATTTCAAATCCTTAACATAATTTCAACTTTACAAGGAGGGTATTTTCACTATTTAACAAAAGTCACACAACATGGCCATATAACTTACAACTTCCTACTAAACTGAAACTAACATAAAAATCAATTCTTTAAACTTTGATTTCTTTAAACTTCATAAACTACCATCTAGCACCATTTTTAGCAAGATAACATATTTCTCATTCTCTCCATTTTACAACATGATTTAACATTATCAATCTTGAGTATCAAACCAAAATGAGATTAAGTGTATTAATTTGAAACTACAAAGAAACCACATTCAACATATGAGTACAAAAATTGATTCTTGCTAACACATGAATCCTAGCACCAAATTAAATTTACTAACATTTAACTTATTAACTCAATATGGTTTTTAACTTAAAATTCAACATAGTATAATTACTAACCTTATGAGAAACTAATCCTAAAACTAGACTCTACTTAGGTAGTTAGAAATCCTACCTTGCAAGTGTTCTCCAAATTGATTGGGCCCTTCTTAATCCTTGAAGAAAAGAGCTCATATCCTCCTTCTCTAAGCTCCAATTTGTCTCCAAAAAGTAGGACTTTGGCTAATTTTTGGGCTAATTTGGTGTTGGAATGAGAAGGGAATTTTTGGGGCTTTTAGAGATTGAAGAGGGGAACTATTTGGAAGTGTGTTTTAAGGAAGAATATGAAGAAATATGAAAGACGAGGGGGAGGTTAAGTTTCGGCCTGCTAAGGGGAAGTGAGGGAGAGAATGGGAGAGAGGAAAATGGGATTTTTTTTCTTTCTTTTCTTGGTTTTGTTTTTCATGCATAGGTTTTAGGAATCCCTAAATCCCTCTCCTTCTTACACCTAGTAAACCAAGTGTTCTCTTATTACTAACAACATGACACATACCAAGGTGTGTTGTCATTGTAAGAAAATTTTTGGATTTTGTATTTTAAGAAATTAAAAATACATGAAGAAATACTTCATACACTCCAAATACATGTATTTCTCCAAATACTCTCATTTACTAAATTCAAGTAATGAGCTTTAAATCTTTTAAAAATAATTCTTCCACCAAATAATTAAAGAAAAATACCGGCATACTCCAAAAAATATACGGACGCATCTATGTAAAAAATACGTACAAATACGCGTATATAGAAACTAGGGTCATTACATCCTACCCCTTAAAATAAATTCCGTCCTCGGAATTTCAAATTAAGGGAGAAAAACTTTCTATACATCATATCATATACAAAAACAAAATTACATCAGACAAACAAGTGAGGGTACTTCTCTCTCATCTCATCCTTGAGTTCCCAGGTAGACTCCCCTGGTGACTCGCGATGCCACATAACCCTCACTAGATTGATCGACTTCCTTCTTAGCATCTTCTGCCTCCGGTCTAGAATGGCCACAAGATGCTGATCGTAAGTCAAGTCTAGTCGCACTTCGATCTCAGAGAAGTCAACGACCTGATCACGATTTCCAACACATCTCCTGAGTTGTGATATATGAAACACATTATGCACTCCCTCAAGAGATGCTGGCAAGGCAATTCTCTAAGCTACTTCTCCAACACGAGCCAGAACTTCAAAAGGTCCGATATATCTTGGGCTCAACTTGCCATGTCTTCCAAAACGAATCAGCCCTCGTGTTGGCGAGATCTTCAAACATACTAACTCTCCTGGCTGAAATTCACAGTGTCGCCTCTTCGCATCTGCCCAGTGTTTGTAACAGTCCTGAGCTATGCGAAGATTATCTCTGACGACTCTCACAACATCTATGGTTTCAGCAATCATATCAGGGCCCAACAATTCACGATCTCCAACATCATCCCAACTGAGAGGAGATCGGCACTTCCTTCCATATAAGGCTGCAAATGGTGACATGCCTATGTTGGCTTGATAACTGTTATTGTGGGTGAACTCTACCAGATGTAGATGTTCGTCCCAAGAACCCTTGAAATCCAGCATGCACGCCCTCAGCATATCTTCTAGAATCTGAATTGTCCTCTCCGACTGACCGTCTGTCTGTGGATGGTATGCAGTGCTGAAACTCAGCTGAGTTCCCAAGCTAGCCTGCAAACTTTTCCAAAAGTGAGACGTAAACCTTGTGTCACGGTCGGAGACTATGCTTACAGGTACTCCGTGAAGCCTCACAATTTCCTGTATACATGACTAATCAGAATCTAGACCAACAATAAACAAACAGAAACAAAACAATGAATCTCACCTCCATATATCTCTTAGCAAGATGGTCTGTTGACTGGCCCACTCGAAACGGTATAAAGTGAGCTGATTTGGTTAATCGGTCAACGATTACCCAAATAGCATCATGTCCTCCAGAAGTGCGAGGTAAGCCAGTTACAAAATCCATCGTCACATGATGCCACTTCCACTCTGGAATTGGAAGAGGTTGTAGAAGTCCTGCCATTCTCTGATGTTTGGCCTTGACTTGCTGACATGTCATACATGAAGCTACAGTTCTAGCAACACTACGCTTCATGCCGTGCCACCAAAAATGTTGTCGTAGATCACGATACATTTTGGTGCCTCCAGGATGAATAGAATAAGGTGAGTTATGAGCTTCTTTCAACAGTTCATCCTGAATGTCACCTGATGGCACACAGATCCTGTTCCCAAGACGCAAAGATCCATCTTTATGAACACGGAAATCATTACGAAGTCCGGCTTCTGTCTGCTCGCGAATCTTCTTCAACTTTGCATCTCCAAACTGAGCTGTCTTAATCCTCTCAACTAAATCAGATTGAACCTGCAAGTTCATCATCATCATTGAGGAACCATGTAAGACAACTTCAATCCCCAACTGTCAAATATCACCCAGAAGTTCCCTCTGAGCTGTCAACATCATCACTGTTGGTATGCGACTAAGAGCATCCGGCACTACATTGACTTTCCCAGGGTGATATTGGTGGTCGACATCATAATCAGCCATCAACTCTAGCCATCTACATTGCCTCATATTCAGCTCTTTCTGAGTGAACACGTACTTCAAACTCTTGTGATCTGTGTATATCTTTACATGTTCACCCAGAAGAAAATGCCTCCACAACTTCAATGCAAACACCACTGCTGCTAACTCTAAGTCATGCGTAGGATAGTTCCTCTCATGAGTCTTCAACAATCTAGAAGCATAAGCCATCACCCTACCATGCTGATGAAGAACACATCCCAATCCTCTGCCTGACGCATCACAGTAAATCTCATATCCACCCGAATGGTCTGGAATCGTCAGGACAGGTGCAGTGATCAATCTATGCTTCAGTTCATCAAATGCTCGCTGACATTCCTCTGACCAATTGTAAGAAACATTCTTCTTGGTTTGATGAGTCATCGGTGCAGCGATCTTAGAAAAATCCTTGATGAACTTCATGTAGCATCCAGCCAATCCCAAGAAACTTCTAACCTCTGTTACTGACTTAGGAACGGGCCACTTCTCTACTGCAGAAACCTTCTCTGGATCTACAGCTATACCATCTCCAGATACAACATGTCCCAGAAAAGTAACCTTGGTCAGCCAAAACTGATACTTGCTATACTTAGCATACAACTGGTGCCGCCTCAGAGTCTCCAGGACTATCCTCAGATGCTCAGCATGATCTTCCTATGATCTTGAGTACATCAAGATATCATCTATGAAGACGACCACAAACTTATCCAAGTACTCGTAGATGAATTGGTTCATCAACCTCATGAATGTGGCCGGTGCATTAGTAACACCGAAAGGCATCACTAAAAACTCATAATGACCATATCGGGTTCTAAATGCAGTCTTTGGAACATCTGATCCTCTGACTTTCACCTGATGATACCCGCTTCTCAAATCCAGCTTTGAATACACTCGCGATCCACCCAACTGATCAAAGATGTCATCAATCCTAGGAAGAGGATACTTGTTCTTCACAGTATCTTTATTCAACTCTCGGTAGTCAATGCACATCCTTCGAGATCCATCCTTCTTGTTCACCAAAAGCACTGGCGCACCCCATGGCGAAACACTTGGCTGAATCAAACCACGCTCTGACAAATCCTTCAACTGACTATGAAACTCTGCTAACTCTGGAGGAGCCATACGGTATGGAGCCTTCGCAATCGGTTGAATGCCTGGAATCAGATTGATGGTGAACTCCAATGATCTATCCGGAGGAAGTCCATAGATATCGTCTGGAAAGACATCAGGAAAATCCCGAACTACCCTCGGCAATACAGGTTCAGCATCCATCTCCATCATCACTTCTACTGGACTGGCCTTAAACTTCAATGGTCCAAGGGAACTACTACCACTAAGAATCTCAAACTCTGGATGATCCGGAATCCGAAACACTATCTTCCTGAGCCTACAATCTATAGTGGCATAGAACATCCCTAACCAGTCTATCCCAAACACTTCTTCAAAATGGGGCATCATCATTACAAAGAAATCTGCATACAGCCTACGTCCACAAATCTCAACAGGACACTGTCTGTATCCCGAAGAACTGCAGATCACTCCATTCCCTTATGGATATTCCAACTAGAAGCAAATGAATCTACTACTAATGAATTCTTAGTCACAAACTGCTGAGACAGGAAGCAATGGGATACTCTTGAATCAAAAAGTGACAAGGCATGGAAGGAAGCTACTCTAACAACACCTAAGAGAATAAACATAAACTAACATAAGAATCTAAACATCCTAATCACAACCACAAACATAACATACTATAGTAAAAATCAAAACATTCAACTCTAAAAAGAAATAGGTACCAGTGATAACACGACCAGTGTCCTCTGCCTCAACAGCCGTCATGGTGAAAGCCTGACGCCTCGGCGCCGCTCTCCTAGGGGTCTGCTGCTGCTGCTGCTGAGGAGGCCTAGGTGGTCCTTTCTGAGTCACTGCTCCAGGTGCTGGTGGAGCTGGCAGTGGAAGCCTCTGTGGAGCCGGCGGAAGGGTCCTCTGCTGCTGCTGCACAGGCCGGACTACCACTGGTGCCCCAGATCTTGAAGTCTGTCCCTGGTGAGGACACTGCCCACTGATGTGCCCAGACTGACCGTAGGTAAAGCATCACTCATGCCTAAACCTGCAATCCTGCTACTCATGCCCAGTCTTCCTACAAAACCCACAAGACTGATGCCGTTGTGATGCTGGTGGAGCTCCATGCCTCCTAAACTGAGTGGTCTGGGTGGGCCTCGGGAAACTCCTCTGCTGACCCGCAGGGTGCCTCTCAGATGCTGTTGGACCTCTACCCACACTCTTCAGGTGCGTCTCATGCATCCTGGCCGCCTCCAGCACGGCACTGTAAGTAAGCAACAGCTGAGTCGACATTGCTACTCTGAACTCGAGATCCAGCCCCATCTTGAATCGCCTAGCTCTGGTGGCCTCTGACTGCACCAACTCCTGAGCAAACTTGCTCAATAGTGAAAACTCTACATCATAAGCATCTATGCTCCGTCTACCCTGAGTCAAGTGCTCAAACCTCAACCGTAGCTCATCCTTCTTCGTCTCTGGCAGATACTGAGCCCCAAACAACTCTCTGAACTTCTCCCACGAGATCGGCTTGGTCAAATGTAACTCCTGAGCATCCCACCAATCTCGTGCCTGATGTGTCAGCTGTCTCTTCACGGCATCCACCCATTTATCCCTCGGGTTCCAATAGCCTCCAGATCGTCCTCAGAATGCCTGATCCACTCATCCACCTCCAGAGGACTCTCCTTGCTCGAAAAGGACCCCGGGTGCAAAGCTCTAAACTGCCTGATACCCACTAGCTTTGGTGGCACACCACTATCCACCCTATCCTCCATCTGCTGCATATGCTCCAGAATCCCTATCAGAATCTTCCCCATCAGGAAAGCCTCAGACGAAGCAGCATCAGAAGCAGGGGTCCTGTTCTCGGACGATCCATTCCCCGGATCCATTCTGCAAGAATGAACAGGGAAACAACATTCAGTACCAAAATTGCGAACTATAATATTGGAGCTTACTTGTACTATTCTTACGTGTATCGTAGTGTGAGCTGACCTGCATGGGCCACCATAAAAACCTGTCACGCCCCGCTCACCCAAGTACGGGGAGTGTAGCTGACGAGGTCGCCGTAGTATTCAGACTCAGGCTTCGAGCCCTCTTATCTAAATCTACTAGGCATTTTTTTGTGGTTTAATATAAAATATGAGCAGGCCACTGCAATAACACTGGAATAGTACACAGAGTAAAAAGAAAAGTGCTCCAACAAAAATTACAACACAGTACTGAGAAGTAAATACATCAACACTGTAGTTACATTACATTACATTATTCCATATACATACATATATACATCAGCTGTATAACGGGGGTACAAAATGCGGGTACAACAAAAGAGAAACCCCGAGCCCAAAAGTACAAAAGTCCACACCCGGTACAACGCACCCACTAGTCTACCCCCGGGAAATCTAACTGTACAAAGTCGCCCGAAGGCTCTACCTTAGTAGCACTGGCACCGATCTCTGGCTCCTGGACACCCGCTGACTGCTCGGGACTCGCACCTGTAAACCACGGGATGGGACACATCAACGCGTGACCCAGTAGGAACTCCTAACACTCTAGTAGAACCCAGTTTAGAACTGGTCTCCCTAACTAACTAACTAACTACAGATGTCACATCATCGCATGTTACGCAGAAATTAAAACAGAGTACAAGTGCTGAAGTAAGTAATAGTGAACAGAGCTGGAGTAATAAATGACTAAATTAAATAAATTAAATTTTTGTTCTGTATTTGGAACCCGGATAAACCACAGGCTGCTAAGAGAGCGGACTTCACCCAGGGTGGGTGAAAAGTGGTACCACTCCAGCGACACGAGCACTGGAGGGGCCTCTCGTACCTCCGTACCCGACTGGACAAGGTACCGGAGTGAGGCTCATCTCGGTTTTTCTGTCGAACAAACGGAGAAAACCATCATTTACCGTCCTGGTGCGTCACGAGCGCACCGGCGACCTCTCTAACTCTAGTCAACTCCCCCTTCCGAGAGTGACGAAGCGAGTGAGAATCATACTACGTCCGCTCCTTAACACCTACCATTTATCCGTGTTTCCCCCAAACCCACATCTGGCATCTCACCCATTTCAAGAATGGAACGAGAACACCGATGTCAAACTCTCAACCTCACTCTCAGTTTTAAACATATCACATCATTGTTTCAGCAATGATTCTTTAACGGTTTCACCTACCGTTTTTATTTCATCCTTTCACAAATTCACATCATCATAATTTCTACATGAATCATAACATATGAAGCATCATCTTAAGGACATATTTCAAGAACATATAATGATGTATCGTCAACATTTATCAAATTCTTCTCAAGATAAAATACAATATTAAAATTCCTAAACAAGTTAACACAAGAATCTGTCCAAAACTGTCACACCAGAAAGATTGGCTCTGTTACCCTAATTGTAGACAGAATTGGCTCTCGGCCTCTCTTAAAAGTTGTTGGAAATTTTCTCTATTTTTTCGTAGTGTCCTTAATTTTATTTTTCTGATTTTTCTACTATTTTCTACAAATTTTACAAGTTACTGTTCTGCTACAAAAAAAATTCCAGCAACTAATTTTTCTAGCTAAACTTGTTCCTAACATATTTGAATTCCACCATTAACATATCAACACTAGTGTGAGAATAAGATTACAACATTTCAAATCCTTAACATAATTTCAACTTTACAAGGACGGTATTTTCACTATCTAACAAAAGTCACACAACATGGCCATATAACTTACAACTTCCTACTAAAATGAAACTGACATAAAAATCAATTCTTTAAACTTCATAAACTACCATCTAGCACCATTTTTAGCAAGATAACATATTTCTCATTCTCTCCATTTTACAACATGATTTAACATTATCAATCTTGAGTATCAAACCAAAATGAGATTAAGTGTATTAATTTGAAACTACAAAGAAACCACATTCAACATATGAGTACAAAAATTGATTCTTGCTAACACATGAATCCTAGCACCAAATTAAATTTACTAACTAACATTTAACTTATTAACTCAACATGATTTTTAACATGAAATTCAACATAGTATAATTACTAACCTTATGAGAAACTAATCCTAAAACTAGACTCTACTTAGGTAGTTAGAAATCCTACCTTGCAAGTGTTCTCCAAATTGCTTGGGCCCTTCTTAATCCTTGAAGAAAAAAGCTCATATCCTCCTTCTCCAAGCTCCAATTTGTCTCCAAAAAGTAGGATCTTTGGCTAATTTTTGGGCTAATTTGGTGTTGGAATGAGAAGGGAATTTTTGGGGCTTTTAGAGATTGAAGAGGGGAACTATTTGGAAGTGTGTTTTAAGGAAGAAGATGAAGAAATATGAAAGAAGAGGGGGAGGTTAAGTTTCGTCCTGCTAAGGGGAAGTGAGGGAGAGAATGGGAGAGAGGAAAATGGGATTTTTTTCTTTCTTTTCTTGGTTTTGTTTTTTATGCATAGGTTTTAGGAATCCCTAAATCCCTCTCATTCTTACACCTAGTAAGCCAAGTGTTCTCTTATTACTAACAACATGACACATACCAAGGTGTGTTGTCATGGTAAGAAACTTTTTGGATTTTGTATTTTAAGAAATTTAAAATACATGAAGAAATACTTCATACACTACAAATACATGTATTTCTCCAAATACTCTCATTTACTAAATTCAAGTAATGAGTTTAAAATCTTTTAAAAATAATTCCTCCACCAAATAATTAAAGAAAAATACGAGCATACTCCAAAAAATATACGGACGCATCTATGTCAAAAATACGTACAAATACGCGTATATAGAAACTAGGGTCATTACATAGGAGGAGATGAGGAGAAGCGAGCAAGAGAAAGGAGCCAAAGCCCAAGCCCATGCACTTTTTCCAGGCAACTCGACCCGAGTAGCATCAGCTACTTGGTCGAGCTGACACGCGAGTCCAGCAGGAAAAAACGTGCACGCTCTACTAGACCTAACAGAGTGACGACTCGACCCGAGTCGATCTAGTTTTCGAGCTTATTCCCACCAGCATCCTACTTGACCGAGCAAGACCTACTCGACCCGAGCAGGCAGAGTGAGATTTTGGAGAAGAATATTTGATCCTCTGATGACTTGACCGAGCAGTGCCTACTCGACCAGAGTAGGCAGAGCGACATTTTGGAGAGGAGTTCCGACCTACTGACAGCTCAACCGAGTAGGCGGGCTACTCGATCGAGTAGCCCGGATCTGTTTTCAAGCAAGCTACAGCTAAGGTGCCTGCTCGACCGAGCTGGCGCCTACTCGACCGAGCTGCCGACTCGGTCGACGACATGTGGGCCCCAAACTTCCAGATTTTTAGATTTTCTTACGGGGTCTACCCTCTATGTATTTAAGACAATTTTCCTGATGTTTTAGTTGCTTTTTAATTATTTTTTAGAGAGGAGAGATTTAATTAGTGTTTTTAGATCTAGGGTTTCCATTGTGCCGTCATTGCTAAAAATTGGATTTTTATTGTTTCTTGCGCTTTGGAATCTATTGGATCTCGCTTATTTTCTATTGGCTATTATTCTCTCTTGACTTTGGTACGTAAAATTCTCATCTTTTAGTTGTTTTAATTGCTATGATGTTTTCCATGGTAATAATTGCATTTTTATTTGTTCCATTTGCCATGTGTGAGTAGCTATATCTAGGGCTAATGGGTCATCCCTAGGATCTTAGGAAAAAGATGTAGATCTGGGATTTTTAGGTTGTGTTGGAAATAAGTGGGAGTACTTTGGTTAATCCAGCCAAATCCCTAGGGGATCTCGTACTGAGATCATGCCCACGGTTGGTGGAATTGATTAGCTTAAGGAGTATCCTTAGGATTTAATTAGGTAGTTAATAGATTCAACCAAGGCTCGTGACCATGTCTGGCTCGTGCCTTGAGGGGATCAACCGACAAACTATATTACTACATTGACTGCTACCGCCATTGCGTCAATGAGAGCCACCGAAGTACCTCAAAGCTCTAATCCACGAGAGTGGTATGAGCCGAGAGATCAATCCCATAAACACAATGCAACGTAAAAACCCCCTAACCTAATGTCGACTTCCAACGATCCTAGCGGTGATCCCTAAAGTCCTAGTCTCTTCCTATATTGAATCAATACCATCACAATCAACCTTTCTAAACCGACTGCTATCTCATTTCGAGATCTAAAAATAATCTGAGACCTCAATACATTGTCACTGTCCCTGCAGGATTCGATAATTTTTTATACTATAATTTGACATCGTCCGCTTGTGGATAGAACCCAGAATCGACACCTAGGGACCATACCGCACCTGACGACTGTGACATCGCCAGGTGGATTTTAGGTGTAAGTTCTGGACGTGTCATCAACCAATCAACCAAATCAAACAACCAAATCAGATTGAGAGAGGGAGAAGCTGAAATTTAAATTGGAATCAACCCTCATTCAACCCCAAAACCAATATCTCAAAAATCAATTCAACCCAATTACAAATCCCCTCTTCCATTCTCCCCTTTCATCCGTCTTCCTAGCTGCCGCCCACCACCCAGGCCGGCCCCCCTTGCGCGCGCCGCCACCCAGCCTCCAGGCCGCCGTCGCCGCTTCCCCAGGCTGCCCCATCGCCGCACAGCCCGTCGCGACACATCCCCACGTCGCCATGCCCCAGCCACCCAGCCCCGTGCGCCGTCCACTATCCAAGGCTGCCACCCTTGCACGTCGGCGCCGCCCCTAGTCGGCTAGCCCTCGTGCGCTCCCCTGTAATGCAAAAAGAAAGAAAGAAAGAAGAAGACAGAATGAGAAGGAGAGAGGGGTAAGAAATAAGTAAGTTATTAATTATATTAGTTAATTTAATTTATTATTTAAGTTTAAGTTTTTAATATAAGTTATTCATATAATTTTTAATATAAGTTATTATATTAAGTTATTAAATGAGTTATTTTATAAGTTAATAGTTTATAAACCTATATTGGTATTATTTGTTAGTAACATATGTGAATTATTAACCAGTTAAGTTTTTAATATAGGTTATTATCAAATTTTATAAGTAATTAGTTATAAGTTAGTGTAATAATATTATTATTATAAGTTATTTTCAGAATAACATGCCCTCTTAGCATATTATTAATTTGTGTAGCTAACTCATTCGTAACACGTGTGAACCATGTATTACTAAGATCGAAACGCGCCTTTCACTACAAGGGGAATCGGTAACTCTTCGTATTCTTGCCATGGGCTTTAAAACAAAAAAAATGCATGCTAAAATTAGTTTCCTTTCATTAGCCATTGATCGTTTGAACAGTTAACTAATCTTGACAAAATGCACATGATCGCTAAAGACTGCATGCTAGTACTTTAAATTGTGTAAATCTAGATAATGTGTAAATCTAGATTAAAAGACTACACAGTATCGTGGAAGCTTGATCATTTGAACAATATCGTAAAAATGTGTAACTCTCGATAAATGATTCTTATATTGCAAACACGGTAACACCACAGACAATAGGTTTGGGGTAACTTATAATAGCGAGAGTGCAGAAGCGACTAGTCCAGGCTTTGTTGTCACCGTGCAGGTTTTAGCAACCCATCACAGTAGCCGGTGAAAAATTCACAGATCACAGATTCTTGAACAGTATTCATAGTTTGGTTCGCCCGGGTAGCGCCTGTGGTAAGAGATGGACTCTTGGTTGTTCACTGTACCCCGCATTATAAGTCATGATCTAGGTTCGACACAGTTAGACTCGCGTAACATGGTCACTTTTAGTAATGAACATTTAATTGCTGGAAATTGCTGATAGTTGTAAAACTACAAAGTTACGTTTCTGCTCTATTTCCTTACCATTATTGTTCATACTTTACTTCTCTTCTCTTTAGATTGCCATGCTTGCACATTGTATTAATCTCCATGCTTAGAGATACTTTGAGTTACGTCTGATCCTGACGACCCTTCTCTTTGTGGTGGCCTTCCACATATCTCACAGGTTAAAGATTTTATACCAGAGACTATAGACGCTGAGTTTGCTGTTGAGTTTGACCAGCAGGACGCTGGGTTTTAAGAGTGAGTGAGAGTGAGTTACTTTATTGTATTCAGAGTGGCTTGGTTTATTATTTGTTTTTAGTTATATTTTCTTTCTTGTACGTTGCTGGTTTGTAATAAGGTTGTATACCATTTTCATGTAAGAGTATTTGGCATATTCATGCAACAGAGCCTGTATTGACTTCATTGGTGCCTAGCAAGACTTGCGTATGTTCCAAACAGTAACGGGCCCCGAGGCGAGACGTTACAAGTTTGGTGGCCCATGTAAGTCCGCGCTAAATACCACATAAACAGTATAGGAAGTTTAGAATATGACGTACAAAATACTCAATGGAACTGATCAAACCTTATGAAACGCAGGTAAGCAATGGAAAGGAACACTTCAGGAAGCAAGGACAGTGCTTTCGGATCCGTGACTAATCACCTGAATAGGGGCCCCAACCAGATTGATGCTGGTAATGGAGTCAACAACGGTCCAGACGCGACTGCATTCCTGACTGCACCATTTTCTGTAGAAGATTGCAGCGGGGCATGTATGCCCTTCATCATCAGCTTGGACAGACTTTGGGACAGGCTTTGCATAAAGAGCCGAATGCTGACTCGAGTAATTACCACTTTCGAGCGATGAATGATGTCCCCCGGTTTGCGATCATGCAAGTATACAATAAGATGGGGGATACCAGATTTAAAATATTTATACCACAAGTGCACGGTGCTGTAGTGTGGCTTGGGTGTCGAACACAGGGAGGCGTGGTTGTGCCTGTTTCTGAGAGGAACCAATTCACCCTTGTGATGAGCTAGCCCAAATCGATGGATGGGTTGTCATGAAATATAAATACGAGATTAAACAATATAAAAGGAAACTCGGGACTTCGATTTCCACCCTATCATGTGTTCTCGCTATTACGCCCTACGGATAGGAATACGATCGGAATTAGGGTTTAATGGTGAGACGTTGCCTCTAAGAGTGATACCAGCGTCACATGGGCCCGATATTCCGGTCGGTGTCCAGGATGATACGCCGGACTACCCGGGTTCGGTCAGTGGGCATTCCCATGTCCATTAACACTGACCGACTCCAGGAGCACTAAGCTCACAACGATAACTCCCAATATCTCGCCCTGCAGCTCCCGCGCGCAAGGATTCGATGTCTACGCTAAGGGCGTGAGTTATGGCTAGGGAGTCAACCGCCAAGTTTATTCCCTCTTGGGCCAACGGTCAAAGGCGGTATTTTTCCCATCGATGACAATAAAATACCCCCGTAACCAATTGATTCCTATTCCCTATCGATATCCTAGTCCTATGGACGCATTAGGGAGAACCCACGAAGGGGTTTCCACCAAAATCCCAGATTAGGGAACTACTCACACATTATAGCTAAAAAGCGATCTAAATGAAAATCAACCGTTAAAAACATAATCAGGCAATTGAAATGCGGTAGTAGTAATGTAATTAAGATAATATCAAAGTTTCATAAAGATCAGAACACTTACAAATAAAGATAAAATTCCAGTCGTCACAATAGGGAAAAAAGACAGAAAAATACACACACCGTTTCTGAAAACCTAGGGCTTCTATATATAGAAAACGACGTCACCCGATCGGTTGAAGAATCACCCGATCGAGTGAGCTGCTACGTGCTTCGGCTGCGGTCTTCAGAAACTTCACCCGGTCACATGACACGATCGGTTGGCGCAAGCGGCTTGCCATTTGGATCATGTGGTCATCAGGTGAACCGATCTGTTGATAAGTCAACCGATCGGTTGGAAACGTCGCCCAAAAGACAGAAACTTACGACGTTTTGGCACGATCAGCTGGCCGTCGAGTGAGCTCTTTGGGTCGTGTCTTAGGGGAATAGGCTACAGGTGAACCGATCGGGTAAAGGTCACCCGATCGGTTGGAATTCAGCTTCAATTTCCCGAGAAGTCTGTTGGGCTAAACCGGTCGGTTGATGCTCACATTGCTTCAGCTGCTGTCTGGGTCGTGCACGTGTGCATCACCCGATCGGTTGGCTATATCCAACCGATTGGGTAGGGGGCTGAAAGATAGCAATCTTGGTCGTTTGACCCCCTGGATCACGCGTGACTCCTCCCGTTGCTCCGGGGACTTATGATATCTTTGTTATGTGTCCCCTACGTGAGCAATCTCCTGCAAACACACAAAAACAAGGAGAAGTGAAAGAAAACTAGAAAATACGAGAAAATGGAGACGGGACGGCGAAAAATAACGGAGAAACACAAAGAAGACGTGGGTGAATATATAAAATATACACACACGCCAAAATCCCCCAAGCTGAACCCTTCCTCGTCCTCAAGGAAGACGAGTGAGAGCAGGAGCTCGGAGGGAGAAAATAGAGAGAAAGATAGAAAAAGAGAAAACAAAATCCAAAATCACCCGTCAGGGCCAACAAAATCAAAAACACCACACCAAGCAAGAAAACGACAAATCACAACACTAAACCAAAGAAAATGAGTCCAAACAAGTGTCGTGGGCCAACGCGGTGAAGCGCGAGTAAGTGTGGTCGCGTGCTAGCAGACGGTGTTTCTATCTACAGTGTGCAATAAAGCTCCATATACACAAATCCGAGAAAAGACCCAAACATTGATTCGATTTCAAATAAGCGGCAAATATATAGCTCAAGCATGCATCAGAACAGAGTAAGAATCGAATCGTATCATGCGTTAGGGACTCCACAACTAGGGACTAGGAAATCACCTCACTATCGCCTAGATAATAGCTAGAAGGTCCCTACACCAAGTGTTTTCGAAAACGATGGGGTTAAGATGATGTGGAGAAGAACACTCGGTGCAAATTCTCGCCTTCCCTTTATTTTCGGTAGGAAGGAAAATATTCACACAGGAATTTTTTTTTGGGTTTTGGATATATGTATTTTTTTGGGCTTTTGGCTATACATACATACATACATACATATATATATCTATATATATATACACATACATACATATATATATGTATATGTATATATATATGTATATATATATACATATATATATACATATAGATATATATGTATGTATGTGTATATATATATATATATATTGGATTTTTCTTTTCTCTCTTATTTGGAATTTTTTGGACTTTTGGGTATATACATGTGTGTACTCTCCGAAGTGGGAGAACGGTACACGACGAGGGGATTTGCACCAAGTAAAATAAAAAAAAGAAATCGGATTCTAGACATTTGGGCAAGGGAGATTTTCTTCGCTAATCAGAGCATAGGCTAAACGGGTTATCCTGGTCCTAATTGTGGAATCCCGACACATGCGAAATGAAATATATGATATAAATATAGCATGCATATAGAGGCAGACAGGAGAAGCAAATACCGCATATTCAAATCGAAACATGATAATCTAGGGGTCATTCCAGGACAGGTATATAAATCAAAATCACACAGTAGAAGCACACCGTAAGCTAGACACGACACGACTCACACAAAAGCAAAATGGACCCACGATGCATGAAATGAAGAGGACTCAGCTTCCTAGGGTTAGTGAATGTGATTATCGAAGCCATGCTAGGTGTGTGTGATTCTGTGACAATTCATCATTTGGGGTCATCTCTAGGAGAGAGAGGAGAAAAGGGAAAGAAAGAAAAAGAAAAACACGGTGAAAACGACTCAAAAACGAAGAAAGATACACAAAACGACGTACGAAGTGCGACTCCCCCAAGCTGAAACTTGCATTGCCCTCAATGCAATAAAAGTGATACTGGAGGGCAATGAAAATGGGGGGGAAATACGTACCGACTCAAAAAGAAACGAAAAACAAGAAAAACACGCATACGAAAAAAGGAAAATAAAGAAAATCACACCACACGACAAATATAAACAAGCACACCATAAAACTATTGAAAGCAACGATCTAGGACCTTGGTTTGATGATGACAAACGTGTCGCTATATCTAATGCGTGTGTTTAGTGTGTTTCAGGCACTTTCTGGCGAAATTGATTTTCGTATAGCATACTGGGAGAGAGGGAGTGTGTGTGCCCAAAGAAGTTTGACTTGGTCAATGGAGAGCAAAGTTGGACTAGGTCCAATATGGAGAGATGAAGCCAAATCTTATTTGAAGATTGGATCAAATCCTATTGGGATTCAAACTTCTAACCCAAGACCAATTCCTAGCACAATATAAATTCCAAATTCATATCACATTCAAATATATTATCCATTACCAAATACACAAAACCCTAGCAATCATCTATATAAGCCCTCAACTCAAGAAAAAAAACATACGACCATACCAAAGAAATATTACGGCCTCAACAAAGGTAAGGGAGAAGAGAAAACATTGCGAAAAAAGCTTCATCTTCCCTTAACATTAGAGCCGTAATCCCATGGCCAAAAAGCGAAGCTCCTTTTTCTCCTCCTTAAGCAGAAACCCTCTTCCACAAGTTCTCAAGTCATTAAGTCCCAAGAAGGAAGGAGAAAAGCTTCGACGTCCATCTTTCCGCCGTTGAAGACGAAGGCGTCGTCGACATCATATCAACCGTGCTGCCTGTGCCACATCGTCGCCTGAGATCCGAGCCGTCGATCGAGGCAATGAAGCCTCGAGGAGATCTCGCCGACGCAGTGTTCTGAAGATCCCGTCGTCGCTGTTCAAAGCTCGTCGCCGTCGTCTGGGTTGTCGTCATCATCGTGTGCAGCAGCCGCTGCCATCGCTGGAGAAGAGATCGCTCTGCTGATCAAACATCTGCACGGTGAAGTCAAGGATACGTCGTCAATCACAAAGCCCGCTGCTCAGAGACCGTCGCTGCCGCCGTAGTTCTCCACGAAGATCGTCGCCTCTGTTGCCGTTCGACGAAGTCCTTACCGTGAACCGAGCCATCATCGTCATCGCTAGAGTTGAAGACAACTCGACATCGGAGAAGCTCGCTACATGAACTATCGCATCGCCGAACGAGTGGTGAAGAAGTCACCGGCGTTGCCATCTCGAAGCTGCCGCTGCACTCAAGTTCCTATCGCCGTGAACTGTCAGCCTTCGTCACTGCACGTCGAAGCGACTGCTGCCATTGTCGTGAGTTGCTGCAGGAGAGAACGTTCGCCGTCGAAGCTTTACACCGCCGTTGTTGAAGTCTCAAAGTTGCCATCGAGTCGAATAAGACCGAAGCCCTCGCTACCGTGACCTTTCACCGTCGCAGCTGTAGTCATATCGGAGTTGCAGTGAAGCTGCCTCCGTCGTCGTTGAGTTGATTGTTGAAACCACCGTCTGATCTCCATTGCCGTGAAGAAGGAGCAGCCACCACCAAGGTTGGGTTGCCACACGAAGTATTGCTGCGAGCCCTAACAAACTTGGGGACATCGGAGAAGCCGTCGAACAGCTGCCACCGTCGCCGGAGGAGAAGACGAAGCCGTTGCCATAGAACGAGAGTCCCTGCATGCCCTGAGGTCGCAAACGAAGAAGAGTTCCGATGTGCTGACGTCGCCTCGTTGCTGCATGCGAAAAATCAAACCAACGGCTGAGATTAAAGAGGGCGAAAGAAATCGAACGGAGGAGGCATCATCAGCATGCTGACGTGGGTTGGGGGAATTAAATTGAGTTGCTCTGCGCACCGACCCACTATAAACAAAAGTTGAACTAAGCTACTTTGCGCCCTGACGGCTTATTTTTAAAGGGGATTGCTGAGCGCACAGACCGGCTATTATTTGGATTTGAACTGCAATTGCTTTACGCACAGACCAGTGCATAACTTGACATCCAGGAGTTGAATTGAGACACCGTTTGCGTCAGATTGGAGCTGACGACGTGCTGATTGACAGAGACGCCTACAAGGACACAAACTGAGCATTTCTAAACCCTTAAACTCTTTTATTTGTGTCTTAGTGTAACGTTCTCTGTGGGGAAATTTTACCTATTTTTGTTTGACTATTTTGGGACTTGTCTAGTTGGGACTAGACAAGTGGGACCCAGCTAGTTTGGGACTAGCTGGTAGAAAGCGTTACTAGGATTGATAGTGAGAGAAAACACAGTGTGTGGGGTACTGAGAGCCTGGCGAGTGTAGAGACGTAGAGGGTGCTCTGAGCGTGCTCTGACTTGTGGTTTTGTACCTATTGCGCTATTCAATACTAGTTCGGCTTTGGGGGCTGGAGTAGGTTGTTGGGACGACCGTGTTGTGTATTGATTCCCCGGATTTGGTTTTGGAAGATGAGCAAACATAAATAATGTATACTAACTTATTTGTGAGCGCAGTTATGGAGATCGTCGCCAAAAGAATACGAACATCAAAAGCGACACCTCAAGACTTCTCAATACGCGTGATCGTGTGCCTGGAGCTTCTTTGAAGCTCAAGAAGTTTTATTGAAGTCAAGAATGAAGATTGAAGTTTTGAAGACGGCTCGTAAGGTTTAATTTATAGTCTTCTAGCTTCATAGATTAGAATGTTAAGCCTTGAGTAGGACTTACATTATATACTTCATTTCGCTCATATCTTAGATCTAGGATATTCATAGAAGCCATTAGAAACTTTCCCGAAGCCTATCGTTTCTTCCCTCGGCTTCGAGTGCATGTTAGTTGGTTCATGAAGAGTCACCAACCGACTAGATGACGATCTAGTCGGTCGGAAACTCTACTTGAACCGACTAGTTTGCCTCTCTTTATTCAGCTCTTTCTATGACTACAGTTAGTCGGTCAAAGAAGAGTCACCGACCGACTAGATGACGATCTAGTCGGTCAGTAATCCTTCTTAGACCGACTAGTTGCGTACAGTCATTTTCAGCCTGAGCTACTGTTTCGAGTTAGTCGGTCAAAAGAACGTTTACCGACCGACTAGTTGAGAAACTAGTCGGTCAGCATTTGTTCTTAAACCGACTAAGTCAACTTGAAGTCTGCCTATTCTATTTCGACGTTAGTCGGTCAAAGATCATTCACCGTCCGACTAGTTGTGAAACTAGTCGGTCGGCAAGTCTTCTTAGACCGACTAGTTGTCTTTGCCTGGAACTTCGACTTTTGGCTGTTCTTCCATTAGTCGGTCTACGTTGATTGACCGACCAACTAGTTGATGAACTAGTCAGTCGGTGGTTGTTCTTTGACCGACTAATTGGGTTCAGAAAAGAGCCGTTGGGAACTTTTCCAACACGATTTTCCTTGCCTCTATAAATACAAACTTGATACGTTTGAGGCAAGGTTGAAGGTCCATTTTACAAGCAATTTCAGACCTAAGAGAAGAGCTCTCCCAAGCTAATTCAAAGCTCTCTCTCCCTCACAAGAATCTCTCCCTTCACTCTTTGAGCCATCTTCCTCAAGAGAGATTCTCTCCATTGTGAGCATCTCAAGCCAAGAGCTCGATTCTAGTCACCATACTCCACCCTAGGCTTCCATTGCTGGTCATCTTCTTGAAGCTAGGGTTTGGTGGCATCATCTTCCTCAAAATCCCTCCTTGCCCTAATTTGGTAAGATTTACTCAAGGCATAGGATTTTGTAGGTAAGTGTTTATTTCATTTCATATTTGAATTGTAAGTTTCACTCTCGGTTGTGAGAGTGTGGTTGTGATCCCGGGTTGTGGGAGTCACAAATTACTTTGTGTATGATTTGACTTGTGAAGGTTTTTCACAAGTACTTCATAGTGGAAATCTCTAGTTAGGGTTGCTAACTCAAGTATCCGGAGGGGATCCGGGTGGTTGGGACGTAGGATCACCGAGAACAAGTCGGGGAGACTTGGGTGGATCCGAACCCAGTAATATTGTTTGTTTGCGTATGTTTTAATTCTTGTTGATAGTTGTTTAATTCCGCATTGTCGTTTGTTTCTTGCACAATAATTAGGAATAACTATCTTGATTATTTTAAGTACTATTCACCCCCCCCTCTAGTACGTGTGCAGTAGCTACCACGGGGGCACTACAATTGGTATCAGATCCAAGGTTAAAGCTACAAGTTCAAAGCTATGACGAACAACGACTACAGCGTCTTCAAGGATCGTCAAGGAGCTTCTTCAGTCTTGGAAGGGCAATCTTCATCTAGGCCTCCCTCCTTCAATGGTACCAACTACGGGTACTGGAAATGCCTAATGGAAACGTTCCTTCGGAGTGCTTCACTTTGGAGAGCCACGATGAATGAGTACGTCGAGCCCTCCGAACAAGATTTCGCAAAGTGGACTCCCGCAGAGATCTCCGCGGAGGTAAGTAATGCCAAGGCAATGAACGCCTTGTAATGCGCATTGGAGCCCGAGGACTTCAATAAGATATGCACATGTAAGAGTGCATATCAAATATAGAACTCCCTCCTCATCTTACAGAAGGGACGAGTCGGGTAAGAGATTCTAAACTCGTGGTCGTGAATAAATATTTCGAATTATTTCATATGCTGCAGGGTGAAAAGATGAAAGAGTATTATGCTCGATTCGTCGACATCACAAACGAGTTGGAAGCTCTTGGGAAGACCTACACCCAAAAGGAGAAAGTCACGAAGATAATCGATGGACTTCCTTCTTGTTGGGAGAAGCATACCTTCGCCATCGAGGAAGGTAATGACATGAAAACCTATACTGTTGTTCAACTAATGGGTACTTTAATGTCATACGAGGTACGCAAGGATAGCAAGCTCATGATGAAAGAAAAGATGAAGTCGTACTTGAAGCAAGACGAGCCTAAGAAAAAGATGATTGCATACAAGGCCGCTCCATCTACCGATGATGAAGAATCGGAAGAAGAATTGGACATGGAAGCTCTAGCCAAAATGGCAAAGGAGTTCTACTTATGCTTCCGAAAAGGTAACTTTAGAACTAAATCTAAAGTTAGTTCGACTAATGCTTCTACTCCCGTGTGTTATAAATGCAATAAGCCAGGACATATCAAGACGGATTGTCCTCTCTACAAACACAAGGGGAAATGGAAGGCATCCAAGCGCGACAAGTCAAGAAAGCACAAGAAAGGGCTTGTCGGCACTTTCACCGACTCCGATTCCACAAGTGGAGAGTCGGACGATGAAAAAGTGGAGAAAGCACACACGTGCTTCATGGGCAAAGAGGATCATGATGAAGCGACTTCCTCTGATGAAAGCGAGGATGGAAGCGAGGATGAAGGCGAAGAGGTAACCAATGATCAACTTAGAGTAGCCAATGAACAACTTTGGAATAAATTTTCTAATTTGGCTACTAGGTTTAATAAGACTAAAAATGAGCTAGATAGTCTTAAAAACTCGCCTAAGCCTATCATCATCAACAACGACACCGTTGTTGAAGGGTTGAGAAATGAGATTGAAAATCTCAAATCTCAACTTGAGCATGTTCATGTCGAGGATTCAGATGAACATGTGATAGCGGATTTGACGTCTCAAATCTCAACTTTGAGTATTGAGAATAAAAATCTTAAGTCACGTGTTTGTGCACTCGCATCGCAAGTGTCCACTTTGGATGCTTCTTTGCATTCTCTCACCGAGAAGCATGAGAGCAGATTAGGCCGAATTCATGAATTCAATAAAGGTAAGGGCAAGTTGGATAATATCCTAAATGACTTGCCTCCAGCCAATCATCACATTGGCTTGGGGTATAAGATGGGAGATTCATCCAACTCGTCCGCCACCTTTGTTAGGCCAACATCCGATGCTTCTACTAGTGGAAGTAAACACGTCATGGGTAGTTCTTCTACCAATGGTGCTTCCGCTAGGAACACCCCCACCATTTGGAAAGAAACTCAATTTGGGTGGACCTCCAAAGAAGGGTCATGCTTTCATGTATGCCATGCCACGTAGGAACACACATCCTACCCCACATGCTAGCACAAATGATGATTTTTATGCTCCGAACCCACGAGCACGTGCACACCATGTGAGACACACTCATGCACGTGTTCCTCCACATTCATATGTTCATCCTCATTCTCATATGAATAATTATCGTCATGCACCATTGCATCGCATGCCATATGCTTACCCACGACATGCATCACATAGAAATCAACAACATATGCATGTTCCCAATAGGATTAGGACTCCCAAGACATACACCATTTGCGGTCCGAAGAACACAAGCATGCATAATAAGAATTTGTATGTGAAATCGTTTATTAATGATGTTATCTTGAATGATGATTATGTTGGGAAATCAAGTTCCTCGTGGACTTGGTTTCCGAAGGGTTAGTTTCCTTTGACCCTTCATTGCTTGGTACCATAAGTTTAATTTCATTTTTATGGGTACCAAAGCAATTGTGGTAAGATTGGGTTACATTTAATTTGAATTTAGTTCGCTAAATTTATTGCCTAACCCATAGGATCCAAAAAGATTTTTGGATACCAAATTGATATTCTCTAGGTTAAATTCACCATGGGATACCTACCCTACCAACTCCTTGATTTGCAAGGATTTTCATTCAAATGGAGTTGATGGTGTTTAAGTGATGCACCAAAGTAGGGGGAGCGTCATTCAAATGGAGTTGATGGTGGTATCAGTACTTTTGATTCTCTTTGGTGTCCATTGGTAGAATATATTACGATTGGTATCATTTTATTTCAATTTGATTCCTAGTTGCTAGATTAGTGTATGCCATATGTTCTTGCATGCTACATTTGGTAGTCTCATTGGAATTTTTGTCTCTAATGTTGATTTTGGAGAGTATGTTCCAAAACTCAATAAGTGAAATTGATTTGAGTTTTGATGATTTCGTATTTCGATTTTCGCCTATGGCTTGGTGATTTCATTTTCCGATTTTCACCGATAATTTTATGATTTCGGTTTTCGATTTTCGCATATGGCTTGATGATTTCGTATTTCGTATTTCGCCTATGGTTTGATGATTTCGGTTTCCGATTTTCGACTTTGGTCTCCTTGACACGCTTTGCTTTTATTCAGTATTTTACATTTGATATTTTGCATTGGTGTTATTTTGGACCCTGGTCGTATTCTTCGACTCCCATGCGTTATTTTTAGCCATTGGTTTTGTCGTTGATCTCCTCCCGCTCTTTTTGCTAATGCCAAAGGGGGAGAGATATAATAATGACAATGTGCTAATTAATAATTCAAAGGAATTTACCATGAATCTAATTTGATGTGTTAGATTCAGGGGGAGTGAAGATATAAAATGGATTTAGATCCTATATGTGCAATAGTAGGATTCATATTTTATATTATCCTCGCTGCTTGATGCATATGAATATTATTGAATATGGAACTAACGTGTCATCAATGCAGGGGGGAGTAAGTAAATTTCAATTGAATCATTATTATTGTTATTATTTATGTTGGTTTGTCATCACCAAAAAGGGGGAGAATGTTGTGTATTGATTCCCCGGATTTGGTTTTGGATGATGAGCAAACATAAATAATGTATACTAACTTATTTGTGAGCGCTCTTATGGAGATCGTCGCCAAAAGAATACGAACATCAAAAGCGACGCCTCAAGACTTCTCAATACGCGTGATCGTGTGCATGGAGCTTCGTTGAAGCTCAAGGAGTTTTATTGAAGTCAAGAATGAAGATTGAAGCTTTGAAGACGGCTCGTAAGGTTTAATTTATAGTCTTCTAGCTTCATAGATTAGAATGTTAAGCCTTGAGTAGGACTTACATTATATACTTCATTTCGCTCATATCTTAGAGCTAGGATATTCATAGAAGCCATTAGAAACTTTCCCGAAGCCTATCGTTTCTTCCCTCGGCTTCGAGTGCATGTTAGTTGGTTCATGAAGAGTCACCAACCGACTAGATGACGATCTAGTCGGTCGGAAACTCTACTTGAACCGACTAGTTTGCCTCTCTTTATTCAGCTCTTTCTATGACTACAGTTAGTCGGTCAAAGAAGAGTCACCGACCGACTAGATGACGATCTAGTCGGTCAGTAATCCTTCTTAGACCGACTAGTTTTGTACAGTCATTTTCAGCCTGAGCTACTGTTTCGAGTTAGTCGGTCAAAGAACGTTTACCGACCGACTGGTTGAGAAACTAGTCGGTCAGCATTTGTTCTTAAACCGACTAAGTCAACTTGAAGTCTGCCTTTTCTATTTCGACGTTAGTCGGTCAAAGATCATTCACCGACCGACTAGTTGTGAAACTAGTCGGTCGGCAAGTCTTCTTAGACTGACTAGTTGTCTTTGCCTGGAACTTCGACTTTTGGTTGTTCTTCCATTAGTCGGTCTACGTTGATTGACCGACCGACTAGTTGATGAACTAGTCGGTCAGTGGTTGTTCTTTGACCGACTAGTTGGGTTCAGAAAAGAGCCGTTGGGAACTTTTCCAACACGATTTTCCTTGCCTCTATAAATACAAACTTGATACGTTTGAGGCAAGGTTGAAGGTCCATTTTACAAGCAATTTCAGACCTAGAAGAGCTCTCCCAAGCTAATTCAAAGCTCTCTCTCCCTCACAAGAATCTCTCCCTTCACTCTTTGAGCCATCTTCCTCAAGAGAGATTCTCTCCATTGTGAGCATCTCAAGCCAAGAGCTCGATTCTAGTCATCATACTCCACCCTAGGCTTCCATTGCTGGTCATCTTCTTGAAGCTAGGGTTTGGTGGCATCATCTTCCTCAAAATCCCTCCTTGCCCTAATTTGGTAAGATTTACTCAAGGCATAGGATTTTGTAGGTAAGTGTTTATTTCATTTCATATTTGAATTGTATGTTTCACTCTCGGTTGTGAGAGTGTGGTTGTGATCCCGGGTTGTGGGAGTCACAAATTACTTTGTGTATGATTTGACTTGTGAAGGTTTTTCACAAGTACTTCATAGTGGAAATCTTGATTTAGGGTTGCTAACTCAAGTATCCGGAGGGGATCCGGGTGGTTGGGACGTAGGATCACCGGGAACAAGTCGGGGAGACTTGGGTGGATCCGAACCTAGTAATATTGTTTGTTTGCGTATGTTTTAATTCTTGTTGATAGTTGTTTAATTCCGCATTGTCGTTTGTTTCTTGCACAATAATTAGGAATAACTATCTTGATTATTTTAAGTACTATTCACCCCCCCCCCTCTAGTACGTGTGCAGTAGCTACCACGGGGCACTATAGACCGAACTAGGGTAAATCTGATGTGTACTCTGTGTCTGCTTTTTATTTACCCTGCTGCTGCTATAACTGCGTGTGCTTATTCGTGGGTTGCACGAATTATTTTTATAAGCCTATTCACCCCCCCCCCTCCTCTAGGCTAGGATCCAGATCCAACAAGTGGTATCAGAGCGGGTTTTAGGATCTAGCCTAGTTTGACCATGGACCACATTGATAGTGCTTTTGCTGAGGGTCAGTCTATTTCACGTCCACCTAGATTTAACGGATGAGATTATGCTTACTGGAAAAATCGTATGAAAATCTACCTTATTTCTATTGATTATAAAGCTTGGCAAATTGTTGAAAAAGGCTATAAATCACCTGTTATTAAAATTGAAAATACTGAGATGCTTAAACCTGATGATAAATGGGATGATAATGATTGGAAGATTTATTCTCTTAATGCTAAAGCTATGAATGCTCTCATTTGTGCATTAGATAAATCTGAATTCAATCGTATCTCACATTGTCTAACTGCGCAGGAAATATGGCATACTTTGGAGGTGACGCATGAGGGATCGTCACAAGTGAAGGAGTCTAGACTTGCACTTCTGAGCACGGAATATGAGGGATTTCGCATGCTACCGTCAGAGACCATATCAGAAATGTTTGCGAGGTTCACCAACATTGTCTACAAGTCTAGTTCGCTCGGTAAGCCATATTCTAGCCTTGAGCAGGTGAGAAAGATATTAAGAGCACTGCCAAGCTCTTTCAGGCCTAAATTCACTGTCATCCAAGAAGCGAAAGATCTGTCACAGATGAGGGTGGAGGACTTGATAGGTAATCTAATGTCCCACGAACTTGAATTGCAAAACCTGGATAAAAGGGAGAAACCTGAGGAGAAGGAGAAAGATATAAAGCCACTTGCTCTGAAAGCTGACGAAAGCGAAGATGATGATGATGACATAGCGCTAATGGTCAGAAATTTTAGAAAATATGTCCAGACCAAGCAAGGAAGAACAGAAATGGCACCCAGGTTTAATTGCTCTAACTTTTTTCAGTCTTCTAAGCAAAACTTATGATCAGAATGCTACTAATAGAATGACTTGTTTTAAATGCAAGAAAAGAGGACATCGAATGAAGGATTGCCCACATGAGACAGCTCAGGTAGCTAAAGAAAAGGGAAAATCCAAGGTGCTAACTTGGGATATGGATAGCGAAGCTGAGAGTGAGGAGGAGGAACACGAAGCCCACTCCTGCATGGCATTGATGGGAGTACACGATGAGGTAATTTCTGGTAGTAAAACTGAACTCCTTACTCTTTGTAAAGAAATGCAAGATAAAATAATAGAGCTTGAATCCACTATAGATGATTATCAAAATGAGAACTTTGAAATGCAACAATCTGAATATGAAATGTCTAAAGAGATTGAAAAACTCAAAATTGATATTGTTGCTCGTGACTCTACTATTGACACTTTGAAAAAGGAAAAGTCCAGTTTTAATGATGAAGCACCTTGTCTCTCTTGCCCTTCCTTGATGAATAATATTATCATGCTTAAACTTGATTTGATTAAGCTCGAAACTGAAAAAGACTATGTGATTAGAGAGCTTAATGATAAATTATGCACGTTGGATAATGATTTTAAAAGGAAAATGATTGAATTTGAAAAGAAGGAAGAGGAAAACAAGAGAACTTTTATAAGTAAATGCACATTGCTTGTGGAAAAAAATAAATTGTTAAAATCTAAAGTCTCTAATCTTGAATTAGCCATTAAGAAATTCTCTATGGGAAAACAATCGTTGGATACCATTTTAGAGAATCAATTATATGGTAATAATAGAAGAGGACTTGGATTCGGTTTGAAAAACGTTGAAAAGTCAAAATTCAAGAAATTCCACAATGCACCCTCTATTGCAAAGAACTTGTATGCAAAGTGCTTTACTTGTGATAGTGTAGGCCACACTTCATATTATTGTAAATATAGGAACACTAATATCAAGTTTAAACAAGTGTGGGTTCCTAAAACAATTTTGGCTAACACTAGTGGACCTTGTTGGATTCCAAGGTCACACTTAACACCTTTTATGTAGGTAAGGTGGAGATTTGGCGGGGAGTAATAAATTGGAAGCTTCATTCTTTTAGCTCCTTAGCCAAATAGCGACGAGAAGGTATAATTTTTATCCCTCTTTGCATTTCATTGCATACCTTCATAGATTGTTTTGTGTGTGTGCTTATTTGCATGTTTTTTTAGTGTTATTATTTCTGGAAAAACAACAACAACAAAATTGAAAAATCAAAAATAAAAAAAATTGTGCTTATTGAATATCCTCTTATGAATCTCTTAAGTGGTATTGTATGAATGATCAATTCTATCTCTTGTAGAAGTCAATTCATTATTGTTGTAGCTACATGAACATGATGTTATTCTTTTTAGTAGCCATGACATGCCTCATAAGTTTTAAACTTGACTTCTACACCTACATTTTCACTTTCACGATAATTGACTTTTTAGTACTTTTGGAGATTCTTTTGAAGAATAATGGAAAGTGAATGTAGGAATGATTAATTTCTGATTTTTCTAAGGGATATGAAGTGTTTAGCCATGAATTAAAATTGAGCACAAAAGAATTGAAAACAAAAAAAATATTCTATATATTTGCTCCGTATGAAAAATGGATACACTTCATGGCTAATACACAACCCACGAGTATCCAACTTGTGCTAGATGGGTAATCATTAGCGTTGGTGTATATAACTCGTCAAGCAATGCCACCCCACATATAAAAGTCCTTTTAGGCCATGTTTCGGGGTTCGGTAACTTGAACTCATCTTTGATGAGGTGGGAAAAATCAATCCCAGTGATATTCATGAAAATTGGAAAATGTGGATTGATTTGGTTGATTTTCTAAAATTGAATCTCCTCTTGTACTTTATTGTTTATATTACTACACTTACACAAAGGTGGGAAGTCGTGTTTTGAATATCTATGAGCTTGAATTGTCTATTCTTTGGTAAACTCATGCAAATTGCACGCTACAGCTAATAATGGTTTATTTTTGCATGGAATAGTGTTGTGACTTCATTAATCCACTTTTGGTGATTACAAAGGGGGAGAAAGAGAAAGATTTGTGTGTTTTCGGGATTATTTGTCAAAGGGGGAGCATGAAAACTAATGTTGAAGGGGGAGCTTGAGAGAAGGGGGAGCATGCTTTTATATATTTACTAATTGTTCAGCATGCTTTGTAATGTTTGAATGACTCATCCATACATCATATATCATTACACCCTTCAACACACTTCACACACCCATATTTATTGCTCAAATCTTTTATGGGTTTGTCATCACCAAAAGGGGGAGATTGTTGAAAGCAACGATCTAGGACCTTGGTTAGTTGATAACAAACGTGTCGCTATATCTAATGCGTGTGTTTAGTGTGTTTCAGGCACTTTCTGGTGAAATTGCTGTTCGTATAGCATACTGGGAGAGAGGGAGTGTGTGTGCCCAAAGAAGTTTGACTTGGTCAATGGAGAGCAAAGTTGGACTAGGTCCAATATGGAGAGATGAAGCCAAATCTTATTTGGAGATTGGATCAAATCCTATTGGGATTCAAACTTTTAACCCAAGACCAATTCCTAGCACAATACAAATTCCAAATTCATATCACATTCAAATATCTTATCCATTACCAAATACACAAAACCCTAGCAATCATCTATATAAGCCCTCAACTCAAGAAAAAAACATACGGCCATGCCAAAGAAATATTACGTCCTCAACAAAGGTAAGGGAGAAGAGAAAACATTGCGAAAAAAGCTTCATCTTCCCTTAACATTAGAGCCGTAATCCCAAGGCCAAAAAGCGAAGCTCCTTTTTCTCCTCCTTAAGCAGAAACCCTCTTCCACAAGTTCTCAAGTCATTAAGTCCCAATAAGGAAGGAGAAAAGCTGCGACATCCATCTTTGTGCCGTTGAAGATGAAGGCGTCGTCGACATCATATCAACCGTGCTGCCTGTGCCACATCGTTGCCTGAGATCCGAGCCGTCGATCGAGGCAACGAAGCCTCGAGGAGATCTCGTCGACACAATGTTCTGAAGATCCCGCCGTCGCCGTTCAAAGCTCGCCGCCGTCGTCTAGGTTGTCGTCATCATCGTGTGCAGCAGCCGCTGCCATCGTCGGAGAAGAGATCGCTCCGCTGATCAAGCATCTGCACGGCGAAGTCGAGGATATGCCGTCAATCACGAAGCCCGCTGCTCAGAGACCGTCGCTGCCGCTGTAGTTCTCCACGAAGATCGTTGCCTCTGTTGCCGTTCGACGAAGTCCTTACCGTGAATCGAGCCATCATCGTCATCGTTAGAGTTGAAGACAACTCGACATCGGAGAAGCTCGCTACATGAACTGTCGCATCGCCAAACGATTCATGAAGAAGTCACCGATGTTGCCATCTCGAAGCTTCCACTGTACTCAAGTTGCTATCGCCGTGAACTGTCAGCCTTCATCACTGCACGTCGAAGCGACTGCTGCCATTGTCGTGAGTTGCTGCAGGAGAGAACATTCACCGTCGAAGCTTTACACCGCCGTTGTCGAAGTCTCGACGTCTCCATCGAGTCGAAGAAGACCGAAGCCCTCGCTGTCGTGACCTGTCACCGTCGCAGCTGTAGTCATATCAGAGTTACAGTGAAGCCGCCTCCGTCGTCGTTGAGTTGATTGTTGAAACCACCGTCTGATCGCCATTGCTGTGAAGAAGGAGCAGCCACCGCCAAGGTTGGGTTGCCGCACGAAGTATTGCTGCGAGCCCTAACAAACTTGGGGACGTCGAAGAAGCCGTCGAACAACCGCCACCGTCGCCGGAGGAGAAGACGAAGCCGTTGCCATAGAACGAGAGTCCATGCATGCCATGAGGTCGCAAACGAAGAAGAGTTCCGACGTGCTGACGTCACCTCATTGCTGCATGCGAAAAATCAAACCAACGGCTGAGATTATAGCGGGCGAAAGAAATCGAACGGAGGAGGCATCATCCGCATGCTGACGTGGCTTGGGGGAATTAAATTGAGTTGCTCTGCGCACCGACCCACTATAAACAAAAGTTGAACTAAGCTGCTTTACGCACCGACGGTTTATTTTTAAAGGGGATTGCTGAGCGCATAGACCGGCTATTATTTGGATTTGAACTGCAATTGCTTTACGCACAGACCAGTGCATAACTTGACATCTAGGAGTCGGATTGAGACACCGTTTGCGTCAGATTGGAGCTGACGACGTGCTGATTGACAGAGACGCCTACACGGACACAAACTGAGCATTTCTAAACCCTTAAACTCTTTTATTTGTGTCTTAGTGTAACGTTCTCTGTGGGGAAATTTTACCTATTCTTGTTTGACTATTTTGGGACTTGTCTAGCTGGGACTAGACAAGTGGGACCCAGCTAGTTTGGGACTAGCTGGTAGAAAGCGTTACTAGGATTGATAGTGAGAGAAAACACAGTGTGTGGGGGTACTGAGAGCCTGGCGAGTGTAGAGACGTAGAGGGTGCTCTGAGCATGCTCTGACTTGTGGTTTTGTACCTATTGCGCTATTCAATACTAGTTCTGCTTTGGGGGTTGGAGTAGGTCGTTGGGACGACCGAACCAGGGTAAATCTACTGTGTACTCTGTGTCTGCTTTTTATTTACCATGCTGCTGCTATAACTACGTGTGCTTATTCGTGGGTTGCACGAATTATTTTTATAAGCCTATTCACCCCCCTAGGCTAGGATCCAGATCCAACAAAAACATCAAAGAACAACACACGGAAAAAATGACTTCCCCCAAGCTAGACATGACAATGCTAGCGAAATGATATGATCATGAAAATGCAGAAATATGCGAGGGGGAGGTCAGTCGGAGTCGCTTTCAGTAGAATGGTAAGGAGATGGCGAGGAGGGTGGTGAATAATGGTAGAAGGAATCCTCTGAGGACGAAGGAGAGGTTGTGCGAATAGGAGAGGGAGGAGCAACAGGCTGGACCACCGGAGGATCGATATTTATCGGTGGATCATGGTAGATAATGGAGGCACTGGGTGAACCCACACACGGGTGCCAATCGGGAAGATCCAAGGGTGGAAAGTGAACGAGTGTGGCGTACCAAGGATCCAGGTAGAACTCCCTGGGTAGATGTGTAATGCGTAAAGGGAAGCACTCCGGAGATGAGGGCGGGAGGATGGCAAAAGGAGTGTTGGCAGGACTGTAGAGGTAGAATGCCTGCTCCTTGCCAAAGGGAGTTAGCATACCGATTTCGATCAAGTAATCGCGATCGATACGGCTGCGTCCCGATAGAATAGGGAGGTGGGGCGGCAGCCTCAAAACACAGCTGACAATAAGAGTAATCATCACGCCGCAGCAGATAGATCCAGAGGTGGCGCGGCTAACAGATAAGATCTCGTGGATGATCCAATGAGTGGTGTTTATGGGTAAGGGGATATTACCATGAATCCTGTCGTGGGACATGGCGTAAAGAAAGAGGAGATCATCCCGGGACACCGTGGAAACATCCACGCAGGAGAAAATGGTGTTAGCGAGGAAGCAATGGGTGAAGCGGTAGCACGGATGTATGATGTAGGAGGCAAGAGCTACCGAGGGAAAAGTGGCATACCGGGTGAACCGTTGCCAGACACCATCGTCGTGAAAGTATGAAAAGATATCAGACCGATCGTGAGTTGAACATTCAATGATGATCGGGGTGAGGGAAATTTAGGATATTATTAAGGTCGTGAAAACCGATGGGAAAATCGCAATTGAAGACGCGGAAGGTGAAACCATGCTCGGACACTTCCAGAGAACTGAGGAACTCGAGTGTGAGATTTCTGTATGTGTGCGTATTGGTACGTAGAAGGTAATCGCAACCTATGAAGCGAAAAAGTGCGCTGACACCCCTAAAGATTCCAAGAGATTGTAGGGTGGGGGATTCGGCGAAAAGAGTAGGTCGCATTGGGCGATGAAGAAGGGCTTGCAAATGATCGGATTGCTCTTCAGAAGAAGGATTGATGCCAAGAAAGGAAGGGGAAAAAGGGTCGTAAAGGGGATGTCTGCGTGACGATGAGGCAATCTCATTTCCCTTCTTAGACATCGTGACGGCATGGGGGAAAAATGATAAAGTGGGATATGGTGTCTATGAAGATGACGAAGCAGATGAAGTGTGTAGACACAAATTTCAGACTTTGCATACAATTGAATGAAATGTGAATAGTGGAAGGAGGTTACCCATCAATGTTGTAAGATCAAGCATCCGAAAGACCCCACGCAGTATAAGGATTTGGGAAGCCGTCGCTCGCTGATCCGACAAGAATTGAAATTTTCAAAAATTTGGGGGCTAGGGTTAGGGTTTGGACGTTTGGTGAGTGAATGTTGTTGATGGGAAGGTTGGTGATGGTGGGGGAGTATGGGAATGAGTGAGGATGAGGATTTAGGGGTAGTAGGGTAGATGGAGGAGATCGAATTGACAGAAAGAGAGAGAGAGAGAGAACGTGCGAACGGGGATTTGGGGGTCGGGTGGATGAAGTCGGGTGAGGTGGAGTATATATAGGGGTGAAAGTGAACCGATCGGGTGAAGGTAAGTTTCGAAAATTTTCCGTCGGCCAACAGCTACAGGTGAACTGATCGGGTGAGATCGGTTGACCGCTTGCCAAATCATGCCGAGAGTACTAAGAGTTTTCACCCGGTCAGTCACATGACCGCAGCTTCTATCACCCGGTCGGTTGATGTAATCCCCAAATTTCCCGAAAATTCAGCCCTTCCCACACGGTCGGCCACCCGGTCTTACTTTGCTTCACCCGACCGGTTCGCTGGAGAACAGATACAGGCCATTGTTTGATACGTCTCACCTGATTGGTTGAATGGTCACCCGATCGGGTGAGGGCTTGTTTCCTGCAAAAATTCACAGATGGCCTAAGTCTCTCGACGAAAGTTCCCGTGGCTGGATTTATTTATAAAAATAGCAAAAAATAAAGCTAAAAATAAGACTAAAAACAAATGTGAGAGTTTAGAACATGGGTTGCCTCCCATGAAGCGCTTTTGTTTAACATCGTTTGCTCGACGCCTCTTTTGGTGGTCAATTAGGATCCGGAGGGTTTGAAGACGAGTCGTCGGTCGTTGAGACTTCGACCGAAGAGAATCCTGGTTCTCCTACTAAATAGTGTTTTAGGTGCTGCCCGTTGACATTGAATGGCTCATCTCTTCCCATTATCTCGATAGCTCCATGCGGGAGACCTTGGTGATGCGGTAGGGTCCCGACCACCTTGACTTGAGCTTTCTGGGAAAAAGCTTTAGCCTCGAGTTGAATAGGAGAACCAAGTCTTCTTCCTTGAATTCCCTTTTCAGGATGCGCTTATCATGACACCGCTTCAGCTTCTCCTTGTAGATCTGGGCATTTTCATAAGCATTGAGCCGGATCTCGTCGAGCTCGTTAAGTTGTGGCTGTCGGTGGCCTCCAACCTCCTTGGTGTCAAAGTTCAGGTTCTTGATTTCCCAAAATGCCTTGTGTTCCAATTCCATGGGTAGATGGCATGTCTTCCCGTAGACAAGCCGGTAGGGGGTCGTGCCGATCGGAGTTTAACACCGTCCTGTAAGCCCAGAGCGCGTCAGAAAGTTTTGATGACCAGTCCTTCCTAGAGTTGGCCACCGTCTTCTCCACTATGCTCTTGATCTCCCGGTTAGAAACTTCCACTTGGCCGCTAGTCTACGGGTGATAGGCGTGCCCTATTCGATGTTGTACCACGTACTTCTTCAAGAGAGCTTCGAATTTCTTCTCTATAAAGTGGCTCCCTCCGTCACTGATTAAAACTCGAGGCACACCGAACTGCGGGAAGATGTTGGTTTTAAAGAACTTGGAGACCACTCGGGAATCATTAGTAGGACTGGCTATCGCTTCTACCCACTTCGACACGTAGTCTACGACTACCAAAATATACTGATTTCCAGAGGACGAGGGAAACGGTCCCATGAAGTCGACTTCCCACACATCGAAGATCTCGACCTCTAAAATGTAGTGCTGAGGCATCACGTTCCTCTTGGATATGTTTCCCATCCTTTGGCATTTGTCGCAAGCCTGGACATAAGCGTGGGTGTCCTTAAAGAGGGTCAGCCAATAGAATCCACTCTGGAGGATTTTCGCCGTCGTCTTATAAGCGCTCACATGTCCTCCACACTGCTGATCATGGCAATGGGAAATTATGGAGGTCGCCTCAGTTTCAGGAATGCACCTCCGTATCACCCCATCATTACAGGTCTTATACAAATGAGGGTCGTCCCAATAAAATTTACGGACCTCGTGAAAGAGTTTCTTCTTCTGCTGGTAGCTCATGTTATGGGGGACGATGGCACAAGTAAGATAATTTGAGATGTCGGCGTACCAAGGAGTCCAAGCGGAAGAGATGGAGAAGAGATGCTCGTCGGGGAGTGAGTCGTCAATTGGGGTAGCATTCAAATCGAGATCAGGCATTCTGGACAAGTGATCGACAACAACATTCTCTGCCCCCTTCTTGTCTTTAATTTCCAGGTCGAATTCCTGGAGGAGGAGAATCCACCTAATGAGCCGCGGCTTAGCCTCCTTCTTGCTCAATAGGTATTTGAGACCCGCATGATCCGTGTGCACGATCACCTTGGCACCAACGAGATACTGTCGAAACTTGTCCATGGCATAGATGACTGCTAGCAATTCTTTCTCCGTGGTTGTATAATTTCTTTGGGCAATGTCAAGGGTCTTGCTTGTATAGTATATAACATGTAGATTTTTATCTTTCCTATGCCCCAAGACGGCCCCAACTGCATAATCACTAGCATCACACATTAATTCGAATGGTAGACTCCAGCCCAGTGGCTGAATCACGGGTGCGGAAATCAAGGCTGGCTTCAGCAGGCGGAAGGCTTCCATGCACTCATCGTTGAAGATGAAAAGTGCGTCCTTCACAAGGGGTTGAGTCAACGGCCTGGAAATCTTGGAGAAGTCCTTTATGAAGCGGCGGTAGAATCCCGCGTGCCCTAAAAAAATGGACCCCTCGTAGATTAAGAGGAGGCGGAAACTTTTCGATCACCTCTACTTTTGCTTTGTCCACCTCGATCCCCTTGAAGAAATGACGTGTCCCAGTACAACTCCTTCTTGGACCATGAAGTGGAATTTCTCCCAGTTCAGGACTAGACGCTTATCTTAACACTCTTCAGGACCTTAGTTAGATTGCAGAGGCATGAGTCAAACTCTGTTCCATAGACGGAGAAATCGTCCATGAAGACCTCCATTATATCCTGGGAGTAGTCGGAGAAGATTGCGGACATTAATCTTTGAAATGTAGCCGGGGCGTTGCAAAGCCCAAATGGCATTCTCCTATAGGCATACGTCCCAAAAGGACAAGTAAAAGTTGTCTTCTCCTGGTCATCATTATGGATGTGGATTTGGTGAAATCTGGAGTACCCATCCATGAAGCAGAAGTAGTTGTGCTTCGCCAGCCTCTCTAGCATCTGATCAATGAATGGCAGAGGTTAGTGATCCTTCCTTGTGGCATTGCTTAGTTTACGGTAGTCGATGCACATCCCGTACCCCGTAACGGTCCTGGTGGGTATGAGCTCGTTTTTCTCGTTGCGAATTATCGTCGTTCCTCCTTTCTTGGGTACAACGTGCACCGGGCTAACCCAGCGACTGTCGAAGGTTGGGTATATGATGTCGGCATGTAGAAGTCTAACAATCTCCTTCTTGACCACCTCCATCATGATGGGATTCAATCTTCGTTGCTACTCAATTGAGGAGGCTTGCTCATCTTCAAGCAGTATCCTATGTGAGCAAAGCCCCAAGCTCACTCCTTTCAAATCTTCGATTGCATACCCGAAAACATTCTTAAATCTCTTTAAAACACCAAGTAGTTTGGTCATCTGGTCTTTAGGCAGCGAGGAGTTCACTATGATTGGCAGCGTCAAATTCTCCCCTAAATATTCATACTTCAGTCCCGGAGGTAACTCTTTCATTTCAACCTCTTGGGGTCCCGACGCGTATTTCTCACGCTGAGTATCCTCCAGTGAAAGAACTTTTTCCTGGGTCTCCTAGAAGTCAATATCCGGAATTTCACTTCCACCCGAGGTTTCACAAGACGAAAGGGGGGGTATGTGAGGAGGGCCTTGGGTCATTCTCAGGTAAATGGTGATGATCGGGGTAGAAGGCTTCAACGCGAGTACAGGTCTCAACATTCGACGGTCCTTCACCGCTACCTTCAACTTCCTCACTGTCCCAAGATCCGAGATGCTCTATAGAAGTTTGCAAGGAATAGATCGATTCCTGTTCAACATACTCGACAGACTCTGCCTGGTAGTTCTCCAGATAAAACTCCTCATAGGTGAACAATTCTCCCCCACTGAATTCGGAACTAGGCACGTCAATATACGCCACTTAATTCGGAGGAAGTAGAGTTGTCGTGACTGGGTGCTGCTGCATATCATGATACCTCCTCTGATTTTCCACAGCATCAGACAAAAGGGATAGAATGTTCGAAGCACTTAGGGATTCTATCAAACTCTGTGCCAAGCAGCGGACGCGGTGTGAATGATCCCAGATATCGTCCGAAACGGCACACAACATCCTTGTCAGGGAGCAAAAAACCTGTGAGAAAAGGAGGGAGAGAGAACTGCACGGATAGAAAACACGTCAAAAGCACCGGTTGCATGAATGGGAGGTGAGGAGTAGCGATGGCAGTATGGCGACTCAGTCAGCCAATTCTGTACAACTAATATTTACAATATGTCCAAGTAAAACCAAAAAGTGTAGAATGCAAAAATTATCACGAGATAGGGATATAAACTAGACTCAAGGGTTCGAAGGTCCTAAAATTAACAAGCACGTTACGTCCCCGGCGACGGTGCCATAAAGCTTGACGTCCCCCCGGTTTGCGATCATGCAAGTGTGCAATAAGATGGGGGATACCAGATTTAAAATATTTATACCGCAAGCGCACGGTGTTGTAGTGTGGCTTGGGGGTCGAACACAGGAAGGCGTGGTTGTGCTTGTTTCTGAGAGGAACCAATTCACCCTTGTGATGAGCTTGCCCAAATCGATGGATGGGTTGTCACGAAATATAGATACGAGATTAAACAATATAAAAGGAAACCCGGGACTTCAGTTTCCACCCTATCATGTGTTCTCGCTATTACGCCCTACGGATAGGAATACAATCGGAATTAGGGTTTAATGGTGAGACGTTGCCTCTAAGAGTGATACCAGTGTCCCATGGGCCCGATATTCGGGTCGGTGCCCAGGATGATACGCCGGACTACCCGGGTTTGGTCAGTGGGCATTCCCATGTCCATTAACACTGACCGACTCCGGGAGCACTAAGCTCGTAACGATAACTCCCAACATCTCGTCCTGCCGCTCTCTCTCTCGCAAGAATTCGATGTCTACGCTAAAGGCGTGAGCTATGACTAGGGAGTCAACCGCCAAGTTTATTCTCCCTTGGTCCAACGGTCAAAGGTGGTCTTTTTCCCGCCGATGACAATAAAATACCCCCATAACCAATTGATTCCTATTCCCTATCGATATCCTAGTCCTATGGACGTATTAGGGAGAACCCACGAAGGGGTTTCCACCAAAATCCCAGATTAGGGAACTACTCACACATTATAGCTAAAAAGCGATCTAAATGAAAATCGACCGTTAAAAACATAATCAAGCAATTGAAATGCGGTAGTAGTAATGCAATTAAGATACTATCAAAGTTTTATAAAGATCAGAACACTTACAAATAAAGATAAAATTCCAGCCGTCACAATAGGGAAAAAAGACAGAAAAATATACACACAGTTTCTAAAAACCTAGGGCTTCCATATATAGAAAACGACGTCACCCGATCGGGTGAGCTGCTATGTGCTTTGGCTGCGGTCTTCAGAAACTTCACCCGGTCACATGACATAATCGGTTGGCGCAAGCGGCTCGCCGTTTGGATCATGTGGTCATCGGGTGAACCGATCGGTTGATAAGTCAACCGATCAGTTGGAAACGTCGCCTAAAAGACAGAAACTTGCTACGTTTTGGCACAGTCAGCTGGCCGTCGGGTGAGCTCTCCAGGTCGTGTCTTGGGGGAATCGGCTACATGTGAACCGATCGAGTGAAGGTCACCCGATCGGTTGGAATTCAGCTTCAATTTCCCAAGAAGTCTGTTGGGCTGAACAAGTCGGTTGATGCTCACATTGCTTCAGCTGCTATCCGAGTCGTACACGCGTGCATCACCCGATCGGTTGGATGTATCCAACCGATCGGGTGGGGGGCTGAAAGATAGCAATCTTGGTCGTTTGACCCCCTGGATCATATGTGACTCCTCCCGTTGCTCTGGGGACTTATGATATCTTCGTTATATGTCCCCTACACAGGCAATCTCCTATAACCACACAAAAACAAGGAGAAGGGAAAGAAAACTAGAAAATACGAGAAAATGGATACGGGACAGCGGAAAATAATGGAAAAACACAAAGAAGACGTGCGTGAATATATAAAATATACACACACGTCAATGAATCCAAAGACTTTCGTTGGGACCGAGAATCATCTCCAAGCGGAAGAATGGCTCAGGAGCATCACTGATGATCTGAGGGCATCTCAGATTCGAGAAGAAGCATGGGTGGCTACCGCCAAGAGGCAATTGACTGATGGTGCTCGAGACTAGTGGCAAGCGGTAGAAGACTGCTTAGGATTACTGATCTCGTGGGATGTTTTTACAAGTACATTCAACACCCGGTACTTTTTGCCACAGGTAAAGATCATGATGAGAAAGAAGTTCATCAACCTGAAGCAGGTCTCGATGGCTGTAAACCAGTAGGACGCTGAGTTTTCCAGGCTAAGTAGGTTTGCCAAAGAGATGGTTACGGATGCATTGACTCGAGCCCAGCAGTTCCACCAAGGGATTTACATTAAGTTTCGGAGGAAGTTGTTCACTGCTAGTCTGACCACGCATGCTACAGTTCTAACCATTGCCCGTAACCATGAGATGGTCGAGAAGGAAGCAGATGAAGAGCTTAGGCTGGCATCATCTGTGAGGCCCCCACTGATCCATGCTGGGCCAAGAAGATGGCCATAGACGCATCGTCCTATTCAGAAGACTCAGTTTTTTCAGTCTGCCACTTTTGTGGGAAGCCTGGATGCATCAAAATCTGAGTGTCGAGGATTTTTAGGCCTTTGTCTAGTTTGTGGAGAGTCTAGACACATGGCTAGGAATTACCTGCATCATAAGCCAAGTGATCCAGCTCCAGCTCCTCATGCTGCCCTGACTGGGAACACACCACAGCGTCCACCTCTACCTTCACAGCAGAGGGTGTTCAGCAAGCAGGCAGCAACCACCACCGAGACGCCAGGCTTACACCTTGACCGTCGAAGAGGCTGAGGCTACCGGTGAAGTGATCATTGGGATAATTCTTGCATAGTTAGTAATTCATTTCTTTCATTAGCATTGGTAGCTTAGATTAGTGTTTGTAACCTAGGTGTCGTACTAGTAGCTGGAAACCCCGCCCTCTCCTTGTTCGACTCGGGAGCATCACACTGCTTTCTGGCGAGTCGATTCGTTCGCACCCACACCGTTCCTGTCAAAACTTTACCTACCGGTTGGAACGTCAACATGGGTGGTGGAGTGATAAAGGTGAGCAGTGGGTATCCTCAATGCCCCGTGGTGATTTATGGGCGAGCGTTATTCGCTGACTTCATGATGCTAGATATCCGAAACTTTGATGCTCTATTCGAGATAGATTGGTTAGGAACATTCCATGCCACCATCGACTGTTGTCGAAGGAGGGTAGCCTTTAATATTCTTGATCATCCAAAGTTCGAGTTCATTAGTGGGAGCAGATCTGTAGGCCTGGTGAAGTTCAAAGCCAGGTTGACCGAAGAAGTAGCAGCCGCAATGGAAGCTGAGTCTGAAATACCAGAGGTGGTTCGAGAGTTCATCGATGTGTTTCCAGACGACCTTACAGGTTTGCCTTCGGCTCGTACCCTCAAATTTGCCATCGAACTAATGCCAGGAGCCCAGCTCATGTCCAAAAGACCATATCGGATAGCACCATCTGAGCTAGAAGAATTGTGGGTCCAACTTGATGAACTACTAAAGAAGGGATAGACATGACCCAGTGTATCTCTCTGGGGATCTCTTATATTGCTGGAAGAAGAAAGACGAATCCCTTCGTATATGTGTTAACTACCGCGAGCTGAACAAAGTCATCATGAAGAATAAGTACCCTCTACCGCACATCGACGATCTTTTCGACCAACTCGATGGGTCAAGCGTCTATTCGAAGTTGGATCTGAGGACATGGTACCATAAGTGAAGGTGAAAGACGAAGATGTTCCCAAGACTGCATTCAAAACCAGATACGGACATTATGAGTACTTAGTAATGCCATTTGGTGTGACCAATGCACCCGAGGTATTTATGAGCCTCATGAACCAAGTATTATATGAATACTTAGACAAATTCATCGTAGTCTACATCAACGACATTCTCACCTACTCGAAGAATACGGTGGAGCATGCAGAACACCTCAGAAAGGTTCTCGAGACCCAGAGGAGACACCAGCTTTATGCCAAACTTAGCAAGTGAGAGTTCTGGCTGAACGAGGTGGCGTTTCTAAGCCGCGTGGTGTCCGGAGCAGGGATCACCGTCGATCTTGAAAAAGTAGCCGATGTTCAAAACTGGCCAGTCCCCCGAACGGTGATCGAGATTCGGAGTTTCTTGGGACTTACAGGCTACTACCTGAGGTTTATCAAAGACTTCTCGAAGATCGCATGAGCCATGACGCAATTAACGAGAAAGGATGTGGTGTTTGTTTCCTGGAAAGCATGTGCAGATGCTTTCCAGGAATTGAAGAAGAGATTGACGACTGCACCCATCTTGATCATTCCAGATGGATCAGGAGGATTTGAAGTCTTCAGTGATTCATCTGGCAAAGGACTTGGATGCGTGCTACATCAGGACGGTCGCGTTGTAGCATATGCATCCAGGAAATTGAAGATCCATGAGAAGAACTACCCCACTCATGATCTTGAGTTGGCAGAAGTGATTTTTGCATTGAAGATTTGGAGGCACATCTTATTGGGGGAGCATGTGAAGATGTTCTCGGATCATAAGAGTCTGAAGTATCTCTTCACTCAGAAGGAGCTCAACATGCGTCAGAGATGATAGGTCGAGCTCATGGCAGATTATGATATGACCTTCAGTACCATCCTGGGAAGGTCAGTGTCGTGCCTGATGTGTTGAGTCATCTACCAGCGATGATGATGCTTACACTCAGTGAAGATTGCAGCAAGAGATCCGAGACATTGTTATAGAAGTAATTCTACCAGGGATGACTGCATTTTTGATGGGCATGCATATCCAGTCGACCTTGGTAGAGAGGATCAAGTCTACTCAGATGGACGATGAGAAGTTGCGAGAGATTAAAGATCTGGTGATAGCAGGCCAGAGGCTAGAGTTTAAGTTTCATGCAGATGGATCCTTAAGGTTTGAGGATAGGATCTATGTATCGTCCGGCGCCATTAGAGAGAAGCTTTTGGAGGAAGCTCAAAGTTCTCCATACCATATACATCCTGTATGTACCAAGATGTATCAGGATTTGCGACAACATTAGTGATGGCATGGCATGAAGAGAAGCATCGCACGAAGCGTAGCAAAGTGTATTGTGTGCTAACAGGTGAAGGCTGAACATTAGAGGACTACCGGCTTGTTGCAGTCATTGCCCATTCCAGAGTGGAAGTGGCAGCACATCACGATAGACTTCGTGACTGGACTACCCAAGAGTAAGAAGCAGAATGACACTGTCTAGGTGATCATAGATCGATTAACCAAGATAGCGCACTTCATTCCTTTCAGAGTGGTCAGTCTGCAGAAGTATTGGTCAAGAAGTACATAGATGAGATTGTAAAGCTGCATGGAGTTTCTACCAGCATTGTCTCGGACAGAGACACCAGTTTCACATCTCGTTTCTGGAGGAGCCTCCAGGAGAGCTTGGGAACCCACTTGAGTTTTAGTATGGCTTACCATCCACAGATAGATGGTCAGTCAGAGCGTACTATTCAGATACTGGAAGACATGATGCGGGCATGTTTGCTGGACTTCAAAGGATCATGGGAAGACCATCTCCATTTGGTGGAGTTTGCATACAACAATAGCTACCAGTCTAGCATTGGCATGGCACCTTTTGCGGCACTGTATGGGAGGAAGTGCCGATCCCCCTTGAGCTGGAATAATGTAGGAGATCGAGAGTTGGTTGGTCCTGAGCTAATCACAGAAGCCGTAGATGTGGTTTGGACCATCAGAGAGAAGCTGCAGCTGGCTCAGGACAGGTACAAGCATTAGGCAGATGCGAAACATCGACATCTGGAGTTTCAGCCTGGTGATCATGTTTTTCTGAAGATCTCGCCCAACCGAGGATTTAATCATTTTGGTCGAAGAGGAAAGCTTAGTCCTCGATTCATTGGGCCTTTTGATATTCTGGAGCGAGTAGGAGAAGTGGCCTACAAGATTGCACTACCCCCTACCCTAGAGGGAATGCACAATGTGTTCCACATCTCGTAGTTGCGTCGCTATGTGAGCGACCCTAGTCATGTCGTGGACTATTCGGAGATCGCAGTTCGTCTGGACTTGACATACGAGCAGTAACTAGTTGAGATCCTAGATCGACGCCGGAAAATCTTCAGGAGCATGACTATTTATCTAGTCAGGGTGATGTGGCATCGCGACTCGCTAGTATAATCTACCTGGGAGTGAGAGGACGAGAAGTGAGGACGTTACCCCTACCTTTTTTTGCCCTGTAGAGAATTCCGAGGATGGAATTATTCTAAGGAGTGTAGGATGTAACTGTCGGTATTTTTAGGTGTATTGGTTTGCGAGCGTGCCTGTATTTTTGCTTCGGTCGTCCGTGTGTTTTTAATCGTATGTTATTTTATCCCACCCGTCAACGCGAGCGCGTCTCTATTTCTAGAATTTTTATCATAGTTCTAATAATTATCTTTTAACCTAAACTAATAGCCCTAACTAAATAACTAACCCTAACCACCCTCCATTACCAGCCTACAATGTTGGTGAGATCCAACATGTCATTTAATCAAACCCCACCACCCTTAATGCATTGTTTTCTTTCATTATAATCACCCTCCTCTTTGTAGGAAGAAGGCAGCCATCACTATTCTCCCCTCCTTCAACTCAACAGCAAACAAACCACATCATCATCATCAACTGCATCATCTTCCCCCTCCGTCAACTAATCACCCAAATCAAACAACCAAATCAGATTGAGAGAGGAAGAAGCTGAAATTGAAATTGGAATCAACCCTCAGTCAACCCTAAAACCAATTTCCAAAAATCAATTCAACCAAATTACAAATCCCCTCTTCCATTCTCCCCTTTCCTCCCTCCTCCTAGCTACCGCCCCCCACCCAGGCCGGCCCCCATTGCGCGCGCCACCGCCCAGCCTCCAGGTCATGATCGCCGCCTCTCCAGGCCGTCGTCTGATAGGCTTAAATTTTCCACCTTTTTATTCATATTTGCGCGCCATTGCGATTGCTCATATCACGATTTTCAAGATTATTTGACGATGTTTCGATACTTTTCACTATTTCTTGTTTTTCATCTGATTTCAGGAGATATGTAGCAATCGGATGCAATTTGGAGCCTAAAGGACTTACACGCATGCCGGAGTGTCGCTCATGATCATATCAGAGACTTAACGGCACTGGAGGATGAGTGGAAGAAGAAGGACGTCGAAGGAATTTACGAGGAAGCAAAAAGGAGAAGAAATGAGCTCTGAAATAGGCCACTCGACCGAGTGACAAAGCCTACTCGGCCGAGCAAGACTGACATGACGACATCTGCCAGCCTGAGTACCACAATGTACTTGGCCGAGTGGTGAATTCAACTCGGCCGAGTAAGAACTCCACTCCCAGAATGGAGGCCAAAATTTCGAAGAAAACCAAGCCGACTTCTCTAGTTTCTGGATGATCTGTAGACTGACATACTCGGCCGAGTCAGCATTCTCACTCGACCGAGTAATATTCCCACTCAGCCGAGTGGCGCAGATGCCCAGTCGGGAAAACTAGGGTTTCTGGCGGTGCAGGGGCAATTTGGTCTGTACTTTTTGGTTCTTTTGGGCATGTATTTAAGCCCAGTTTTGTCTCCATCCCCAGGAGAGACCAAATAGACTTCTTAGAACTATTTTTCCTTAGTTTCTAATCATAGTTAAACTTTTGTATTGGCGAGAGATTGAAGATTGGCTCTTGATTTTTTGTGAAAGCTTCTTTGGTGACGTTGGTTTGTCTTGATCTCTTGCAAGTTTTGATGTTTATGCTATATCCCTTATTGAATCTTGATTGCATGATGAATTCCATTGTTGATCTTGTTTTTCTATCGATTTCTAATATGATTTGTGAGTAGTTCCTTTGCTCTAAGGCAAAGGGATGAACCCTATGGATCTAATGTTTGAATTGTGAGATCTATTGAATTAATATGCCATTAGGCTTGATTGAAAGGTTAGATCTTGATTGATTTACTACAGAGAGATATGGATTTCTCTTGGATCTCGTGAGCTCGACAGAGGATCTTGATCCAAGGAAAGCCCTAGCTATTCGATTTAGGTTTATAATCGAAATTCTGTAGATTTGGTGCGCGACGGTGACCAAAGCTAGCATTTTTATTGTTCTCATATACTCATATTCGTTGCACGACAGTGAACGGATACGAACTATCAAGCCCTAAATCCGAGCTCAAGTTGCGCGATAGTGAGCTTGAGATTGGATCGGACGAGATTGCCGGTCTTAATGCTAGTAATCTAGACTAGGCTTACGCGACAGCGAGGCTCTAGTTTAGAGTGCTATAGAGCTACAATAGCACGACAGTGTGAGTTGGTTCTCCAATTAGTTGTGGCAAATTCACCTTGACTTGAGTTTGATTGCATGGTATTTCATAACTCACGTCGATGACTTGAAAATCCTTAATGGGGATTCCCTAGCCCTAGACATCTTTATTATATTGAATTTGCATTGTTACTCAAACGATTGTTACACCATCCATTCTCAAACAACTTTTCCACCAAATAGCTTAGTAACCAAAATATAGTATTGTCATTAGTCCTCCTTGTGATTCGATACCCGCTTTCCACTTAACCGTGCACTTGCTGTAAAGCTACATTGTTTTCTGGGTGTATATCCGGAAGTGGTCAAGTTTTTGGCGCCGTTGTCGGGGAGGCGACGGTTTTTATTTTCTCTACTTAGCTATTTTTCTTTCTTTATTTTATTTTCTTTTATTCCTCTATTGCGCTAACAAATCTGTCTAGTTTCTCTTTTTTTGTGCATGAACACGAGATCGAAGGTAACCGAAGAAGACATACTATTTGATCATGAGATCGAGCGCACTGCAAGGAAACTGAAAACAAAAAAGAGATCAATTATAGAGGAGAATCAAATGGCGGAGGAAACTAGAGATGAGTGATTACGACGGACCGCTAGGCTTGTCTCCATCTAGGATAGGCTTACCCCGAACAATTCGGTTACCACATCGTCCATACTTATGCCGGAGTTGGCGGGTGACAAGAATTTCGAACTAAAGACGGGGCTTATTCTACTGATGCAACAAGATCCCTTTCATGGGAATTCTCAAGAGAACACGCATTATCACATACAAATGTTCTTGGCGAAGTGTGCCACTTTTCAGATGCCGAATGTGCTGGAGGATGCTATCCGGTTGCGTCTCTTCCCTTTCACTCTTCGTAACAAAGCTTTATATTGGCTAAGTACACAAGCACACGGGACATTCACTACTTGGTACGAGTTAGCGAGCGCGTTCGTCAACAAATTTTACCCGTCATCCAAGACCGTGAAGATAAGAAACTTATTAATGTCTTTTAAGCAAGGGTCCCAAGAGTCTCTCTATGAAGTGTGGGAGCAGTTTAAAGATCTCCAACATCAATGCCCCCACCATAGCATCGACGATTGGGAGCTTGTTCATAGTTTCTACAATGGATTGCAACCAGATACAAAGATGATAATTGACGCCACGGCTAACTGAGCTATTCTATCAAAGACACCAGAGAATGCTATGGCGTTACTAGAGGAGATGGCCTCCAACAATCAGCAATGGGCTGATGAGAGGGGCCAATCATCATCATCATTGAAGCCGACAAGTATATATGAAGCAAAGTCAGTGGACGAGTTGACCACAAAGTTTGACTCTCTCTCCAAGGTTGTGAAAAGGATTGAAAAGAGGATGTGCAAGTCATATGGAGTGCCCAACACACCGACATCCAGAGGGAGCATGAGTGATTGGCAACACCAAGGCCAAGTCATGTTTGTTGGAAGCGAGCAAAATGAAGAGCCGTGGAGCAAGTGCAATACGTCGCCGGTGGGATAACAATGGTTATTGGATGAACCCAGCTACCAAGGGTCACCCCAGATTTTCCAATGACAACAATGAGGGAGCCTTAACTCCCTCTCATCAACAACCACCACCGCAACAACACCAAGCTCGGCCTCCTCAACAACAACAACCGTATCAACAAAGGCCACCCCAACAAGAACAATACCCACCAAGACAACAAGTGGGGCCTTATAGATCCCCGGATTAATCAAAGATGTAGATCACAAAACCCACCACCGGTACCACCAAGATCCGAGCACGAAGCTAGATTTGAGGAGTTTATGGCCGAACAAAAGAAGATTAATGCGAAATTAACGGCGGGCCAAGATTCTCTCAATACTATCGTGGCACAATTGGCGGAACAAATTACTTTGCTCAACAAGGCTCAACAACAATTGCCGGCTTAACCGGAGTAAAACCCGAGGAGCAACACCGGCCACATAAATGCGATAGTGGCGGTGACTACGAGAGGCAGGAAGGATACCACTCCCGCTATGGTTCGAGCTAAAAGCCCAAGGGAGGAAATTCCGGTTGAAAAGGAGCGAATTAATGAAGAAGAGAGCACCAAGACGGCAAATAACGACAGAAAATCTGAAGCAGCTGAACCTCAAAGGGAGCGAACCTACTTGCCACCAATACCGTTTCCTCAACGGTTGGCGAAGGCCAAGATGGAAAAGAGATTCGAAAAATTTCTAGAGTACTTGTAAGGGATTAGCTTAAACATCCCATTCTTGGACGCGATAATTGAAATCACATCGTATGCCAAGTTCCTCAAGGACTTAATCACGGGGATGAGCTAACAGAGAAGATTATGCTAGTCGAGCAAGGAACTTGGTTCGCCAACAAGGGAGGAATGACCGTAATAAAAAATGATAAGGGTGAATCTATATCGATACGGACCGTCACGGGTTAGCGTATGTGCATCGATTATAGAAAATTGAATAAAGCTACCCGGAAGGACCACTACCCATTACCCTTTATTGACCAAATGCTAGAACGTCTCACTAAATATAAATATTTTTGCTATTTGGATGTGTATTCCGGATTCTTTCAGATTCCCCTCCACGAGGATGACCAGGAGAAGACCACCTTCACGTGCCCTTATGGCAATCATGCTTACCGTAGGATGCCCTTTGGTCTTTGCAACACCCCCGCCACTTTTCAAAGGTGCATGACATCCATTTTTTCTGATTACATTGAAGACATCATAGAAGTCTTTATGGATGACTTTTCTGTGTATGACAGTGAATTCGACTCATGTTTGGCTAATCTAACTAAAGTTTTAAAAAGATGCCAACAAAATAATCTTACTCTTAATTGGGAAAAATGCCATTTCATGGTTACCGAGGGAATAGTTCTTAGGCATCTTGTCTCCTCGAGGGGAATTGAAGTTGACACAGCTAAAATTGAGGTAATAAAAAAGCTACCCCCTCTATTAATGTCAAGGGCATTAGAGGATTCCTTGGTCATGCAGGGTTCTACCGCCATTTTATCAAGGATTTTGCTCAAATTGCTGGACCACTTACAACTTTACTTACTAAAGATATACCCTTTGTTTTTTCAGATGATTGCTTGCAAGCGTTTAATACGCTAAAGGAGGTACTCATCTCTGCTAAAATAATACAACCACCAGATTGGAGTCTTCCTTTCGAGCTAATGTGCAACGCTAGTGACCAATCGGTTGGAGCAGTGTTAGGACAAAGAAAGGATAAAAAGCTTCACGTAATATACTATGCAAGCAAGACTTTGGATGAGGCGCAAAAGAATTACACCACCACCAAAAAGGAGCTCTTGGCAGTGTTTTACTCTATGGAGAAGTTCTGTTCCTACCTTCTTTAGGTGATTGTGCATACGGATCACGCAGCGTTAAAGTACCTATTAAGCAAAAAAGAGGACAAGCCGAGACTAATAAGATGGATTCTACTTTTGCAATAGTTTGACTTGGAGATCCGGGACAAAAAGGGCATGGACAATCTTGTGGCGGATCACGTATCAAGACTAATTCGTAACGGGAAAGACGAAAGCCTACCTATTGATGAGACATTTACCGACGAGAAGCTCTTCACCTTCCGACCCAAGGAGGTGCCTTGGTATGCAGAGTTCGTGAATTACTTAGCGTGGGGCATTAAACCACACGGCATGGCCACACAACAAAAGAGGAGATTCATGCATGAAGTCCGGAACTATTTTTGGGAGGACCCATACCTCTTCAAAGTATGCAAGGATGGGATTATACGGAGGTGCGTTTCAAAAGAAGAGGCTACTTCCATCATCTCACATTACCACGACATGCCATGCGGAGTACATGCGGCCGCTTCCAAAACCACCGCGAAAATATTGCAATGCGGATTCTTTTGGCCCACTATGTTCAAGGACACACATGAATTCGTTAAAAAGTGTGATAGATGTCAACGGACGGGAAACATATCTAAGCGGAATGAGATGCCAATGAAACCTATCTTGGAAATTGAGTTATTTGATTGTTGGGGAGTAGATTTCATGGGACCTTTTCCATCTAGCAAGGGGAACAAATATATCTTGTTGGCTATTGACTATGTTTCGAAATGGGTGGAAACTATTGCCTCTCCAACCAACGACGCAAGTGTGGTCTCCAAATTCTTCAAGCAAAACATATTCCTCGCTTTGGGGTACCGAGAACACTGATAAGCGATGGAGGTAGCCATTTCATAGAAAGCAAGTTCGAATCTATGCTAAAAAAGTACGGAGTACATCATAGAGTTGGTTTGGCCTATCACCCTCAAATAAGTGGGCAAGTGGAAGTGTCGAATAGGGAAATCAAGCAAATCCTGGAAAAGACGATGGATAGGTCAAGGAAGGATTGGTCCATGAAGTTGAATGACGCACTATGGGCATACCGTATGGCTTTTCGAACTCCCATCGGGACTACCTTATACAGGCTAGTATACGGAAAGGCTTGCCACTTGCCTGTGGAGATGGAGCACTACGCATATTGGGATATCAAAACCCTAAATTATGATTATAAGAGCACAGTGATGCGGCGTCTTCTGGACATAAATGAGCTCAATGAGATTAGGAGGGACGCCTATGAAAGCTCTAGAATCTATAAAGAAAGAACCAAACTCTACCACGACGCACACCTTACTGTGAGACAATTCAATGTTGGAGATAAGGTCTTACTATACAGCTCGAGGCTCCGACTTTTTCCCGAGAAGCTGAGATCAAGGTGGTCGGGGCCATTCACCCTCCACCACATCCATTCGGGAGGAGCTTTTGAGATAGAAGGAAACGACAAAAGACCGTTCAAGGTTAATGGTCAAAGACGCAAGCACTACTCTATAAGCGATCCTATCGATGAAGTGAAAAGTATCTACCTAGGAAAGGCTCTGACTTGAAGTTTGTCACACCTTCCTGACGAAGTAATAGATGAAGCCATGCCTTATGCCGTTGGAGCCTTGCCCACGGAGAGCCTCGATGGAGCCCCAAATACCGGGGATGACATCCCAAATGGACGAACCACTGGATCCTCCTATTGAAGAATTGATCACACTCAACGATGAAGAGAAGAACGACGCTGATGTCACGAGGATTAGAGAGCTCTGTAAGCTCTCTATGGTGAATCAAAGGGAGAAGGCGCCGCCGGCAAAAACAGCTCAATCGTCGAGAAAGAGGGAAGATACTAAGAACGCAAGCTTGGAGGAGTCATCCCTCAACACCATTAGAGAGGAGACACACACTAGGGAGACCAAGGAAGAACTAGCACCGCACCTGAACCCTCAAGGCCTCCCCGTAAAATTTAACATGTGCATCTCCTATGTGTCGAATATCACGCGCTAAACGTCATATCTTAAGGGGTCGAGCTCAAGACCTTAAACGAGCGCTTGTCAGGAGGCAACTCGACGGTTCTATCTTAGTTTTTAGTTGAATTTTAATTTCATCTTTGTTTTAGATCTTTATTAGTCTATATAGTCGAGAGTCTAGGAAGAATCTGACAACGACCTACGATTTTCATTTCAGGAAAAAAGATGATAGGAGACCATATGAACGGAGGATGGCCATGGCAATGGAGAGCACTCCTAGGGCATGCTCAAATGACAAAGGAAGGAAGAAACTGACGGAGAGAAGAAAACAGACAGTGTCGCAAAAACAGAGAGTCTGGAGCTGAATCAGCAGCCCACTCGGTCGAGTGACTTATCTACTCGGCCGAGTGAAGACCCTACTTGGCCGAGTAGGGTACTGTACAGGGAAGTCTCGAAAACCCATCTCTGAAAATTATAAGCCACTCGGTAGAGTGACTTTGTCACTCGATCGAGTGAATCTGACACATTTAGCTCTTAAAATGCTCTGAGTGGCCTATCTACTAGGTCGAGTGACTTTTTCTACTAGACCGAGTGATAGTTCCTACTCGACTGAGTTGGAGACTGACGCAAATCTTTGAAAATATCTAATCTATTGCGACTCGGTCGAGTAACATTTACACTCGACCGAGTGACTCGACCGACTTAACAGTATTTATTTCGAAAGTCTCAGCTACTCGGATCAAAAAAATCCCAAATCCATATTCCTCCCCTTTCTCTCCTGACTCGCCCGAACGCCCCTCTCCACTCGCCTGAGCCGACGCCCACTCACTTGAGCGACGCCACCCTGCCGTCGTCGCCGACCACTCCGTCGTTGCGCATCTTGTCGCCGGCCGGCTATCGGCAGCCCTCTACACCCCAGTTCACCCCTTTCTCTTATTTCTCATTTTGTAAGCCTAAATCCACCCCGAATCCAAATTGAACCCTATCTACCCCTCGATTATTTGATATTCATTGCTAATCCATTACTTTTGTGCTTCAGGATAGCTTGAGGGAGATCGAGTGCTGATTTGGAGCTACAGGGGAGGCGTATTTTGTTCGGGTTACTTACGAGGAGTCGCATCGTGCTTGGTACACCCATTGCCTATTTTATTTTTGGCATGTTGTGATTGCATGTGCACTTCACGACATCACGATGCCCCCACGCACTAGGTCTCATGCGCGGCCCACTTCCAAGCGGAAGAGGACCGACGACCCTGGTCCTTTTTCTGCTAGAGCAGACTCCCGCCTCCTAGCGATCCACCACCCACACTTCCACCTCCCAATGCACCCATTCCCCCCCCCCCACTAACACAGCCCGTCACGGCCATCGACATGATGGGGATCACTTTCAGAGATGACGCACACCAAGCCAAATTTGGGAGAATCTTTCATCGTTCGATAGTCCCCTCTAGGTTCGCACACATAGTTGACCTTGAGCGCCTAGGGGTATTTCAAGGGCTACTCCAGTTGTACGACACCGTAAGGTGGCGTGATTTTCTTTCGGTGTCAATGGACACCTACATATGTCTGACCCTCGAGGTCTTGAGTTCTATTCATAAGACTTCGAGGGGGTGCACTTTTCGCCTGATGGATCGGGAGTGCGAGATCACTCTCGATATGCTCCGTGCCTTTTTCCATTGGCCCCATGTCCCCGACCCCGATCGTGCTTTTGGTCCCACGCACCACACCCCTCCTTCATTTGATGCACATGCATTCTGGACCTTGATCACGGGATCACCACTTGCCTTTGACCCTAGCCGGACCAAGGCCTCCTCTATCGTCCACCCTTGCCTACGTATTGCTCAGTGCCTTATGGCGACCACCATTCTTGAGAGGTATGATCCTGGGACGATGTCTACGTCTGAGCTCTATATGCTCTACGTGATGATGAGAGAGAAAGAGAGCCTTTGAGGGTGCAGGGACGTCTTAGTCCATGTCATTCAGATTGATATTGCCAGTTCGTATCTTGACCGCATCATTTCCTCAGTCATCGTCGGGACAGTGATTTGTTGTGGCGGTCTGATCACCTTGCTGGCTCCTATGTGCGAGATTGAGCTCCCTGCTGGCTTGCTCCGACCTACGGGCCCCATTTTCCTTTCTATAGATGTTATGGCCCGTATGAGGATGATGCGTCCTTATGGTCAGCACCACTGGGTTTATTTACGGGGTCCATTTTCTGCGGATTATATGGTGTTTCCGAGCCCTGCTCGGACCCATATTGGACCCGTAGGTGGGGAGTGGAGACCAGAGATGGACCTTATCATCCCAGCTTCCTATGTACTCGAGCTCGAAGACGCCCAACTGGAGCCCCTTCTCGGCCCTCTTGCCCCGAAGATCCCTATCCCGCAGCATGCACCTAATCTGATTCCAACCCCCGGCACTTCTGTCCACACCCCTGCCAGTGTCGGGAGCACGATTGCTGTGTCTGTCACCACCACCAACATCACCACCTCTGTGCCATTGAGTGTTGATCCCAATACTTACATGAGCCTTGAGAGCGCCACCCCTGCTGCATTTGAGAGAGGCGAGCCTTCCCTCGTTTCGGCAGCCGTGACCCTATCCTCACCCGATTTCTCGATGCTTGGGGAGTCATTTTCTATTGCTTTCATGACCTTCCCAGTTGTCCACCCTTCTGTCTCCGATGCCGCTATTTTCACCGAGAGTGTCGTGACGTCTGTCCCCACTTCTGTGTCCACGACTTTTCTGCCCGCCTCATCCTCATCTGCCGCTGCTCACACTTCAGGGAGCATTCATGCGTCTCAGCCTCCCACAGAGGCTGAGCATCTTTTAGCGAGCACCGTCCCTCACCCTCACCCATTTATGGACCCACTTGCTAACGGTGGCCGTGTGCGTCAGCCCCAATCTCCTCCAGTGCAACCCTCTACTCTCGCTCCTGGCGCCCTTATCCAGCATCTCCGTGCTGTCGAGGGGGGCGTGAGTGGACTCAGAGCATATTTTCGAGCTCTTGTCGCCACCGTTAGCTCCGTGCAGGCACGCGTCGGCCTCCACCACCAGCACCTCGGCCCATCCCTCAGGAGCCTGCACCCTGCCCCCACCACAGGGAGGTGATGGCCCTCCACTACCAGTCTAGGCACGTACACCTGATGCCTGCTATGATATTACTGCTCCACCTCTCGCCCCATCATTTTGCTTATCGGTACATTTTGCTCACTTTTTGCTTGGCACTATACTATATATCAGTCTGGGGGAGATTTTGCACTTCTAGCCCACATTTTTGTACCCATTTTGCATTGTTCATCCATCATTTGCATGCCTGCAACATCCATCATTTGCATATATCATGTCATATTTTACTCACTATATTTATCCTTTTACTATACATGCATCCACTGTTGAGTATTGGTGTTTCATACCAATGTTATTTTAATGATGATCACAACATTATGTTGTTGCTAATGACTCCCTTGTTTTAGTCTCTTAGTTACTTTTCAAGAATATCATTTTTTGGAGACTAAACACTTGGTGCAAGGATGGACATCAAGTGAAGAAGGGCCAAAGCTTGGACTCAAGGGGTGCCAGAGCTTGGAGATGATGGGGAGCATTAAGGCATCAAGATTGAAGCCATAGACTCTAAGGAAAGCATTGTAATCAATGTAATATTTCATTTATTGCTTTCTCTCTTTTTGAGTCTAGGTTTAATGCAATGCCTTGATAGATGGTCTACTCATTCATGCATATGCATTTAACCATCTTAGAGAGCCTTAGGTTTATCATAGAATCCAACCCAATAGGCTCATCTTGCCCAAAGACTCATTTGGAGTCTCTGGCTTTTTTAAAGTCGCCTGCTGAAGGTTTTACAGTCGACTGGGTGATTCCAGTCGCCTGTCGAGCCTTCTACAGTCGAATGTGGTGCACTGCTCAAGTCAACCTTTTATTGACTCTACTTGAGCTTTTCGCATCAGTTGACTGATGTTCAATTTACAGTCGACTGTATATTCACAGTCGCCTGTGAAATGGTCAACAGTCGTCTGAAAGGCGTAAGTGCAAATATTGCACCTCTCTGTTTTTCTCCATCTCCTGCAGTAGTCGACTGATGAAGAATTTACAGTCGCCTGTCAATTTTATAGTTGACTGTATTCTTGTCTTCAGTCGCCTGTATGCTTTTTGGGAGAAAGAGTGCAACCCTCTGTTTTATTCCATCTCCTGCAGCAGTCGCCTGCTGAAGGTCTAACAAGCGCATGTCCTGTTTACAATCGACTGTATCGACTTCATCAGTCGGCTGTCGTGGCTCAGATTATAGGCATTGGGTATTTTCTAGCCGTTGGACAGTCGATTGTCATTTGTTCATCAGTCGACTGTCTATGATGTTTCAGCCCAAAATCTAGCCGGTGCAGCTTTTTGTTTTTGGCTGTTTACTTGACTTTTGAGAGTTCCTATAGGGTTCCTATATATATGAGAGGGCTGGGTTTATCAGAGCTTCTTGATGCAATTGAAATTCCTTAGAGATTAAATAAGCCACTCTCAAACTTTCTCATTTCCCTCTTAGAGCTCATTCTCCTCTTCATGCATTGAAGTCGAGCTCAAGGGAAATCATCCAAGTGCTTTCAAAAAATTCTCAACACTTAGAGATCCTCTTCCATGCCTTCCATTCATTTATGAGTAAGTACATCTCAAGGCATATATAAGAGTATTTGTTTACTTGGTGTTTCTTTGTTACACTAATTCTCTTTGTGGGAATTAGTCTCTCTCTTTGTGGGAGTATTTCTCTTAGTGGGAATAGGATATTCTCTTTATGGGAGTAACTCTCTTTGTGGGAGTTTGGTGTCCTAGTGTAGGGCTAACCCTAATTATCTGAGTGGGAGTTAGTAATTCTCTAGGTGGGAGTTTGACCCTCGTGTAGGGTTAGTTAGGTCCTTGTGTAGGACAAAATCCTCTTAGTGAGGTATCTCTTTGTGAGATTGTATTCACTTCTCTTTGTGGAAAATATTGTGAATATTGGTGTGGCTAGACGTACCCAAGTTTGGGAAACCAGGGTAATATCTTGTGTTTGTGTTTGGATTGATTGTGTTGATTAATTCCTCTTGCATCTATTATTCTGCATTTGCAAGTTAAATTTTAATTGGACAATTTATTGCCATTACACTATTCACCCCCTTTAGTGTGTTGTCGTTAGTATTGCAAGGGTAAGGTGATCCTTACAATTGGTATCGGAGCGAGGTTTTAGCATACTGCAACGATGGCATTCAACGCTGCATCCGCGTCTCATGAAGAAGGTCATTCTACCGTTCGACCCCCGCTCTTTAACGGAACCAACTACCCAAGTTGGAAGATCAGGATGATGATCTACATGGAGGGTCAAGACCTATGGGATATCACGGAGGTGCCATTCAAGAAGCCCACTACTCCTACAGCTTCAAGGACAAAGGAGGAGAGAGACTCAATCAAATTCAATGCAAGGGCCATGAATGCATTCCATTGCGCCCTCTCAGCAAATGAGTTCAACCGCATCTCCATGTGCAAAACGGCCAACGAGATTTGGCATAGCTTGGAGATATGTAATGAAGGGATTTCTAAGGTAAAGAAATCTAAACAAACCGTGTTTAGATCTAAATATGAAATGTTTAAGATGCAGGAAGGAGAAAGCATTTCAGAGATGTTCACAAGGTTCACAGATATCGTGAACGCATTGGAGGGACTTGGGAAGATGAATTCCCAAGAGGATCGTGTAGAGAACATCCTTGACTCTCTCACATCTCATTGGGAGTCAAAGGCCAACGGAATTTTGGAGCCATATGACATGTTCAAATACACCGTTGAGGAGTGCATTGGAAATCTCATGGCGTATGAAGTGAAGCTTCAACACAAAAAGGAGATTCAACCATCTAAGCCCAAGAAGCCAGAGAAGCAAAAGGGGGTTGCATTCCATGCCAAGGAGGAGCCAAACAAATGGAAGAAGAAATTCCATCGAGAAGCTCCTAGTGAAGAAGATGAACAAGAAGAGGCTAGTGGAGAAGAAATTGAGGATCTTGCCGAACAATTCAATGCATTCCTCAAGTGCAAGTAAGGTAAATCTTTGTCAAAGTTTGCCTCTAATTCTAACAAGGTTCCTACTTGTTACACTTGCAGTGGAAAAGGTCATCTATCCACCGATTGCCCTTCAAAGCCCAACAAAGAGACTTACAAGGGTAAAGGGAAGAAGCATTGGAAAGGGAAGTCCAAGTCCAAAAATCATAAGAAGGGGCTTATCGGGAAATTTAATGATTCGAGTGAGGATACATCAAGTAACGAAGAAGAGGATGAAAAGGAGAAAGCTCACGCGTGCTTTACGGCAATTGATGTCTCTTCACCCATCCCCTCTGGTTCAAATGAAGAAGAGTTAGAAGCTTGGCTCAACTCCTGTGAGGAATTATGCCTCATGGAAATCAGGGAGGAGTTATCGTCAAGCTCTAGCGAGGAAGAAGACGATGATGAGATTGAGGAAAAGATCTCATACGAGGAGCTTGAATCTCGTTTCGATATGGTCTCCGAAGAAGCTAGTAAGTGCATCAACTCTTACAATAGATTAAAAGCAAATTATAATATTGCTAAGAGTAGATTGCATGAACTAGAAGTTGCTAGTGTAGACAATAATGATATGCATGTTTGTGACACTAGTGAGAGAGACACACTTCTCTCTCAAGTTAAGGAATTGAGTATGTCTAATGATAAACTTGTTATTCAAAACCTTAGCTTAGAAACTCGCATTCAACAACTTACGTTGAAATGTGAAGAGGAATCCCGAAAGCTCAAAAGCTTTGTTTATTCTAGGGATTCACTCCACGGTTTGCTTGAAAAACAACATCCAGCAAACCATAGAGGAGGCTTGGGATATATTCAAAATGTGGTACCCAAACTTGCCTCTAATTCATCTTATGGTACAAATACAAGAAATATTGCTAAAGCACCTAAGAAGAATCACCATGCCTTCTTGTATAACAATAACACTAACAAGAAGCATGTAAATCACAAGGTGATAAGGAAAAATGAAAACTTTTCATTTTTTTTGCTAAGAAGCAAAATCCTCACTTTATGTATGCCAAGAAATTTATTTCTACACCTAAGCATGCCACATCCACCCCTCTTGCTAAGGCAAAACCCTTACCTAGGAGATCCTTAAGTTTATGGATTCCCACTAGGTGTAGTGTGCAAGAGAGGGATAGTTACATCAACTCTTTAGTTATGGATGTGATCACCTTATGTGATTACATTAGAAAATCAAACTCCTCTTGGGTTTAGTTCCCTAATGTTTAGGTTCCTCACACATATGCATATTGCATGGGTAATGTGCTTAAATGTGTATTTTTAGCATGCCCATTATTTGTGTGTGTTTCATGATTTTGAAAATGTTTTCAAGTTTATTTTTCATGAAAATGGGGACCTTGGGGAATACATTATTATACATGCAAGTTTATTAATCATGTGTATGACAATGGGAGAGTTATTATATTTAATATGTTTAAAATATTTTAAAACATATTTTAACTCTCATTTTGGGTTTTGTTAAGGATCATTATTTACAATTGGTTATTATGGTCTTGACCTTGACCCATTGATATTGCCAACATGCTTTAAGTTACACTTTGTTTTGGCAATGTCATTATGTATCATTGAAGCTTGATTTTTCCATATCTACTGCTTTGATACACTTTAGGCCCATTGCTCCAATTAATGTTTGCAAATTGGTAAAGAGGATTATCTTTCAGGATTCTTTTTCTACAATTGGTATTATCTCAATTGTTAGAGAGTGTTTATCTCCTACTTTACAATTGGTATTAGATCCTAGAAGTCAAAAGTTTTTTGACCATTTCTATGATCTAGAAGGGAGCATAGGATAGTGATTGATACCCACTAAATTTTTACAATTTGGTATCATACATTTCTTTACTCTTGCATATTGTCACATCTTTGATTAAGATGTCAATGAGGATATTTTTGATGTCCACCTTTTTGACGATGTCAATGGGAAGGGATATATGCATTATGTAAATCTTGTATTTCATACATATGCATATTGGGAGAGAGATATGTCTATGGGGAGAGAGATATATCTATGGGGAGAGATTTGTGGGATTACATACACCATTCATGTGTGCATGATTATTTTCTATTGAAATTGGTTTATGAAATCCACACCTATTATATGTCACTATGCTTTCTCATTTTTCTAGTGGTGCATATAAGTAGGGGGAACTCATTAGCATTGTGTTTTATTTCTTTATGTTTTACATAATGTGTGTCATCATCAAACGGGGGGAGATTGTTGAGTATTGGTGTTTCATACCAATGTTATTTTGATGATGATCACAATATTATGTTGTTGCTAATGACTCCCTTGTTTTAGTCTCTTAGTTACTTTTCAAGAATATCATTTTTTGGAGACTAAGCACTTGGTGCAAGGATGGACATCAAGTGAAGAAGGGCCAAAGCTTGGACTCAAGGGGTGCCAAAGCTTAGAGATGATGGGGAGCATCAAGATTGAAGCCATAGACTCTCAGGAAAGCAATGTAATCCATGTAATATTTCATTTATTACTTTCTTTCTTTTTAAGTCTAGGTTTAATATAATGCCTTGATAGATGGTTTACTCATTCATGCATATGCATTTAACCATCTTAGAGAGCCTTAGGTTTATCATAGAATCCAACCCAATAGGCTCATCTTGCCCAAAGACTCATTTGGACTCTCTGGCTTTTCTATAGCTGCCTGCTGAAGGTTTTACAGTCGACTGGGTGATTCCAGTCGCATGTCGAGCCTTCTACAGTCGAATGTGGTGCACTGCTCAAGTCAACCTTTTATTGACTCTACTTGAGCTTTTCGCATCAGTCGACTGATGTTCAATTTACAGTCGTCTATATATTTACAGTCGCCTGTGAAATGGTCCACAGTCGTCTGAAAGGCGTAAGTGCAAATATTGCAACTCTCTGTTTTTCTCCATCTCCTGCAGCAGTCGATTGTTGAAGGATTTATAGTCGCCTGTCAATTTCACAGTCGACTGTATTCTTGTCTTCAGTCGCCTGTATGCTTTTTGGGAGAAAGAGAGCAACTCTTTGTTTTATTCTATCTCCTGCAACAGTCGCCTGCTGAAGGTCTAACAAGCGCCTGTCCTGTTTACAGTCGACTGTATCGACTTCATCAGTCGACTGTCGTAGCTCAGATTATAGCCGTTGGGTATTTTCTAGCCATTGGACAGTCGATTGTCATTTGTTCATCAGTTGACTGTCTGTGACGTTTCAGCCCAAAATCTAGCCGTTGCAGCGTTTTGTTTTTGGCTGTTTTCTAGACTTTTGAGAGTCCTATAGGGTTCCTATATATATGAGAGGGCTGCGTTCATTAGAGCTTCTTGATGCAACTGAAAATCCTTAGAGATTAAATAAGCCACTCTCAAACTCTCTCATTTCCCTCTTAGAGCTCATTCTCCTCTTCATACATTGAAATCAAGCTCAATGGAAATCATCCAAGTGCTTTCAAGCAAATCTCAACACTTGGAGATCCTCTTCCATGCCTTGCATTTATTTATAAGTAAGTACATCTCAAGGCATAGGTAAGAGTATTTATTTTATTTGGGGTTTCTTTATTACACTAATTCTCTTTGTGGGAATTAGTCTCTCTCTTTGTGTGAGTATTTCTCTTAGTAGGAATAGGATATTCTCTTAGTGAGAATATCTCCCTTTGTGGGAGTAACTCTCTTTGTAGGATTTTGGTGTCCTAGTGTAGGGTTAACCCTAATTCTCTGAGTGGGAGTTAGTAATTCTCTAGGTGGGAGTTTGACACTTGTGTAGGGTTGGTGTGGTCCTTGTGTAGGATAAAATCCTCTTGGTGAGTTCTCTCTTTGTGAGATTGTATTCACTTCTCTTTATGAGAAATATAGTGAATATTGGTGTGGCTGGACATACCCAAGTTTGGGGAACTAGGGTAATATCGTGTGTTTGCGTTTGGATTAATTGTGTTGATTAATTCCTCTTGTATCTATTATTCCGCATTTGCAAGTTAAATTTTAATTGGACAATTTATTGCCATTACACTATTCACCCCCTCTAGTGTGTTGTTTTTAGTATTGCAAGGGTAAGGCGATCCTTACATCACCCACCCTCTCCTATCTTATGTGTTCTCGTGCCACACTTAGCACATTGAGGACAATGTGATGTTTAGCTTAGGGGAGTGTGTTCACACACGCATTTTTATTTTCTTTATTTTTGCTTTTATTTTTCGCTTTTTTATTTCACTCATTTTCACTCACTTTCACTCACTTTTTCATTTTCTTGCCATGAATCACGTTTGTTTATTTTTGTAGTGACTTGCATATGTATAGTTAGTTTCTTTTATTTTCTTCTTTACTTCTCCTACTTCCTTCGCTAGAGATGAATTCTCTATGATGACTATATCTTGGTGTTTGCTTTACTAATATGCACGTACTTTCTTGCCATGCTATCTTTTTCATTTCTGATATCATATGTGATACATTGATATGCATTTGAGAAAAAGAACTTCCATCGATCATTGTATGAGTTTGAATGAAATTTTAGCATTAACTGAGACTGGGAACTATTATTGTATACCCTTCGTAGAAAACACATCAGGCTTCGCGCATTGATCGCCTATACTTGGAGTACTGCTTTGTCTTTCTATTATCACTTCTTTTTGCATGAAATGTGCTCCGAACTTCCAGGTTAAATGAATGATTGCTATTTGATATGATTGGATTAGCTTACCTGTTTTGTTATCAATGAGTGGACTAAATTACCCTGCTGAAGTTGTTGTGCATATACAAAGAGTGAACCGAGCGTTATGTATATTTCTTTCTCCATATATCTTGAACATCATTTCTAAACTTATAGTTCTTGGTGAATCTCCCCCTAGTGAATCCTATATTTGCATCTTCCCCATGCTAAAAAGAATAAGCTCCATGATCCAAAAAAGAAAAATATTCATATACTTTTATCTTAGCTGGGATTGTTCTTGTGTATAAAAAAAGCAGAAAAAAGAGAGAAAAATGGAAGTTCTATTGTACATACACAATCCCATCTTTCCTCTTTTCTTTCTTCTTATTTTTTGGAGCCACAATAATTTGGGGAAAAGACGTATTTACATATTTGACGCCACCACGCCTATAGATAAGCTTGGGAGAGGAGATCAATGACGTGTGAGAGAGTGACTACCTATATGTACATAACAACCTAAGCTAAGTAAGTTTTGATACTTAGGGAGACTACTTAGAGTATAATGATGTCCATGAATTGAATATTGGCATGAAATTCACGAAAACCATCTTTTTTCTATTCTTATCGATTTGAAATGTGTGATATCTCTTATAATCCAAGTAGAAGCGGTCAATTGAAAATTGTGTGATTTATGATTGTGTATATCGTTTTACATGCCCTTGACGATGTTGATTCTAAAATGATTTCATATTTCATATGATTTTCGACGTTCTTAGTCCTTTTTATCAAAAGCACCCATATGAAATGGTATCGAAGCGAAAAGCTTTAACCTGTTTATATTCATTGGTCGTGCTATTTGAGTGTGCAACTCCAAGTTCTGAGAGAATGATCTAGCATCTTCACCTCTTCATCTTCTTTTTCGCTCATACCTTTTCTTTATTTTTTTTCGCAGTCTTTCTACTCATTCCTCGAGGACGAGTACGCTTGGGGGATTTTGATAGGCTCATATTTTACACCTTTTTCTGCATATTTGCATGCCATTTCGATTGCTCATATCGTGATTTTCATGATTATTTGACGATGTTTCAATACTTTTCCCTATTTCTTGTTTTTCGTCTGATTTCAGGAGATATGTAGCAGTCGGGTGCAATTTGGAGCCTAGAGGACTTGCACACGTGCCAGAGCGTCGTTCATGATTATATCAAAGATTTAACGGCACTGGAGGACGAGTGGAAGAAGAAGGGCGTGAAAGGAAACGACGAGGAAGCAAAAAGGAGAAGAAATGAGCTCTAAAACAGGCCACTCAGCCGAGCAAGGCAGATCACTCGGTCGAGTGACGAAACCTACTCGGCCGAGCAAGACTGACACGATGACATCTGCCAGCCTGAGTACCACAACGTACTCGGCCGAATGGTGAATTCCACTCAGACGAGTAAGAACTCCACTCGCTTGAGTGGAGGCCAAAATTTCGAAGAAAACCAAGCTAACTTCTCTCTTTTCTGGATGATCTGCAAACTGACGTACTCAGCCGAGTCAGCATTCTCACTCGGCCGAGTAATATTTCTATCACGCTCCGCTTCCCAAAACTACGGAGGTGAAGCGTAACTAAGGCCCGCTTGGGCCGGAGCTGTGAAGCTCGGGCCCAATAAGCGTCTGTAGGGGTACCATTTTAAAATTTTCAGGTTCTTGCAATTATAAAATTCGGAACAATAGAAAGTACAGAAAGAGAGTTGCATTCATTAATATAAAGAGATAATATCCAATGAGTACAAAAGTCTAAAAAGAGAAGCCTAAGCATGGCAACAAACTACCGAAAGAGAGTAAACTAAAAGTAGTAACCTCTGAAAGGCAGTGACGGAAAAAACCTCTAGGTCTGGTCCTCCTCATGCATGTACTCCGGATCGGCGTCCTCTGGCTTCACGAACTCTGGTAAGTCCGGCTCATCCGTGTACTCCGGCTCAACACCTGACGTACATCACCCAAGAGAAAAGGAACTGTACGTCAGGTAAAGTCTACAAAAAAAGAGTTAGACTCTACTCAATTTGTAATATGATTAAGAGCAACATTTTACTGGTTGATTAACATGCAGGGGTTATGACATGGCAGAAAGTAAAACGGTGCTGGAAAGTAAAACGGTGCTGGAAAGTAATCGAGACGGGCAGTAGCCGTAGCGTGTGCTATCGGCTACGGGACTAAGCTAGACGGGACAGGACAAGACAAGACAAGACAAGACTCATGTGACTCAAAGGGTTCACGCCTTACGGTTTGAGGGCGGCCAGACCCTCTCCCCGTGTGACCGCTCAACCATACCCCAAACCCAAGTGCTCAAGACAAGACAACCAGAGATCACCCTAGCATGGAGGGCACCTGAAACACCCGTAGGCTTTTTGTATCACGGAGATCACTCCCGTGTGGAGAGCATCTGAAACGCCCGAAGGCTTTTTGTATCACGGAGGTCACTTCCGCGTGGAGAGCATCTGAAACGCCTGAAGGCTTTTTGTATCACGGAGCTCACTCCCGCGTGGAGAGCATCTGAAATGCCCGAAGGCTTTTTGGTAACACGGAGATCACTCTCGCACGGAGAGCATCTGAAACGACCGAAGGCTTTTTGGTAACATGGAGATCACTCTCGCCAGGAGAGCATCTGAAACGCCCGAAGGCTTTTTGTGTAACAGGACACGACATGACAAGTGTAGGGATGGTTCTTCTAGGGGGTCCACACGCACGCGCACACAGGAAAAGCCCTAAGGTGTCAGTTGTTGTTGTTGTTGTGCTTAGACTTCGTCGTCAAGTTTAAGCTGTCAAGGGGGGTTCCGGACGCTATTATTTCACGTCCGGTTCTCTTTAAATGTACTCTAACATTCTAAGAAGGAGATGACCTAAACGTGGCCGTAGGAGTACAAATGTAAACACTTGCCTGTGGTGGCGAGAGTGTCGTCTGTCCGGAGCGTCCCATCAAAGTGGTGCGTTAGCGAGGATCCGTCTGTAATGGGTCAACGATGGTGTCAGGACACATTTTCATCATTCCTATTAGAGTTCATTTCTAGGTTCAACGGGGCTATCCTATCAGTCAAAGTCACGTTTTCGTTTCAGTTCCGCCTAATCGACGATCTATCCTATGTGTACAGGAATTCAGTCCTTCGTGATGTCTAATATTTGCAACGTTTTAAAGGTGTAGAAATGAAATTTAGTTTTTTTTTGACGATTTTTAGATTTAAGTTTTCGTTTTGCTACGGTGGGGTTCCTACTACGCGTTAGAGGACTAACCTTTTGACGTCGTTCAAAAGAGGATGTCAGGTCTGAACGACGATGGATCGACGTCATCTGAAACGTCTCAGCCGTAGATAGAACAGCGAGACACCTCTAGACAGCGAGGTGGAGGCATGAAAATAGCGAGCAAGCGGCAATCTCTCTCCCATTGCAAGTAGCGCAACGGATCTTCACGACGGCGGCCACGTCGGTTAAAAACACGTGAGTACGGCGATGCACGTGAACTTCGAGGGCCAAGGGTGCTGTCGGTGATTGAAGTAGGTCAGTGGGAGTCGCTTGGCCCAGTTGGTGGCCGACGGCATGAGCACACGGCGGTGGGCGGCCGTGAGAAGACAAATAGGACAGATTCACACAACGGTCGTTGTCGCGCGTCTCAGCGGAAAAACAGCAATGAAAAGAGAAAAAGGGAAATTTCAATAGCTAAAGGGATTCAATAGGAATCTAATGGTGGTGGAATGGTCACCGGAAGTGGTCGGAGGTGGACGTGCGCCGGCGTTGAAGAACAGCGCACAGATCTGTCAAAAACAGCCGCTAGGGCTTGTTTCAACGGGTTTTCAAGGAGCTAGAGGTGAGGGAAGATGGAAAGGAAAATAGCAGATGATAGAGAGGTTCGATAAGAGTCCAACGGTGGTAGAGTGGTTTCCGACGGTGGCCGAGCATGGTGTTTTTCCGGCGATGGACAGATCAGTCCAAACTGCCATTTGGGTTGTGTTTGAGAGTGTTTTGAGGGAGATAGAGAGAAGAGGAAATGGGAAGGCAAGTTGCAGGTGATAGGAGAACTCGAGGGAAGTCTGAGAGAGGTGGAGACGGTAGCTGGAGGTCATCGGATGCGGTGGGCGTCGGGTTTGAAGTGGCGATGCGCAAGCTGGCAAAAACAGCCGCTAGGGCAGAGTTCCAAGGGGTTTTCGAGGAGATAGAGAGGTGGGAAGAGGGTAAGGAGAATTGCAGATAATCGGGGGGTTCAAGAGGAGTCAAGTTGGGGTGGCGGCGGTCGCCCGGTAGCGGCGGATGGCCGACGGGCGCCAGTATTTCCGGTAAGGGGCTGATGTGCACAAATTTCAGCCAAGGTGGGTTTTCTCTTGGGGTTTGGGGCTCTTGGAGAGGAGGAGAGGGAGGAGAAGGAGGAGGAGAGGGTGGTGGCCGACCTAGGGCGGCTGGGGGCGGCCGTCGGTAGCTGGAGGATGAAGAAAAGAGGCGGTTAGGGCTTTGTGTGTGAGCTGCCCAGATTCGGCCATGGGTTGTTTTTGAAGAAAAGATGATTTGCTAAAATTGTTTTTAAAGAGGGTATAGTTTAGGGGTGACTAGGGGAGAGGGTGAGTGAGGGGGTGTACGAAGTGGAAAAATGTTGCGTGCAGGTAGTGTCAGAATCATTTGCATGATACGTACAAATCCCATTAGGATTTGATTAGCAACTGAAATTTGAATTTGATTTGGGCTTAATGTGCTTGGATTTTGATTAGTGATTTGGGTGGGCTAAGAGTGTCAGAAAATTACGAAAAAAATATCAGGACGACCGTGACGAAGAGAGGCTCGGGGATACGGTGATGAATCGGGTGTTTGGTCTACGAAAAACAAACAGAAAAATAAAATATCCGACGACCAAGTCTAAAGCTACGACGTCGCTGCAATCAAACCTGATTTGTGTGAGAACGACCCGTAAAATGACGTTCACCAAAAACCCACAAATAACTACTCTTCCATACATCGATGCAATGCTTTCATTCTCCTGAATATGAAACAAATCGAAGTTTTGCACGACAACATATAACTTTGAAAGTTTTACCTTATTCGTTCCCTCATGGGTAACGATGAGATGGTTCCAAATTTGATATGTACTCTTACATGTGCATATGTTGTTGAACTCATTCGGGTCCAACGCACAATGAAGAGCGTTCATTGCTTTAGCATTGTTGACTCCGGCGGACTTCTCGGAAGTCGTCCATTTCTCGAAGTCCTCTTCGGTGGGCTCGACGTACTCCTTGTGGAGAGTTCTCCAAAGTGAAGCACTCCTAAGGAACGTCTCCATCCTACACTTCCAATAGCCAAAATTAGTACCATTGAAACGTGGAGGACGTACCATAGATTGACATTCGAAAAGTGTGGACGCTCCATCACGATCGTGATTGTTGTACGAAGGCGACGGAGGAACGTCGTTGTTGTTGGATGGCATAGATATAACCTTAAGCTCTGATACCAATTGTAAGGACCCTGTCTATGGGGAAAACACTAGAATGGGGGTTGAATAGTGTTTATGCAAATTTAAAAGGAATTTACGCCAAATAAAATGCAATCCAACAAATAGTGCGGAATAGAAAAACAACCCAAAATGAAACACACGCAAACGCAGAGATGTTTCAATGGTTCGGATTACCCAAGTCAACTCCCGACTTGTTCCCGGTAATCCTACGTCCCTTCCACCCAGATACCTTCGGATACTCAAGTTAGAACCCTAACTTGAGGTTCCCTTAAACCCCACTTGTAGCAACCCTACAAGTGAAATCGAATACAATCGATGTCCTTGACTCCCACAACCTGGGAGCAAGCAAAACCACTCTCACAATCGAGAGCAAATCTCAAATAACAAAAGTTATGAAATAATGAAAACAACACTTACAATCATCTATGCCTTGAAGTAGAACTTGAAGGAGGAATGTGATGTGTGTTGAAGAACTCTCTTGGAAGAGAGGAGAAAGCCATTTCTCTTGACTGCACCAATTGCCTAGAGGATCACTCTTTGGTTCTAGGTTGGAGAGCAAGAGATCAAAGATTAGGAATTCTTAGGGCTTTGGATTTGAGAGCTTTAAATATTTAGAATGAAAGCTTGAGATGAAAACTTGGAAGAATTGGTAACCTCTCAATGGAACAGTAGAAGCCCCATTTATAGGTTTCTCAAGTCCACAAAATAGTTTAGGCAAAAACTCTTTTGGAATCCATGAGAAAAATCTCAACGGATAGAATCTGAACTCGCGACAGTCGACTGTTGAAGAAACCACAGTCGACTGTTGCACAGTCAGCACGGGTAGGTAAGAATTCATAACGGTAACTTACCACGTGGACAGTCGACTGATGAAGTAAAGACAGTCGACTGTTAAACCAACAGGCGACTGTAATTTCTTCTACAGGCGACGGTCCGAAAGATAAGTAAGTTAGAATAAAACTGGAAATCTCACAAGTAATAGGACAGACGACTGAAGTAAGGAACACAGTCGACTGTTAATCAGAACAGACGACTGTAAATCCTTATACAGACGACTGTCAAATACTCTGATAATTTCCAGAGAGCTGAGTCAATAAATTGGCTCACAGACAGACGACTATTGCAGCATACACAGTCGACTGATCCAAGGGACAGTCGACTGTATATTCACCAGTAGTCGACTGGCCGTAAAAGTCAGATCAAACAAAGTTTGGGTAAAGGATAGACATGCGACTGATTTACAAAACATAGTCGACTGTCACTTGGACAGGCGCCTGTAAATCGTTCATCAATAGCCAGTTCGAAATAATCAGAGAAGGCCCAAACCTATATTGTAAAAGTCTGTGCATAACAGGCGACTGTAGAACAAAACACAGTCGACTGTTTTTGAGACAGACGACTGTAAAGTGTTAAGCAGTCGACTGTTATCAACAATCCTTACACAATCAATAAACAAATGAATTGGGGTCAAAGGACAATTGATCTAATGATGTCCTACGACCGAATGTAGATGTGTGTGAGTGCTCCATCAAAGCTCTACTTCTAAGCTACATACTAGAAGAGATAAAAGAAAATTACATTTGACGAATAATCTCTTCTTTCCATCGTATGAGCTTGAAGTCTTCATGGAGCTTCAATCAACATCTACGATCATCCAATCCATGTAATTTGCCGTCAATGAACTTTGTGAGTCATCCATTGCTAGTAGATCATCATAATAGTCTTAGGCAATGGATTAACTGCAAAATAGGGGATTAGTCACAAGTATTTATGTTTGCTCATCATTAACACCAAGTAGGGAGAAGTCCAATACTCAATATTCTCCCCCTTTTTGATGATGACAAACAATCATAAACAAAAAGATAAATAATTGTGCTTACGAAAAACTTACTCCTCCTACATAGATGCCAATCAAGTTAGTCAACAAATAATATGGCATCTACATATCAATTGAAGCAAATGAGTAAGATACGTATGATTTTAAATCAAGAAATCTTGGAATTAAAATCTCTATTCAATGTAATCTTACTCCCCTCTGAATCTAAGGCAACTTTAATCTTAGATTCAAATTGTTAGAACATACTTAGCACATTCATTATGAATCTTGTATGTCCACTATGGCATTATCCAAAAAGGTGGGAGTAAATAACAACAACAATAATCGTGCTAAATACAAACTAACAACAATCAAGGAGTATAAAGATATATGGAATCAAAAAAATCATAAAAGCACATCACATACTTATGTGAATAGAGGAATTGAAGTCCAATATCAACATTTTAGATATACGAAACAAAAATAATTTCAAAAAATTTCATCTCATCAGAGATAGCATGAAATAACCCAAATCAAGTCCACATTGTCTCAACAAAACATCAGAATAGAATAAATCAATCACTGAGACAATGAGGCAATCATCACACAGATAAGTTAAACATTATAGCATAGAGTGACACAAGATTAATCAGCAACATCATATACATATATATCAAAAGTGATGTGAGTACATAGCAAACGGACATCAACATATCCAACCAAAAAAATACAACCATCATGATCAAAGACACACACAAAAATATCGTCATGACAACATCGAAATATATCACCATACAGATATAAAGTCAACATCAACATCATCCAGACACAGAACATCATCATACAACTGAATCACTCAACCCAAACAAAAACAGACCGTACAAAACAAAATATAGGTCTTCAGGTAAGTGAACAAAAAGCAACGGCAGCAATCTCAGTCGAGGTGAATGACCATAGGGTCCGAAGGGCGACCAGAAGAGCAGAACATGAGCCTCGCAGAATGTCGGGTAGGAAAAGCAGGAGTCTTCCTCTTGGAGGACGATGCACGAGCGATAGAAGATTCCGCATGAGTAGGAACAGGAATCTGGTCACCGGGGGTCGGAACAAAAGAAGAAATAGGCACAAAGCCTGGAGGTGGAGGAACACGAGCATGGGCAGTGTTCTCAGATTTTGCAAACAAAGCCTGAAGCTCGGCAGGGATGGCAAATCCATGACGCAAAAAGGATTTGAACTGAAGCTCCAACAGAAGATTAAGCTTCTTGTCCATAGAAGTGGAAAGTTTCTCAAGAGCAATGACACGATCACACAGTCGACCAAGAAGAAAGTCCTCGAGGGGAACAGAAGGTGGAGAACGAGGAGGAGGATCAGCTGGAAGAGAAGTGTGTTCAGCAGCATTCACAGAAGGAATTTTGTCACCAACCACGACATGCAAGGGTTCTCCAGAAGAAAGAGGAGAAGAGGGAGTTGGATCAGGCTTCGGTGAAGGAAACAGCTCATCAAGGAAGTCGAGAGAAACTTTAGGAAAGAGATGATCAAAAAGAGCCATGACCTTACTTGACCGATCGAAAGCTAGGTCAAGCAAACGAGAGCACGAAACCGGCGAGAAACTGATCAAATCACGAGCAGCTCACGGGCAACCACGTGAAAAAGGAGGTTGAGTTCCCATGAAGAAAATCCGAGGAAAGATCTATAGGAAGTCGAGAGAATATCGAGCGGGAAATCGAGATGTTGCAATCGGAGGAGAGAGAAGATCGTGGCTGAAATGAAACGTCTCGCTCTATATAAAAGTTGGGGAATTAATCTGGGTCGTTGGATCAAAGAATCAACTGCTCAGATCAAAGCAGTGAACCGTCACGAATAGTAGACAGTCGACTGATGAACAAAAGTCAGTCGACTGGATGAAGTGATAAAAATACAGCTCAGAAAGAGGGGCAGTCGACTAGCAAGTAACATGCAGTCGCCTATCCGTTGGACAGTCGACTGTAAGGTATGCAGCAGTCGACTGGCCGAGAATCAATACAGTTCATCAAAAAGACAGAGAGCTCTGTAAAATTTCGACAGAGAGAACAGTCGCCTGATGACTAAAGTTCAGTCGTCTGTTAAAATAACAGTCGACTAGAAAACAGTCATCAGTCGACTGTGCGAAAGATACAAATTCTCAGACATAGGTGAAAGAGTAGGGCAGTCGACTGTCGAGGAAAGACAGTCGTCTGTCCTGGTCTAAGAATGCACAGTGAGATACAAATTCAGAGAATAAGAACACTCACCCTAGGACCTATACTCTAAACACAAACTCATCATAAAAACAATATAATACGATAAATCGATCGAAACACAAACCTCTAAGAACAATCTCAAAGAAATCATGAAATCACATAAATCGCAATTGCCTTTCTTAAACACATATGAAATAAATCAAATCAAAAAAGACAATATGATGACATGAGCTCAAAAGGTGTTATAACATGTAAATTGAGCTTCTAGATTTCAGATTCACCCATAACTCCTAATTCTCCACGCAACCTCATAAATAAATCTTCTTTAAGAGGTTTTGTGAAGATGTCGGCAATTTGTTTTTGGGTTTCAATATGCTCTAAGATAATGTCCTTCTTAGCTACATGATCATTTATAAAATGGTGTCTCACGTCTATGTGTTTGGTATGGGAGTGGTGTACCAGATTCTTGGAAAGACATATGGCACTTTGGTTATCAACCATGATCGAGCAAGTATCACAGTTGACACCATAGTCCATAAGAGTGTGTCTCATCCAAAGAACTTGTGCACATGCAAGACCCGCGGCAATATATTCTGCTTCAGTCGTGGACAATGATACCGGATTCTATTTCTTAGAAAACCAAGAAACTCAGGAATTTCCTAGAAAATGGCAAGTGCCACTAATACTTTTCTTGTCGAACTTGCATCCGGCAAAGTCGGCATCACTATATGAGATTAACTCATATGTGCTAGATTTAGGGTAAAGTAACCCATAATCTAGAGATTGATTGAGATAACGAAATATTCGTTTAACCTCAATCAATTGTGACTCCTTAGGTCTAGCTTGATATCTAGCACATAGGCAAAAGGAAAACATGATATCGGGCCTACTAGCGGTTAAGTAAAGTAAGCTACCGATCATACCTCGATATAAATGAACGTCTACATCTTTTTCACTTTCATCTTTGTGAAGATGAGTAGTAGTACTTATGGGAGTCCTTTTGCTCGAAGACGATTCCATCCCAAATCGCTTGATAAGCTCCCATGTGTACTTTGTCTGATGTATGAATGTGCCATTCTCCATTTGTCGAATTTGCAATCCAAGGAAGTAGGTGAGCTCTCCCAAGTGGCTCATCTCAAAATCATCCTTCATAGACTTGGAAAATTCTTGACAAAGATTAAAGTTAGTAGAACCGAAAATAATATCGTTTACATAAACTTGAATCAAAAGAATGTCATTTTCATAATCTTTAATGAAGAGTGTAGAATCAACTTCTCCCATTTTAAAACCTAAATCCAAAAGAAAGGTCTTAAGTCGATCATACCAAGCTCTAGGAGCTTGTCTCAACCCATACAACGCTTTCTTAAGTTTGAAAACATGGTTTGGAAATTTTTCATGAATAAAACCGGGAGGTTGAGAAACATAAACTTCTTCATTGACAAACCCATTCAAAAATGCACTTTTAACATCCATTTGAAATAGTTTAAAATTCTTATGAGATGCAAATAATAAAAGCAACCTAATAGCTTCTAATTTAGCTACGGGGGCAAAAGAGTCTTCGAAATCAATACCTTTCTCTTACCGGTAGCCTTGAGCTACTAACCTTGCTTTGTTCCTTGTGATTACCTCGTTTTCATCCGTCTTGTTCTTGAAGATTCATTTAGTCCCAATGACTTGGTGACCACTTGGAAGAGGTACGAGTTCCCAAACTTCGTTTCTCTCGAGTTACATTAGTTCTTCTTCCATTGCCACTATCCAGGAGCTATCCTCACAATCTTCTTGGATGTTCTTTGGCTCAATGGTAGAGACAAATGCGCAATGAGAGAATTCTTCAATTCTCGACCTCGTTCGAACACCCACACCAATATCTCCAATTATTTGGTTATGGGGATGATTGCGAACGGTCGGGTAAGCTTTGGGTAAACTTGTATCACTAGGAACAACTTCAACAATTTCGTTAGAAGTGTTAGTCTCAACAATAGAATCATTAATCTTAACATTATTAAGAGAATCACAAAGAGTATCTACACTATCATCATCAACATGAGGAAAATCAAAATCTTCATAAAAAGATACGTGAAGAGATTCCTCAATCGTTGAAGAAGTTTTATTGTATATCCGGTAGGCTTTGCTACGTGTGGAATATCCAACAAAAATTCATTCATCAGATATTGACTCAAATTTGTCTAAATTACCAAATGTGTTCATTATACAACATTTTGAACCAAAAACACGAAAATACTTTACTTGAGGCTTTTTGTCATAAAACAACTCAAAACAAGTTGTGTTCGTTCGAGGTCTCACTAGGATCCTATTGAGCACATAACATGCCGTGTGCACCGCCTCTGCCCAAAATTGTAGTCCAAGATGACTATCATGGAGCATAGTGCGTGCACACTCAATAAGAGTCCTATTCTTTCTCTCTACAACACCATTTTGTGGTGGTGCCCGAGGGAAGGAAAAATTATGAGTTATCCCGGTGTCATCACAAAACTTAGTATAAGATTCATTCTCAAATTCTCCTCCATGATCACTACAGATAGTGATAATGGTGGATCCTAAGAAATTCTGAATCTTCTTTGTAAATTTGGTAAACTCTTCATAAGATTCATTCTTATTAGTTAAGAATAAAACCCAAGTAAATCTAGAAAAGTCGTCAACGACAACTAATCCATAATGAGCATTACCTAAAGAAGCGGTTCTAGTTGGCCCAAACAAATCTAGATGAAGAAGTTCTAGGGGCCTCTTAGAAGTAATCTCTTCTTTAAGCTTAAATGATGATTTACTAAGTTTACCTCTTTGACATGAATCGTAAAAGTTTTTCTTATTAAAAGCTATTTTAGGAAAACCTTTGACTAGATCATGCTTAGCTAACTTATATAAGTGCTTGAAGTGAACATGACCAAAACGGCGATGCCATAATAGTTGTTCACTTGTGTTAGCAACTAAGCAATGTTCTACGATTTTAGGCAAACTCAAATAATAAATATTTTTACGCCTAATACCGGAAAATAAAACATTTGAATCACAATCAACAATAGTATATAATCCTTCTCCAAAGTTAACCTTGTAACCTTTGTCGTAAAGTTGACTAATGGAAATGAGATTGTGACACAAACCACTAACAAGATAAATGTTAGTAATTACAGGTTTAAAAAGATTACCAACGATACTTACTCCTATGATGGTTCCCTTTTGATTACCTCCAAAAGTGACCGTTGCATCATCCTTGATGCTAATCACTTCGGAGAGCAATGAGGGATTTCCCATCATATATTTGGATCAACAACTATCGAGAATCCATCCTTTCCCTTTAGAGCAAGTTTGACCTTTATTGCTCTTATTCTTTCTCTTGGGTACCTATATAATATACCATAAGCTCATGGTACACAATGTTTGTTGGGTCCAAGGGAATTAGCCCTTTGGAAGCCAAGTCCAAGTGGACTTCCGCTTCCCAACATAATTACCATTATTGATAACATCATTAAAATAAGAATCAACATAAGCATTCCTATTATTTAGGCTAGTGTTCTTAGGACCCCAAATAGTGTAAATCTTGGGAGTCCTTTTCCTAGTTGCATGCATATGTGTTGGATTTTTATGTGGTGCATGCTTCTTAGGAACATGATTTCTAGCATAGAGATGTGGTGGAGGATATGCATTGTACATTCTAGGATTATATGTATGCTTGGGAACATGCATGTTGTATGAAGCATATGGATTATGCATGACATGCGGAGGAGGTGCATACATGTAAGAATGATGTGTATGTGCATACGGGTGTATAGGAGCACGTACATGAGTATTTCTCACGTGTGGTTGTGTACGTGTCCATGGGTGTGGAGCATAAAAAGTGTCATAATTATCCACTTGTGAAGTAGGAGGTTTCCCACGTGGATGCGTGTTAGTGTACATGTAAGCATGGCCTTACTTTTGGTTTCCACCCTTATTGGGTTTCTTGCCAAAAGGAAGAGAAGGCAAAGTAGTGACTTTCTTGGTAGGTTTGCTACCTATAGTGTCTTTGACACCACTTGTGAATGCACTGGAGGAAGGCCTCACAAATTCTATAGTGACACAACTATAGGAGGTGCGATCATTGGATACATTTGCTTTCACAAACCTAAGACCAACACGATGTGCGGCCGAAAATTGGTTTGCTAGCAAATCATCCAATTGTCCTTTTCCCTTAATGAATCTCACAATACGGGAGGACATGAACTCATATTTCTCCTTTAGAGAAGAAATGTTGGTATCCAAGGTGGACACCCGTGCTTTGAGCTCGTGCATTTGGGTTTTAAAAGAATCATTCTCTAAACCCAATTGTGTGTGACGTGTGAATAGATCACTATTATCCATTGGATGTGTTTGATCTAGTTAAGATTTGAGATTTTTCACCTCATCTCTCAAGGTGACATTTTAAGAAGCTAAGTTTGCTTTCTCAAGAGTTAAAGTATCAACAATGGTGTCATTGTTGATAATGCATGGAATGTATGACTTGCTAACATTTGATTTCTTTAAGCTAGTGTATCTAAGCATTAAAGATTGATATTTAGCAAATAATTCTTTGTTGTATCTAAGCATTAAAGATTGATATTTAGCAAATAATTCTTTATTAGCAATACGAAGTTCATCCATTGTTACCTCGGTTTCATCCGTATCGGAATCACTCTCATCGGAGAGTGGATCCTCTCGGGCCCTGAAACACATGTGGGCGCTCTCACCCTTCTCATCATCGGAATCGCTAGATGAGTCCTCACTTGAGTCATCAAAGGTACCTACAAGTCCTTTCTTCCTATATCTTTTGTTCTTGTCAGACTTGTGGTACTTAGGTGCCTTCCACTTCTCTTTGTTCTTTAACATTGGGCAATCCCGCTTGATGTGCCCTGGTTTATTACACTTAAAACAAAGAGAGGAAGTAGCATTAGTAGACTCAAAACATTTGTTGGAGGGAAATTTTCCTTTGCGAAAGAAGCGTTGGAACTTCTTCGCCATTTGTGTCATTCCACCCAAATCCATCTCATATTCCGAATCTTCGCTATCGGAGGATGATGAATTGGCGTTGAATGCCAAAGCATTCTTCTTGGCCTCTGAAGGATTTATCATGGCTCGAATCTTTAACCGGTTCTCTCGTCTTACCTCATAAGACATGAGAGTCCCGATAAGATTCACAACCGTGTAATTCTTCAAGTCATTGACCTCCTCGATGGCGATCGCTCTCCTTTCCCATTTGGAGGTCATTCCCATGATGATCTTCCTTACCTTGTCAGGTTCGGAATATTTTTGGCCAAGGGCTTTCAATTCATTTGTGATGTCGGTAAAGCGTCCGTACATCGATGCAATGCTTTCATTCTCCTGAATATGAAACAAATCGAAGTTTTGCACGGCAACATATAACTTTGAAAGTTTTACCGTATTCGTTCCCTCATGGGTAACGATGAGATGGTTCCAAATTTGATATGCACTCTTACATGTGCATATCTTGTTGAACTCATTCGGGTCCAACGCACAATGAAGAGCATTCATTGCTTTAGCGTTGATGACTTCGGCGAACTTCTCGGAAGTCGTCCATTTCTCGAAGTCCTCTTTGGTGGGCTCGACGTACTCCTTGTGGAGAGTTCTCCAAAGTGAAGCACTCCTAAGGAATGTCTCCATCCTACACTTCTAATAGCCAAAATTAGTACCATTGAAACGTGGAGGACGTACCGTAGATTGACCTTCGAAAAGTGTGGACGCTCCTTCACGATCGTGATTGTTGTACGAAGGCGGCGGAGGAACGTTGTTGTTGGATGCCATAAATATAACCTTGCGCTTTGATACCAATTGTAAGGACCCTGTCTATGGGGAAAACACTAGAAGGGGGGTTGAATAGTGTTCATGCAAATTTAAAAGGAATTTACGCCAAATAAAATGCAATCCAACAAATAGTGCGGAATAGAAAACCAACCCAAAATGAAACACACGCAAACGCAGAGATGTTTCAATTGTTCGGATTATCCAAGTCAACTCCCGACTTGTTCCCGGTAATCCTATGTTCCTTCCATTCGGATACCTCCGGATACTCAAGTTAGAACCCTAACTTGAGGTTTCCTTAAAACTCACTTGTAGCAACCTTACAAGTGAAATCGAATACAATCGATGTCCTTGACTCCCACAACTTGGGAGCAAGAAAAACCACTCTCACAATCGAGAGCAAATCTCAAATAACAAAATTTATGAAATAATGAAAACAACACTTACAATCACCTATGCCTTGAAGTAGAACTTGAAGGAGGAGTGTGATGTGTGTTGAAGAACTCTCTTGGAAGAGAGGAGAAAGCTCTTTCTCTTGACTGCCCCAATTACCTAGAGGATCACTCTTTGGTTCTAGGTTGGAGAGCAAGAGATCAAAGATTAGGAATTCTTAGGGCTTTGGATTTGAGAGCTTTAAATCTTTAGAATGAAAGCTTAAGATGAAAACTTGGAAGAATTGGTAACCTCTCAATGGAACAGTAGAAGCCCCATTTATAGGTTTCTCAAGTCCACAAAACAGTTTAGGCAAAAACTCTTTTGGAATCCGTGAGAAAAATCTCAACGGATAGAATCTGAACTCGCGACAGTCGACTGTTGAAGAAACCACAGTCGACTGTTGCACAGTCAGCACGGGTAGGTAAGAATTCATAACGGTAACTTACCACGTGGACAGTCGACTGATGAAGTAAAGATAGTCGACTGTTAAACCAACAGGCGACTGTGATTTCTTCTACATATGACTGGCCGAAAGATGAGTAAGTTAGAATAAAACTGGAAATCTCACAAGTAATAGGACAGACGACTGAAGTAAGGAACACAGTCGACTGTTAATCAGAACAGGCGACTGTAAATCCTTATACAGACGACTGTTAAATAATCTGAGAATTTCCAGAGAGCTGAGTCAATAAATTGGCTCACAGACAGATGACTGTTGCAGTATACACAGTCGACTGATCCAAGGGACAGTCGACTGTATATTCAACAGTAGTCGACTGGCCGTAAAAGTCAAATCAAACAAAGTTTGGGCAAAGGATAGACATGCGACTGATTTACAAAACACAGTCGACTGTCACTTGGACAGGCGCCTGTAAATCGTTCATCAGTAGCCTGTGCGAAATAATCAGAGAAGGCCCAAAACTATATTGTAAAAGTCTATGCATAACAGGCGACTGTAGAACAAAACACAGTCGACTGTTTTTGAGACAGACGACTGTAAAGTGTTAAGCAGTCGACTGTTATAAACAATCCTTGCACAATCAATAAACAAATGAATTGGGGTCAAAGGACAATTGATCTAATGATGTCCTACGACCGAATGTAGATGTGTGTGAGTGCTCCATCAAAGTTCTACTTCTAAGCTACATACTAGAAGAGATAAAAGAAAATTACATGTGACGAATAATCTCTTCTTTCCATCGTATGAGCTTGAAGTCTTCACGAAGCTTCAATCAACATCTACGATCATCCAATCCATGTAATTTGCATTCAATGAACTTTGTGAGTCATCCATTGCTAGTAGATCTTCATAATAGTCTTAGGCAATGAAGTAACTACAAAATAGGGGATTAGTCACAAGTATTTATGTTTGCTCATCATTAACACCAAGTAGGGAGAAGTCCAATACTCAACAGTAAGGGGTCAACGACGGTGTCTGGACACATTTTTATCATTCCTATTAGAGTTCATTTCTAGGTTCAACGGGGCTAACCTAGCAGTCAAAGTCACATTTTCGTTTCAGTTCTGCCTAATCGACGATCTATCCTATGTGCACAGAAATTCAGTCCTTCGTCGATGTCTAATATTTGCAACGTTTTAAAGGCGCGGAAATGAAATTTAGTTATTTTTGACGATTTTTAGATTTAAGTTTTCGTTTTTCTACGGTGGGGTTCTTACTACGCGTTAGAGAACTAACCTTTTGACGTCGTTCAAAAAGCGGATGTCGGGTCTGAATGGCGATGGATCGGCATCGTCTGCAATGTCTCGGCTATGGGTAGCATAGTGAGACACCTCTGGACATCAAGGTGGAGGCACAAAAACAGCAAACAAGCGGCGATCTCTCTCCAGTTGCGGGTAGCGCAACGGATCTTCACGACAGCGGCGATGTGGGGTAAAAACACATGAGTATGGAGACGCACGTGAACTCCGAGGGTCCAAGGGGGTTGTCGGTGATTGAAGTAGGTCAGTGGGAGTCGCTCGGCCTGGTGGGTGGCCGACGGCGTGAGCGCATGGCGGTGGGCGGCCGTGAGAAGACGAAGAGGACATATTCACGCAACAGTCATTGTTGCGCATCTCAGCAGAAAAACAGTGATGAAAAGAGCAAAAGGAAAATTGCATTAGCTAAAGGGCTTCAAGAGGAATCCAATGGTGGTGGAGCAGTCACCGGAAGTGGTTGGAGGTGGCCGTACTCTGGCGTTGAAGAACAGCGCACAGATCTGTCAAAAACAGCCGCTAGGGCTTGTTTCAACAGGTTTTCGAGGAGCTAGAGATGAGAGAAAAGGGAAAGGGAAATTACAGATGATAAAGAGGTTCGATAGGAGTCTAACGGTGATAGGATGGTCGCCGGCTGTGGCCGGAGGTGGCCGAGCACGGCGTTTTTCCGGCGATGGACAGATCTGTCCAAACTGCCGTTTGGGTTATGTTTGAGAGTGTTTTGAGGGAGATAGAGAGTAGAGGAAAGGGGAAGGTGAGTTGCATGTGATAGGAGAACTCGAGGGGAGTCCGAGGGAGGTGGAGACGGTGGCTGGAGGTCACCGAAGGCGGCGGGCGTCGGGTTTGAAGTGGCGGCACGCAAGCTGTCAAAAACAGCCGCTAGGGCTGAGTTCTAAGGGGGTTTCGAGAGATAAAGAGGTGGGAAGAGGGTAAGTGGAATTGCAGATAATCGAGTGGTTCAAGAGGAGTCAAGTGGGGGTGGCGGGGGTTGCCGACGGCGGCGGATGGCCGGCGGGCGCCAGTTTTTCCGGCAAGGGGCTGCTGTGCACAGATTTCTGCCAAAGTGGGTTTTCTCTTGGGTTTTGGGGCTCTTGGAGAGGAGGAGAGGGAGGAGGAGGAGGAGGAGAGGGTGGTGATCGACCTAGGGGGCTGGGGGCTGCCGTTGGCAGCTGGAGGATGAAGAAAAGAGGCTGCTAGGGCTTTGTGCGTGAGCTGCCCAGATTCGGCCATGGGTTGTTTTTGAAGAGAAGATGATTTGCTAAAATTGTTTTTAAAGAGGGTATAGTTTAGGGGTGACTAGGAGAGAGGGTGAGTGAGGGGGTGTACGAAGTGGGAAAATGTTGGGTGCAGGTAGTGGCAGAATCATTTGCATGATATGTACAAATCCCATTAGGATTTGATTAGCAGCTGAAATTTGAATTTGATTTGGGCTTAATGGGCTTGGATTTTGATTAGTGATTTGGGTGGGCTAAGAGTGTCAGAAAATTACGAAAAAAATATCAGGAAGACCGTGATGAAGAGACGCTCGGGGGTATAGTGGTCAATCGTGCGTTTGGTCCACGAAAAATGAACAGAAAAAATAAAAGATCCGGTGACCAAGTCTAAAGCTACGACGACTCGGCAATCAAATCTGATTTGTGGGAGAACGACCCATAAAATGACGTTCCCCAAAAAACCACAAATAACTAATCTTCCATACGGTCACAACGACATATCACATCATATAGACCGGAACCAAGAAGAGGCAAAAATAAATACGCACACGAAAAGAGTCGTACGCGTAGAAAATACGAACGGTCGAAAAGCAGCCGTTACAATTTCCACTCGACCGAGTGGCGCAGATTCCCAGTCGAAAAAACTAGGGTTTTTGGCGGCGCAGGGGCAGTTCGGTCTGTACTTTTTGGTTCTTTTGGGCATGTATTTAAGCCCAGTTTTGTCTCCATCCCCAGGAGAGACCAGATAGACTTCTTAAAACTATTTTTCCTTAGTTTCTAATCACAGTTAAGCTTTTGTATTGGCGAGAGATTGAAGATTGGCTCTTAATTATCTATTGAAAGCTTCTTTGGTGACGTTGGTTTGTCTTGATCTCTTGCAAGTTTTGATTTTTAAGCTATATCTCTTATTGAATCCTTATTGCATGATGAATTCCATTGTTGATCTTGTTTCTCTATCGATTTCTAATATGATTTGTGAGTAGTTTCTTTGCTCTAGGGCAACGGGATGAACCCTATGGATCTAATGTTTGAATTGTGAGATCTATTGAATTGCTATGCCATTAGGCTTGATTGAAAGGTTAGATCTTGATTGATTTACTACAGATAGATAGGGATTTCTCTTGGATCTCGTGAGCTAGACATAGGATCTTGATCCAAGGAAATTCCTAGCTATTCAATTTAGTTTTACAATCGAAATTCCCTAGATTTGGTGTGCGACGGCGACCAAAGCTAGCATTTTTATTGTTCTCATATACTCATATTCGTTGCACGACAGTGAACGGATACGAACTATCAAGACCTAGATCCGAGCTCAAGTTACGCGACATCGAGCTTGAGTTTGGATTGGACGAGATTACCGATATTAATGCTAATAGTCTAGACTAGGCTTGCGCGACAGCGAGGCTCTAGTTTAGAGTGATATAGACATACAATAGCGCGACAACATGAGTTGGTTCTCCAATTAGTTGCGGCAAGTTCACCTTGACTCGAGTTTGATTGCATGGTATTTCATAACCCACGTCGATGACTTGAAAATCCATAGTGGGGATTCCCTAGCCCTAGACATCTTTATTATATTGAATTTGCATTGTTACTCAAACGATTGTTACACCATCCATTCTCAAACGACTTTTCCACCAAATAGCTTAGTAACCAAAATAGAGAATTGTCATTCTCATCCCTGTGATTCGATACTCGCTTGCCACTTAACCGTGCACTTGCGGTAAAGCTACATTGTTTTTTGGGTGTATATCCGGAAGCGGTCAGAGATCGACTCATGGAGGTTCGTCTCCAGACTGACAATGCAAGCTCGAATATAAGAATGGTAAAAGTGAGAAGATAGAGTTCTATGTCTTAGACCTCGTACCTTGGAGATGGAGCCTCTTTACCTTCGTTTGTCGGTCTATTTATAGGTAGCTCCTTCTTGATGATGTGTAACCATCACTCATTGATTGTGGCACGATCATCTCCGAAATTCAAGTTAACGGCTGTCCATTTACTCGGCCACATTAACTCTCACTTGAATGTCGGTGCTAGCCCAACGGTCGAATGACACATTCGTCTGACTCAGCTGTAACCCGCTTAGAACGCGGGGTATTGGGTCGTGGATGTTAAACGGGTCAGGTATGCGGATACCCAATTTGGATTCGTACCTGCGCACTAACAACGGCGGGAGGGAGAACCTTTCCCTGTGGTTCCAGTCAGTCCTTTCGCTTTTTCGAAGATGGTGAATCGATCCGTGATATTGAACATTTCTGCGAGGTTATTAGGGGGAACTAGTGGAGCGCCCTCCGTAGATGTTTGTTTCACACCGCTTGAGTGAGTGCCGCTATGACAGTTACATCTGGCATCTCCTCTACGTCGAGCCTCTCATCGTTGAATCTTTGGACGAAGGCTCGGATCGATTCATTTTTGCCCTGTTTGAGCGAGAAGAGGTGGAAGGACTTCTTCTTCGGATGACGACCTGCGACAAATTGCTTGCAGAATATGTTGACCAGTTTATCGAATGAGCTGATGCAGACGTCGGGTAATCCTTTGTACCAGCCTTCTGCCCTCTTAAATAAGGTGGCATGGAAGGCTCGGTACAGGTATGGCTCATCAGCCTCGTGGAGCAACATCACGTTCAGGTACTTGCGGATGTGCGACCAGGGGTCACATCTGCCATCGTATGCTGGCAAGGCGGGGATCTTGAACTTCGAGAAAGAAGGTTATGAAATGATGTTTTACTTCAATGGGGTCGGTCGAAGTGTGGATTGGATGAGCAGGGATCGTCCTTCTTTGCCTTGTCCGTATGTCGCTCCCGAAGATCGGTTCGGGATCTCGTCTCTCCTCCCATATCCACCTGCACAATTGAGAGGGTTATAACCCGGGGAAGCCCCGTATATTACCTGGTCCAGGATATGGCAGGTCGCTTCTTTGTAGTTAGCAGGATCGGGTTCAGCATGGAAACCGAATGCCTGATAGTCAATCCCTCCTTCGCCGTTTTGCTGAGACATGTGGGTCGCATAGTGCGGGCTGATCTCTTGTCGATGTGCTCTCAGATCTCCTTGATCCCTTAGTGCGGATATGCCTCTAGTTAGTGTCAGGGTTGGAGATGGTGTCTGCCTGCTCGCAGGTGGTGGATGTCCCATGCTTTTGGCGTAGCAGGGTCGCCAAAACACTGAGACTCTTGTCGATCCGATCTGAAAACTTATCGAACTGCTTCTGGGTCACCTTAGGCTCTTTAGGGGCCTTCCCAGGTCGCTTTGATGGTGAGGTGGAATCTGTGGCGTCCTCCACCTGGACGCTATTTGCCTTTTGCTTCTCCTTTGGACCTTGAATCGGTCCGGTATTGATAGGTCTAGCTGACATAGCTCTCCGTTGGCTTCGAGATGTCAAGCTGGTTAACCTTTTTCCACAGATGACACCAAACTGTTAAGGCCAAAAATGACCGAGACATTTGTCAAGCTGACGTGGGCTCTTCGTGCTTAGTCGGAGCCTCATCAGCGAGTGAAGTGGGACCCTCGGTTGATGGAACCAGGGACGGATGATGGATGTTGATTGGGATACGATGGTCGATCGACCCTCGAGCATCTTATACGTCGACAGATCGCGGCTGGGGAGCTCAGAAACTACCCTTGCGAGATATTGAGACTCAGCGATCTACACCACAAAGAAACGTCAGGGGATCGGATCTGGGTCACGACCTAAATCCCCTCCGATGCTTAAGTTAGTACGAGAATTTAAGGAAGAGAGTGAGCTTAGAGCATCTAAGATCGACCGACGGAGGTTCGTCTCAGATCTGACGTCGCAATCTCGATAATTTAAGAAATATCAGCTGAAGGAGTAGAGTCTATGTGTTAGATTGTGTACCCTTAGAATTGAAACCTTACGGAATTTATAGACCTCTTGGGTCTCTTCAGTGACGTTGGAGAGCTAACGGTCATCCATTATGGTGCCACAATCTTTTCCCATTAATAGGAGTGAATGTTGCCTACGTTCCCGCTAATTACGGGCTCGTCTTTAATCCTACGTGCAAATGAGGGGAATGCAATGGTCGACTGGCTAGTAAGCCTTGACTGAGTCGATATCGGGCTTCTCTCGTAGGCCACGTGGGCCTTAGTCATCCGTCGGTCGAGTCATCTCGAGTGTCGGCCTAATGATTCAACAGGTGGGACAACCATTTCCTGGATATCTGTCAAGCAGACCATGACGGTAACCCCATCCAATCACTCAGAGATCCTCGCCATCCATGAAGCAATCAGAGAATGTGTCTGACTACGCTTAGTTATACATCACATCCTGGTGACGACCAGATTGAAGACTGGGGACCTTGAACCTACTACTATGTTCGAGGACAACGCTGCTTGCATCGCTCAATTACAAGCTGGTTACACCAAAGGCGACAGAACGAATCATATTTCCACAAAATTCTTCTGGATGCATGAGCTACAAAGAGATGGTGAGATCGACGTCAGACAAGTACAATCATGTGACAACCTGGCAGACTTGTTCACTAAATCTCTTCTTACAGCTACTTTTAGGAAGTTTGTATAGAAGATTGGTATGAGATGCCTAAGAGATCTGAAAGCCTGATTGCCTATACAGATCAAGGGGAGTTAGAGAGAATTTGTACTCTTTTTCCTTAGCTATGGTTTTTGCTCACATGGTTTTCCATAGCCAAAGTTTTTAACGAGTCAAACCTTATCAACTCAGGATTCTGAAGTATCCACCCCATGTGAGACTCATAAAACACTCAGAATCCCGAAGTATTCATGAGCAGAGTTCACACCTATGACTGAATAAGTGGGAGTGTTGTAAACGGATATTGACGAGAGTTTGTATTAGGATTACATCATATCCATAAAATAAGATTATATCTATTGTAACCTTATCCATGTACATTCTTTTCCCTACTATAAATAAAGGACTGTGGTCTTCCCAGATTTGATGCTTCACTCATGTTTATACCGTTCAATTTTTTTTCCAATGTATAAATATGCAAATAACTCTTTTGTTAGTTTGTCTTGAAAATCTTTTTAAGATCTTGAGTATGCATGTTCCGTTGTTATTCGTCATAGTATAAACTTAAAAAAAAACATGAAACTTGTATTGGCAGTCGAAGTAATTCATATACTGGAAACCTTAACCACACGGTAAGAAATTTAGACGGTTATAACTAATGTGTTATTCTCCTTGAATTGCACTCTTAAATATAAGCAAAGAACGGGGAGGGTACAAAATCTCACGTTACCAAAATCAACGGCTAGGATTTATACGCAGTCCGAAGCCCAGCCTCCAGCGGCGGAAAGACAAGAGAATATCTGTCTCTGTGGTTGACCGTTCCGTTCCGCTCCGCTTCCGGGCGCCTCGCCGGTCACGTGTCCAATCACCCCCTCACGTGACCACGAGAGAGTGGCCTTGTTTGCTGGATTAATTGGGAAGAAAATGACGTGTCAGCTGCCCCCTCTCGTTTAAAGCGTTGTCGGCTTTTCCGCTGGCCTCCAGTGGTCCCCACCTTCGCAACAGTTCCCCCACCTTTCACCTATACGGATACCCCGTATACAACTGCTGCCAGTGCGCGGTACGTACGTACCGCCATACACGGCCAATCGTCTCTGCCTTTTTTATCCTTCGACCTCCCGTCCATCTTTCTACGCTTACCTTAACCCGTGAGCATACCTCCCACCATGTTTGGATGGTGCAAAGATATTCGATGCTTTCGATTCCGGCTTCTTATGCGAAAAATCATTAGCACATGTTGATCAACCAGGACATCATAATCAGTGCCAAAAATCAGCTGGATATGAATTAGGCCTTGATTGCTTTCAATGACTAAACAAGAGGTTGGCACATGATTATCCCACCGCTAATAACCCGGCGGTGTTAATTACGACTTTTGCGGATGGTTGGGGCAGCGGAGATCTGAAATTATTCTCACCGTTATGGTGATTGTAGCCCTCAAATTATTTCTTAATTATTTTTTTGTGTTTGTCTGCTTGGGGACCTTTTTATACGGATGCAATAGTTGCTTTCAGTTCGCGGCTTTTTTTCGATAAAAACACGCACAGTCGCTCCCCTCTGTGGCTCCGCTCTCCTCTCCCTTTTCTCTGTCATCCCCAAAAAAATTATTATTGTTATCATTATTTATTTACTGATTTCAAGAATTTAACAAAGAAAATATCCACACACACAATTTCCCAATTCAACCGATTTCTCGACTCGACGAATTTCCCTCAAAGTCCGGGATTTTTTTAATATTTGCTAACGATTGCTTCCGCTCGCCGCAATCTGAGATCTTTAATAGGGTCGGTGTTAGGGTTTCTCCGAAGTTGGCGCGATTCCTTGGGGTTTTGGGGAGGAGGAGAATTTTTTTGGGGAGGAAATATTTTGGCGCCATCAGATGGAACCAACGCGAAGCTCCGCCGCGGGATCTGGGAATTCCGGCACGTACTCGGCGGAGATGGCGGACTCGCTCCGGTTCGAGGAGGAGATACAGAGCCTGATGATGCATCCGACGTTCGAGCCACCGCCTGTGAGCAGCAGCTCATTCACCGCCCTCCTAGGCCTGCCTCTTAACCAAGCTGCGGAGCTCCTCAACGGTCCACCGCCCTATCACTCTCCGGCGATCGCCGCCGTCGAATACCGCTTGAGAGACCATCACGAGACTCTAGCGCTCCCGCTCGGCTGCTCCCCGACCTTTCCATCAAATGCCGCTCTCATCGATCGCGCGGCGAGGTTTTCGGTATTCGCGACGGAGGAGTCGCCGGAGGTCTCGAACTCCGGCAATATCTCTCCGGCGAAGCTGAAGGCTGAGCCGGCGGACTCCGGCGACCGACCGGTCGGTCGCGGCCCGGCCGAGAAGGGCCAGCAGGGGGCGGCGGGGAACAAGAGGAAAGATGCGGATAAGATCAAGGTAAAAAAGTATAAAAATAATTAGGGCTGTGGAATAGAAGTTTCTACTTTGGACCAAATTAGGGTTCCGTGGAGCTTAGAAATTTTGCTGTTTTTGGGAATTGGCAGGCGAAAAGCTCTTCGAAGAAGAGCAAGAGCGCGGAGGAGAGTACCGGCGGTGAGCAGTTGCCGTACGTCCACGTCAGAGCTAGACGAGGGCAGGCTACCGATAGCCACAGCTTAGCAGAGAGGGTAATCTTTGATTGAGCCTTAATTAATGCTTCATTTGCGCTCTCTTTAGATTTTTGTAATTAAAGGTTGTTTGCTATTTAAGGCGAGGAGAGAAAAGATTAATGCCAGGATGAAGCTACTGCAGGAGCTAGTCCCCGGGTGCAGCAAGGTGATTAATGTTTAATTAACTAATTAAATAATCAGTCAATCTGTTCTCGGCCTTCTAAAAGGGCGACTATAGTGGGATTTGATTATCATAAATGGGTAAATCAGTGAGTGGTATAATTTGTAATTTATTGTTAATTTGATGGTTTTTAATTTTGGGATCGGCAGATATCGGGAACAGCGTTGGTGCTGGACGAAATCATCAACCACGTTCAGTCGCTGCAGCGACAGGTTGAGGTACGATTTTACCAAGAAGCCCCTACAAAAGCTTTCCTGTACCGAAGGGCATTTTGGTCATTAATAAGCGTACTAATCGGGAGGTTTGTTGTTATTATTTGTTTAATGCAGTTTCTGTCGATGAGGCTAGCGGCGGTTAATCCCAGGATAGACTTTTGCGGGCTCGATAATATTTTATCCACAGAGGTCAGTACTTAATCAAGCACTTCATCACGTGATATTCCAGTTAATTAGTTGTTGGGTAATGATTTTGGTTGTCCAGGAGGAATTAAAGTTAACGGCTTTGATCATGACATTCCTATGATTACGAAATTATTGTAGTAATCATCGTTCTTTTAAACGTTTTTAAATCAATAGTGCATTGTTGCACAATTGTACGGGAAATAAAATCTAAATCTTGTGAAATTGAGATGCTGTGTGCAGTGTGGGCGCTTGACGGGGGTCAACGGAAGGGGGGCGGTGGCGATGGAACAGTCGCCGTGGGTGGACGGGATGATCAAGCAACAGATGTGGATCGTCGATCAGCCGGAGCCCCAACAGATGTGGGAAAGGGACGACTCACAACATAGCCACGTCTTTGTCAGCAACCCCGGCACCACACCGATCTTCGCTTACGGCTCCTCGAAGCCTAATTCAGGTAAAAACAGTAAAAGCTCAACCTTGCATGATTTACTGATAGCAAGCTCTGAATGAATGAATGAGTGGGTGATGATTTGTTGATGGTGTCTGTCCGTTTGGTCTGGTCCCCTGAGTCTGGCATGGTCTTTTTATGTGTTGCATGGACCACTTTACGGTTCAGATAGAGAGGGATCTGTCGTCATATTGCCTTAAATCTCTGCTACACGCTACCAAATCGATCAAATCCTTTGCCGGGTCTCTAACTTTAAATAGGGTTGGTAATGGTCCCCTTTTGGTCTTGTTAATACGAAGGTGCGAAATGAATGGACCCGTGCCCACCTGTGCCCATGCCGGTCTAGATTGATTCAGACCCTTCCCAGTAACTTCAGCTCGAGCCTGGCATCCAATATTGACTAGCCTTCTGTTTAATATATTTATTTGTTGAAGAATTTACGTTACACAGTTTTTACTTTAAACATAATGACATCGATCTTGAATGTGCTTTGTGCTAGCTTGAAACAGAACACAGAACTAGCACTTTAATATATAGATCTCCCTTCTTTTGAAACTTACAGCACCAGAAAGTTGCTTTACTGCTTAAGTGTAGATTTATGAATCTAGATTTTAAGTAACCAGTAACATGATCTTTTTTTTTTTTCAAAAAATAATGCAATTACAAGTAGCCAGCCACCTAGTTAGTTAGTTATATGTTTGACTTGCTCCTTAGACATGCTTGGCATATGGTTGAAGATTTCGAACAAGAGGGTTGAAAGTAGCATACTAATTCCTTTCTTATAATTTAATTTTCTAAACTTAATTTCAGTACACACCCCGTGGTTAATAAGCAATTGAATGGATTCTATCAATTGAGCTACTATACTGATCCGTAAATAAAACAAAAGTTTCGTTTGCCAACCGCAAGGTGTGGAATCATTTAGGATCTTGGCTTTGACGGCAGACCTAGGCTAAGTTGAAGAACTTGTCCCTCGAGTCTTTGGTCTCGGTCTTTGTCTGGGCTCCGCAGCCAGCTGTCATTAATAGATGCAGCTTTGGGTGCGAACCAGCTCACATAAACGACCAACCAGCAATGTGTGGGATGAGATCGACAGCTGACGAAATGCTGTCCCGCGCTGCTGCGGGCATGGGTCCCACTCCTATGTATCTCCCCGGCAATCTGCGTGATGCCCGGAGATCAGGGTAGCCTCCTGTACCTTTCAGAGCAAGTGCCGAGGATTGTCAATCACCCGACTGGCCCCAAATTACGTCGACCCGCGGTTGGCTTTGCTTAACTTTAATCTACAAAGTTTTACTTAACCATTTGTGATGATGGATATTAGAGACTAGCTAGCTAGCTGTATCCCACTCGTCTGGCTTGGCTTTATGAATACTCAAGGCTCTCATTCTAAAGTCATGCCATGGTCCCATTCTTGAATCTCTACATTTCCATGGTTAGAATTAGTCTCTTAAAATAAATAGAATGTTACCATGTTTGTTGCTGATTAATTTAATTTTGCTGGGTGAAAACAGTATCAATGCCCGACCATTTGAAGACAGAATTAGTATCACTTTCTCCTAACCAGTTGAAGACAGAGATGTGAGGAGGGAGGTGGGGGACCCACCGATAAGCGGGGGAAGCTTCCTGGAAGTTTTATGCTAATTTGGATGTACATAGCAGAGGAGAAGAGGAAGATGGTGATATATTGTATTGTTAGTATATAGAGCTAAGAGGGGAGGGACAAAATGGAGAAGCTCTCTCTGTCATGTTCTGCATTCTTGTGTGGTGTTTCTCTGCGCCTTTAATTTGCAGAAATTTCATGTAACCCTAATTCTCTCTTCAATATCTATATATGGATTATTATACATATGTTCCTTATTTGTATTTGTTTTCAAAGTTCTAATTCATTGTTGAAGGGGATTTAATTGGCGGTTTCTTGGGTCCCAACTAAACCGGTCGGATTGTTTTGAACTTGTTCAAATCCGCTACAGTTTACTGTGACTGCAGAAGCCAAGGCCCCCCCCCCCCCCCCCCCCCCCCCTTCCCCCCGCGTTCTATGCTAGTTAAGAGCCATAAAGAAGAATAGTTTTGAAAGAAAAAAAATTATGTTATTCGTGTTACTTATTAGTAAGAGAATCATGTTGTTATGTTTATTTACCCGATAACGCTTAAAATTGTCTAAGATTTGCTCCTTCGTGTTATCTGGCGAGTGTGAGCAAGCAACCTTATGCCGAGTTGATTCAAGCCTATGTCGAGCTTCTCTAGTTTACGTACTACCCTACATAATTACTTACCGGGAATCAAACATCATTTTATCTTGAATGAGTCGAGTTCATATAGTTCAAATATGAACTCGAGCTGAGCATATCCAATCCTTTTATAATTGAGCACAAGCCGAGTTTAATTTCTCGTTTGCCCATGTAATCTATTAAATATAAAGCTTGGGTTGTTTAGTCGTCAAATGAGCACAAATATGCTTTAACGAGTTCATGTAAGCCTTCGAGCTTTCCAGGCTTTTTGGAAAGGGATTGAAGATAGAAACTTAGATAGGGAGGGACTATATCATCTATCACTGGTTCAAAACAGGCAGCGAAGTTATTAATGTGGATGTATTATAACTATAGTTGTGGGAAACATGTCTTTGCTAAAAGGCCATCTATGAAAAATCCATTTGCTCAAATTTTTGGAAAGCTAAGAATTGCCTTTTTAGGCGTTTTTGAAAGGAAAAGAAAAATCAGATTCTATTTGCTTTCAAAAAGCACAGAGAGGATAGAAAGAGATATTACCAAGGCTCGTGTTTTGTTCAAACTCATGAAAATTGTAAGAAACATCAAAATTAGTTAAAAAAAATCTTTATCGTGTTTGTTTGAGCTTGGACTTGGAATTTAAAAAATTAAGTATGCTCGTCATTTTGCGAATTGATGAGATTACTGCTTGTATACGACAAATTTTCTATTACAATATCATGTGTAATCATGGAGCTAACATGCAAAATTCTATAGGTTACGTTTTTGCTAAATCAAGTCTTAATGGTTGGTTCCGAGTATTTTCTCACTACAAAGCGTTGACCGTGGACAACCCGGTCAACGTGGTCAAGGGGCCCGCTTGGGTCCCCCGGGTGAGTCGAGTTGGTGCAGTCGAGGCTCGAGTCGGATCTGCGGACGACGTGGAGCGCGTCGGCTGGGTCGAATCGGGGTCCTTGGTCGTTGGTAGGGCGAGGGGAAGCCTTGGCCTGGGTTGAGACGCTCGGCCTCGGTCGGTTGTGCTCGGCCTCGGCGGTCGGACGACGAGGGGAAGCCTCGGTCGTCGAGCTGGTTGCGTGGTCGGCGAGGGGCGGAGGGGAAGCCTCGGCCCGTGGATTGGATATCCTCCTGCGTAGACGAGAACACTCGTCAGGGGGGCCGGACCTTGGTTCCGGCCAAAACCCCTCCGATGCCTAAGTCAGACAGTGATCTGAAAGAGGAGGCCCGGCGGAGACGGTACGACTCGAGAGGATATCGGTATGGCGTCTCACGGCGCGAGCGGGGGAGGAAGGAGGAGAAATGGGGGAACTAGGTCGTTGATGGAGTACCTTAGGTTTTGGATACCTGAGATGCGGTCCCCTGTCCTGTCGTCCTCCTAGCCCCTTTATAGACCTCCGCCGTGATTGCCCCCGACCCACGTCGCTCGTCCGCCCTCAATCGTGCCCCCTCAATCCGCCCCCCCCCCACCCCCCCCCCCCCCCCCCCCCCCCCCCCCCCCCCCCCCCCCCCCGTCGCCGCTCCCTGCGCCATGCCAGCATCTCCCCATAACTGCCATTCAGTGGTCGCGGAACCGGGGGAGCGGTTATCGCAGGAGTGGGCCAGTGTGTTATCGGGGCCGGGCCGGATCAACATTCGGGGGGGTCCTTTATAGGGCCTTATCGAGTGGGCCTGAGCGCGCAGATGGGCTCTTGACCGGCAGTCGGGTTTCTGGGCTCGTGTCTTTCGGGTCTCGGTTAAATAGGCGTAACAATTGCCCCCATCGGTCGGGTTGATCGGCTTCGGCCGGTTCGGCTCGGCCGATGCGACTTCCGCCGACTTTGACAGGCTCGTCAGTTGATGCCGACTCATTTATTAGTCGTCATCATGAGTTGGTCCGTTCGATACTTTTAAGGCGCGGGCTCCGAAGCGCCGTCGGTCCTCTGATGCTGCAACGTGTAGCTGCGAGCTTATCCCCACCGCTCGCGGGGTCGTCTTAAGTTGAGAAGCCGAGGGGTTCGTGAGCCGCCCTCGGTGGGGTCGATCGGCCTTGGCTTGCTCGGTTCGACAGCTGTGCCTCCTGGGGTTCCGAGTGGCGCTTTAATCAAGGCGTGGTCATAAATGTAGGTCATGATGAGGCGGATCGATTGGACTTCCCTTGGCGCCGATTTCGAAACGCCGCCGGTTCTTCGAGGCCTGCCACGCGTTCTTGTCAGGCGCTTCGAATTCGTCCCTGTGTCCGGTATATAAGATCCCCAGCTGCGTTGATCTCCACTTCTTTCTTGCTCTTCCCATTGTTCTAGGCTTTCCACAACTCGGAGTTTCCCGTCGCCTTCGCTTACTTGTCTCCTCCAAACTAGTTAAAAGGTAATTCCTTTCTCGCTCTCATATTATGGCTGCTCTTAGGATAGGCGGTTCTGGCCAAGGGGCGAGGGATCCTCCGGAGTCCAGGCGAGACGGGCCCCGGCTAGGGGGATCAGGTTCTTCCGCCGGGAGTCGTCCCCTCCGAGATAAGGGGAAAGGGAAGCTTTTCCCAGACTTCGCCTGTGATGACGTGGCGTCGGCTGCCGTGCGGCTTAACGTGCCCCCGGTTGTCCTCCGAACGCCGTCGGGGACTCCTCCTTCAGTGGCCACGGAGATCCGGGAAAGGTATCTCTGCTTCCCGTACGATGTCCGAGTTCCATTCGTCGACGATCGGATTTGCCTTCCGAGGAGCAATGAGGTCGGCGTCTACGTCGAAATGTTCCGCCTGGGTCTTCGTTTCCCGCTCAATCCCTTCTTCATCCAGGTCATGGAATATCTCATGGTGCCCCTTTGCCAGTTCACCCCTTGTTCGATTGCGGTACTGACGGGCTTTGCGACGCTCTGCTGTACCCGCGGTCTGGAGCCGTCTCTCCCACTTCTCTTCCACTTTTATCAGATCCAGACGGTCGGCCCGGGGTCATGGCTGCAACTCCGAGCTCGCTCGAGGAGGGAGTGCCTGATCGGGCTACCCCGCTGGTCGGGGGATTGGAGTTCGGACTATGTCTTTGTGATCTTCCTGGAGGACGCCCAGATTTTGACAAGTTGGGGCGGGTCTGTCCAGCCTCGCCCGCCGCTAGCCCTCTCTGACGTTGATCAGGCAGCTGCCGCGCTGCTGTCGACCCTCCCCTTGGAATCGAAGTCCATCTGGTCTTTGTTGGACGACCTACTCCTGAAGGCCGTCTTGTGGTCTCCGGGTAGGTCGCTTTTTCAGTCTCGAATCGCCCTGTGACTCATCCTGATTTTGGTTTCCCTTGCAGGGATGGCTGGCCGCGAGTTCGTCCGTGACGTCAATGAGCTGATCCGTCGTGGAGCCGCTCGGAGCCGAGGTAGTACCTCTGGAAGGGCGCCTCGGCGGACCGTTGAGGAGGAAGTGCGCCGAGCCGAGCCTTCCGTGGGTAAGGTGGTGGCCGCGCCTCCCGCCTCTTCTTCTGGCGATCCTCTTCCCAGGGGGGTCACAAGGGCCGGACCCGCCCCGCCAGCCCAAGAGGCGGGGGGTAACGACGGGTCTGGTGCAGTCCTTTCTGCCCTTGGCGCGCCCCCTCTGGTTCCCGAGGGTGGGGATGGTGCGAGGCGGAAGCGCTCCCCTCCGGCGCCCTCGGAGCCTCACGGAGGAAAGAAGAGAAGGGAGGACGCGGATCCCTCCAGTCCGGCGGGTTCCGTGCTCCCTGCGGCGACCACCGGGGATCTTTCGGTTGCCTTGACAACCACCCCCCTCGCAGCGTCCTCGCCCATATCACCGGGGATCGGAGCCCTGTTGGCGAGCAATTTGGCTTCCCTCGATGTCGTCACTGGGAGTTCGATGTTTGTCGACCGAGCTTTGGCCCAGCAGGTTGCTGAGGTCTCCGTCCCACCCCGGGACCGCAGCCTTCTCAAGAAGATCCCTGTAGACAAGATGTCGGATTCCTTGGTTTGGATCCTTCAACAGGTTCGGTTATCTTGCTATCCTCTCCTTCCCTTTATCCTCTTCTTAGCCCATGTCTCGTCTTCCAGGGTTCAGCGCTCGCCGTGGAGTTGCAGTGCCGAGCCGTCCTCTTGAGGGAGCTGGAGGAGTCCTCCATGAAGGCCCACGAGCGGGCCGGGGCGGCGGAGGTAGCTATGACGGAGGCTCAGATGGAGTCTCGTCATCTCAAGCTCCGTGTGGCCGAGCTGGAGGGGCGAGTGGGTGACCTCCAGGGAAAGTTGGAGGACGCTCGACAGTCGGCTGAGGACGCGGCTGAGTCGTTCCGCCTGGAGAGGGATGAGCTTCAGAGGGAACTATCGGATCGGCGTCAGGTGGCACGGCTTGCGTAGGAGGTGGAGAGGGGTGTCGTCGGGACCCTGGGGGAGAAGATCTTTGAGGTTCTCAGGGAGGCCTTCGGTACGTATGAAGACCTCATCGCCCCTCGGATTGTCGAAGTCGTCCAGTCTTCCTTCCGGGATTGTGCGGAGCGTGTTCGGCAGGCTCCCCCGCTTGTCGATCCCCCTCGCTCCGAGCAGGGCGAAGTGCCCGAGGATGTGTCCTCCCGAGCCCGGGCTCCCTAAGCCGTCCCTCCTGGCCTTATCCTCAAATTTTTTAGCATCCGCTTCGCTTTGGGCCAGTCTACTTGAAATGGATCCCTGCCCCTGCTATCTCCTTCGGCTTCGCTACCGGCTCCGGGGCCAATAATTGCTGGTTGCATGGCTGCTCGCTTGGGCCGACTACTTTGGGTCTTTTGTCAACAAATTTTGCTCTGTCGGTGTCGACCTAGCTTCTGTAGGTGACGAACTTTGTCATTCGTCGTGAGTGGGTTATTTGTAGAGAGGTTTCTTCGCTTCGATTCCCTGTAAATAAGACACATTTTTGTACCCTGGTTAACTGTTATAAACGAAATTGACTTACTCGGACTTCTCGCGTATTTTGCGTTGCTGCCTTGTTCTTGGCCTAGGACTGGATGACGTCCGTGCCTGCTGGGGGAATTGCCCCCAGACTTATGAGCGCAGGAGTTGGTCTGCGAGGGCAAAGCTCCTCGGCTTAGGACCGGTCGGCGTCCGCGCTGGCTGGGGGAATTGCCCTCAGACTTATGAGCGCAGGAGTCGGTCGGCGAGGGCAAAGCTCCTCGGCTTAGGACCGGTCGGCGTCCGCGCTGGCTGGGGGAATTGCCCCCAGACTTATGAGCGCAGGAGTCGGTCGGTGATGGCAAAGCCCCTCGGCTTAGGACCGGTCGGCGTCCGTGCTGGCTGGGGGAATTGCCCCCAGATTTATGAGCGCAGGAGTCGGTCGGCGAGGGCAGAGCTCCTCGGCTTAGGACCGGTCGGCGTCCGCGCTGGCTGGGGGAATTGCCCCCAAACTTATGAGCGCAGGAGTCGGTCGGCGAGGGCACAACCCCTCGGCTTAGGACCGGTCGGCGTCCGCGCTGGCTGGGGGAATTGCCCCCAGACTTATGAGCGCAGGAGTCGGTCGGCGAGGGCCCAGCTCCTCGGCTTAGGACCGGTCGGCGTCCGCGCCGGCTGGGAGAATTGCCCCCAGACTTCTGAGCGCAGGAGTCGGTCGGCGAGGGCAAATCTCCCCCTCCAGTGAGGCGGCGGTCTTCATCCTTCTGCACCCTAGATAATCCCCTCAGACTAGGCTACGACTGGGGGGAGAGAGCTCGCCCGCTCACTCTATGATGCGGAGGGGTCCTTGGACGGTGTTGATCTTCTTCCCCTTGTCCGGCTGCATAGAGGTCCCTTCCCCGTGAGTTGGCTCGTCGGCTAAGTTCCTGGCGTGCCCCCGGCTCATCAGCTTCTCTATGTCCTTCTTCAAGTGCCAGCAGTCTTCAGTGTCGTGGCCATTGTCTTTGTGGTACTTGCAGTACTTCTCCCCACTCTTCCCACCTCTTTTTGCCTTTGGTGGGGGGCGATCGGCGCGCTCTTCCTTCTGTACTTGAGCGAGGACGGCGTCTGGGGTGGCGTCCCTCGTACCTTCTCCGCGTTGCCTGTTTCTCGGCCTCTTCTCGGTCCGGTACCCTTCGGGGCTGCCTCGTCCGCTGTCGCCGCGCTTGGTCCCTCGAGCGGCTTTCCCCGCATCAACGACCAAGGCCTCTTCGGTCAGCATGAAGCGCTCGGCCCTCGCCATGATCCCGGGGAGGTCCTTCGGGGGATCGTTGTGCAGATATTTCTTAAGGCCTCTATGGCGCAGCCCTTTCTTAAGGGCCGTTTGGACCACGAGGTCGGGAGGCCTGTTCACGTTCAGCCTCTCCGCGTTGAAGCGGCGCATGAACTGTCGGAGCGGCTCGGCTGGGCCCTGCACTATGTTGAATAGATGTTCAGCATCAGGCTTTATCTGCCTCCCCGCCATGAACTGTTTGCAGAACAGCTGGGTGAGTTCCTCGAAGCTGTCGATGGAGCGGCTGGGCAGGCTGCGGTACCAGGTCCTCGTCGCTCCCCTGAGAGTAGAATAGAAGCCTCGGCAGAGCAGGTCATCGTCGGCTCCTTGGAAGGACATGTCCCCCTCGTAATCCATCACGTGGTTTCCCGGGTCCCCTATCCCGTCGTACTTCCCCAGCGTCGGGATCTTGAATCGAGAGGGGACCCGCGCGTCGGTTATCCTCCGTGATAGGGGGCACCGGTCCCTGTGGATGCCTCTGGGGGTTCGACACCCGTCTGCCTCCGGTTCGTTCGGTGGTGGAGGGTGCACCGGCGTCGGCGGGGCTGGCTCCACGGCCCTCGCCACACTGGGGGTCGGGCTGACCCGGCGCTCCCGGCTCCTCCGGCGGGAGCTCCTGCTCCGCCGTGATCGGTCTCTCGAGTGGTGTCGGTTGCTTCTCCTGCGGTGGGGTGACCGTGGTCGACGAGACGACGCGGTCACCGATTCGTCCCCAGTGCCCTTAGTTTCTCTTCGGCTCCTTTCACGATGAGGGGAGGAGGCGCGTGATCTCGCCTGGCGGGAGCCGGACAACGTGAACCGACGCTCCGCGTTCGGTCTTTGGTTCCCGTGGTCGTCGACCACAGCGGATCGTAAGAGCGGGGGACCCCCCGCCCAACGATGGTCGTCGCCCAATGCGCCTCCGTTAACTGGCGCAGTGCTGACGAGTTGCTGTACTACCGCGACCAGCGTCTGGAGATTCGCATTGGTCTCCTGGGCCAGGGCACGGAGTTGCCCCTGTGTGGCCAATTCCGACCCGCCAATCTCTTCAGTTGTGGGGGCGGGGTGGTTGTTGACGGGCGTGCCTTCGAGGTTGCCGTTGGATGCGCCATTCCCCTCCTCCGGGATGGGGGGCATGCGTTTCCTTCCGTTGCTGGCTCGTGCCATTGCAGGTGTGGTTTGCTTCTTCGTGGAACAGTTCGTTCCCACAGACGGCGCCAGATGTTTCAGAGTGTTTTCTCACTACAAAGCGTTGACCGTGGACAACCCGGTCAACGTGGTCAAGGGGCCCGCTTGGGTCCCCCGGGTGAGTCGAGTTGGTGCAGTCGAGGCTCGAGTCGGATCTGCGGACGACGTGGAGCGCGTCGGCTGGGTCGAATCGGGGTCCTCGGTCGTTGGTAGGGCGAGGGGAAGCCTCGGCCTGGGTTGAGACGCTCGGCCTCGGTCGGTTGTGCTCGGCCTCGGCGGTCGGACGACGAGGGGAAGCCTCGGTCGTCGAGCTGGTTGCGTGGTCGGCGAGGGGCGGAGGGGAAGCCTCGGCCCGTGGATTGGATATCCTCCTGCGTAGACGAGAACACTCGTCAGGGGGGCTGGACCTTGGTTCCGGCCAAAACCCCTCCGATGCCTAAGTCAGACAGTGATCTGAAAGAGGAGGCCCGGCGGAGACAGTACAACTCGAGAGGAGATCGGTACGGCGTCTCACGGCGCGAGCGGGGGAGGAAGGAGGAGAAATGGGGGAACTAGGTCGTTGATGGAGTACCTTAGGTTTTGGATACCTGAGATGCGGTCCCCTGTCCTGTCGTCCTCCTAGCCCCTTTATAGACCTCCGCCGTGATTGCCCCCGACCCACGTCGCTCGTCCGCCCTCAATCGTGCCCCCTCAATCCGCCCCCCCGTCGTCGCTCCCTGCGCCATGCCAGCATCTCCCCATAACTGCCATTCAGTGGTCGCGGAACCGGGGGAGCGGTTATCGCAGGAGTGGGCGAGTGGCCAGCGTGTTATCGGGGCCGGGCCGGATCGATATTCGGGGGGGTCCCTTATAGGGCCTTATCGAGTGGGCCTGAGCGCGCAGATGGGCTCTTGACCGGCAGTCGGGTTTCTGGGCTCGTGTCTTTCGGGTCTCGGTTAAATAGGCGTAACAATGGTCTTAAAAAATATCATCTCTAAGAGACAGATTATAGTGGCATGTGCCATAAAATGATCTAAACAAACAAGCTTCATCACATGAAACTATTTGCAAATTAATATGGAGTAGACTCAAGTTTGTATATGAACAAACAAAATTTTCCAAGGAATATATATCTTTCAAATAAAATTCTCAACATAAAAAATTACTTTGTTGAAGCATGATCATCATACCTATTCAAGAGTGTTGGAATGAGCAGCCCACACGCTCAAATGCATAAAAGAATCTGAAGAAAAATGGGAAGTTTTGAGTGTGTGCAAGATTCGCAAACAGAGACTGCAACACGTGTCAATATATATGCGATCATACTAGAGTCTGCCAGCACAGAACATGTCTACAAGAAAGTACGGTTGGATATTGAGTCATCCCAATATGAGTTTTGAAGATAAGTAAACATAGTATTTGTACTAACTCTATCTATACAGATGTTAAAGAATATATGATGACGTACAAGATAATATGATGGTACACACGGCTAAGAGACTTAAAGACTTATCTATGACAAGAAGATGGACAAAGGTGTACATCAATCATGCCAACTATTGCAAATTATGTAATTGAAGATGCACCTTACAGATGCACCTTACACTAGTAAAAGACTTAGAATTAATATGGACTTAATCCTTAACAAAACAACTAGATTTCATACTTAAATTATGTATTTTAAAGCCTACTATTCGACTAATATATGGTTTTAGTCGACTAGTGTATCAGAGATCAAATACACAGCTTATCAGAAATTAGTCGACTAATAGAAGACAGAAACTCTGGCTAGCTCAGTTTAGCTGACTAACAAAAAACTATTAATCGACTAATAATGATCCATTAGTCGACAATAGTTCTTCACTAGTTGACTAAAAATGTCTTCTAGCCATCTTCATTTGTGAACCATTAGTCGACCAATAAGGTTTACTAGTCTACTAATCAGGTTATCATTGACGGTGTTGACCTTTAGAAATTAGTCATTTTCTACCCTAAAGGGTTATTTTGTCATTTTCTTCGAAGGATTTCCCCCCTCTATGAATAAGAAAGACCTCAATGTTGTGAAGCATCAAATCTTGGGGAAGACCCCAGTCTTTTATTTATAGCAGGGAGAAGAGCGTAGATGGATAGGGTTACAATAGATATGATCGTATCCTATGGATAAGATGTAATCCTAATACAAACTCTCGTCGACATCCGTTTACAACACTCCCCATTATCCAGCCATATGTGTTGACTCTGCTCATGAAAACTTAGGGATTCTGAGTGTTTTATGAGTCTCGCATGGGGTGGATACTTCAGGATCCTGAGTTGATGAGGTTTGCCTCGTTAAAATCTTTGGCTATGGAAAACCATGCGGGAAAAACCATAGCTAAGGAAAAAGACTACAAACTCTCTCTAACTCCCCCTGATATGTACAAGCACTCTGGCTTTCAGATCTCTTAGGCGTCTCAAACCAATCTTTTGTACAAACTTCCTAAAAGTATATGTAGGAAGAGATTTAGTGAACAAGTCTATCAGGTTATCACATGATTATACATGTCTGACGTCGATCTCGACAATTTTTTGTAGCTTATGCGTCCAGAAGAATTTTGGTGAAATATGCTTCGTTCTGTCGCCTTTGATGTAATCACCTTGTAACTGAGCGATGCAAACAACGTTGTCCTCGAACATAGTAGTAGGTTTAAGGTCCCAGTCTTCAATCCGGTCGTTACCAGGATGTGATGTACAACTGAGCGTAGCCAGACACATTCTCTGCTTGCTTCATGGATGGCGATGATCTCTAAGTGATTGGATGAGGTTGCCGTCTTGATTTGCTTGACGGATCTCCAGGATATGGTTGTCCCACCATAGGTAAACATGTAACTTGTCTATGACTTTTCATTGTGGGGATATCAGTACGGCCGCACACTAATGGGGGACATCCCCTCCTTAAGCACGATGGCATGCTCATGATCCCTCGGCGGTGGAAGGCCGCTAGGTGGCTGAAACACCCCCTCAAATCCATGCAACAACTGCTCTACCTCTAGTGGCACCACCGACGTGCCCTCTATCCCCTCGGGAACCAACCCCTGTGGCTCGATCAGGAATCCACCTCCCTCCGTCTGAAGTGTCTTCGTCATAGTCTTGTAAGACACTGACGAACAACACAAGCTCGGGTCGCCCAACAGTACTACCTTCATCACCTCTACCTGGAACTCCATCCGCAACAACTTCCAGTTAAACTTCGTCTCCCCAGCGACTGCAGACACTGCATTCCCAGAATCAGGTTGACGTTGCCTAAGGTCAAGGGCAAGAAGTCACCTGTAATCAGCACCCCCTGTATGGGCACCGTCAAGTTCCGACAGATGCCTCTACTCTGCTCCACCTTGTCGGTTCCCAACATGACCCCGTAGCCCTCTGTCTCAGTGAGCTGGATCCCATGTCCCTCAATCACCCTAGGGGATACGAAGTTATGGGTGGCTCCACTGTCTATCAGGATCACCACGTCCATGTCTCAAACTCTACCAGCCAGCTTCATAGTGTGGACTCATGTAAGTCCCGCTATGGAGCTGAGTGAAACCTCGGCTGCCTCCAGGAGCAGGGGCTCGATGTCCTCCTCGTGGTCTGTCGCCCCCCCCCCCTCTGCTCGCTCCCCTCCAACTCCTTAGCATACACCTCGTATACCTGCAAGGCCTGGTTGCGGCACCTGTGCCCCGGGGTAAACCTCTCATCGCACTTGAAGTACAACCCCTTTGCCTTACGGTCCCGCATCTCGGCATATGTCATCCTCTTGTAAGGCCCCCCTGGCCTCACATCTCCTGGCCTCCCTCCGCCTGCCGGTGTACCTCCTGCAGTACGAGGCTGTCCCACTGGAACAATCTGTGGTCGAGGAAACTGCCATCCAAACGCCCCTCTGGCGCGGCGATCCTCTACCATTCTGTCCTCGACCGTCTATGCCAGATCCATCTGCTCCTCAAGCCCCCGAGGTCTGAGAGTGCGGAGTTTAGCTTTAATGTTACGCCTCAATCCGTTCAAGAAAAAACCCTCTAAGGACTTTGCAGTCATCCCGCGCACTCTACTCGTCAATACCTTGTACTGCTTGATGTAGTCGCGCACCGTCCCAACCTGCTACAAGGCATGCAACTGCTCGTAAGCTACACCCCCTGGGAATCTCAAAATATGTGTAGTAATGTCTCCTTGAACCCGTCTCAGGTTCTCATAGGTCTCTGCTGCTCCTTCCACCGCCACCAATTCAGAGCCTCCCCTCCAAACAGAGTGCGACCGCTCGCAACCTCTCCACCTCTGTCATCCTCGCCATCTCAAAATACCTTTCCGCCTTGTAGATCCACCACATGGAATCACTACCCTCGAATAAAGGCATCTTGAGTTTCCGTATGCGTTCATCCGCACGTGGATCCCCTCCATCGAAACGATCCGGCTGCTGCTGGCGATGGTGATCTCCAAATCTGGCCCCTGCATGACGCCACCGCCTATCTTCCCTCCTGTCTCGATCCTCATCCTCCTCATACATGTCATCATGATAGCAGTTGGGCTCTTCATACTCCGGGTCATGTCTTACCGCTAGTCGTCGCCTCCCCGGAGCCCCATCACTATCATCTGAATATTCCGGCTCCAATACACCTCGTGCGTGCCCCTCCAAGTCACTGATGCCCCCCTGCAGTATGCAGGGGGCTCCTTGATGACCGCACGGCCTTCCAGTGTCCTGCAGGAGCCCTAACGGGCCCGCCTGCCATCGGCGACCCCCAGATGGGGTCGCCCAGCCTCGGCGGCCCCTCTGCATGGTCGTCTTCCTTCGGCAACCCCCAGGTGGGGTCGCCCGGTCTCCGCGGCCCCCCTACGGGGCCTCTGCTGTCGACGGCCCCCAGGCGGGCCCCCAGGGGTTCGATAGACCCCTGGCGGCCCCCTAGGGCTGCCACATGCGCGTGCCATCTTCGTTGCGTCCATTGCTCCTCCTCGGAGCTCTCTGTTATGGTTTCGGAGAGATCCTACTGCCACTCGTCGTCTTCAAGATCCAGATCTGGATCTACTTCTCCCAAGATAACCCTCTCTTGATTGGGGATCATCGTCGCCTTCCCTTTTGCTGCCTAGATCTCCTTCGCTCTCAGATCCATTTGGTGATTCAGATCTGAGGCTGCTCCTTCATTCGATTGCGAGATTTGAGGCGCGGCTAGGGTTTGTGCCATAAAGTGCGCGAGCATCTCCTTCATCTGCTCCAAGCTGCCGTCGATCTTTGTGTTCATGTCGTCGATCTTCGTTTCCATGTCGTCGACCTTCGCCTTGATCTCCGACATCTCCTTCTTCCTTTCGACGATATCCAGATCTAGCCTTTCTTCCAAAGATTTTGTCGTAGATGATCTTGTTGACACCATTGAATCAAAGCTCTGATACCAATTTGATGCGGACTAGGGTTTATATGGTGGAATTTGGGGATTTTGTTGATAGAAATAGGGTTAACAAAGAGATAAATAGCCAATTTTGGTAGAGTTGGTCCCTCTCCTAGCTTTTGCTAAGGGAAAAGCCTAAACTCTCTTCTAGATCTCGTTGGAGAATTCTAGGAAATGTCAAATGACGGCTAAACAATTCGATACCCTAACCCTAGCCCACGCCCTTACTTATATAATGTTTAGGCGTGGTGCGTACATCAAAACTAGCAAAACTAATGGTGCATAAAAAAATTTCCCCCAAACCGTCGGTGCGCATAGAAGATTACTCCTTTGGCCTCCTACGCCTCCTCTCATACGTGATAACCGTATCATCAATCCAACCCCTTATTTTCTCCCTAGACCTATGGCTCCAAAGATTTTTGGAATTGTGAAGGATTCATTTTCCAATTCTTTGAAACCTAAATCCCTCACTTTCGAGGAAGTATCTAAGCGTAAGAAGAATAGTTTGTGCTTTACCTGCAATGAGGAATGTGATTGGTTCCACAAGTGCAAAGGAAAACAAGTTCTTGCTGTGGAGGCCCTTTGGGGAGAAGACTATGATACTGACACTGAAGATCAGATAACACCACATACTGACACACAAGAAGTGAGACAAGAAGTTCATGAACTTCAACTTGAAGAATCACATTCCATTTCCTTACAAGCTAACACTGGAATGTTTACAGCACACACCATTCGAATCCAATGAAGCATCAAGGGGAAGTGTTGTTTTCTGAGATTCAATTCCCATGGAGCAGGTTTTCCAGATGACTCGGTCGAGTAGAAGGCTACTCGGTCGAGCATCAAGCTCCTCAACCGAGCAGCATGAAGACTCTGACAGACCGAGCAGACAGAAAGCTTGGGAAAGTTTTTCCTTTGGCTCGGGTGTAATGACTGGTTTTTGTATGATTGGATTATCAGTGTGTTTTGCTTGAGATGGTGGGTTCTCTCCTTGTGTGGTTTCCATTTCCATGGTTCTCGCTTTCATTCATCTCGTTGAGATTTCCTAGCTTTCGTTTTCATTCCTTTTGATGTGATCTTCTAGCTTCTTCCTTAGAATCATTGAACTCGGAGTAAGTCACTCGTGACGAGCTTCATATCGATCATATCTTAGCGATAGGTTGATTCTAGAAACCTTAGAATTCATCCCGGACCTTCGCACTCCATTTCGAGACTTTTCGTGCACGTTAGTTGGTTCAAGAAGATCAACCGACCGACTAGATTCCAAACTAGTCGGTCAGGAAATCAACTGGAACCGACTAGTTCATTCAATCAATTATTCAGGAGTTACTGTTTACTCTTAGTCGGTCTAAGAACGTTCATCGACCGACTAGATGTCAAACTAGTCGGTCAGTAGTTGTGCTTTGACCGACTAACTCTTAGTTCAGGTTTTCGACTGGAGCTACTGTTTATACTTAGTCGGTCTGCGTTGGTCAACCGACCGACTAGTTCTCAAACTAGTCGGTCAACAGTTGTTCTTTGACCGACTAAGCAGTGCAGGAAACCCTAGTTTTGCCCTAGCCGCCACCAAACTCTATAAATACCCCTCCAAACGTTTTCTTCTTCTTCCTCATCACCCCAAACCCTAATTTCTCCCCCATTGAGCCCCCTTCTTCCCCAAACCATTGATCCTTCATCCCAAGCTCATCCATCATCATCCAAACCCTCATTTCACATATCCTACCTCTCCTCAACATCAAACCCTCATCAAATCCCCAAAAGCCTCATCCAAACCCATTTCTCCAGATTTTCCCCCATTTCCAGATCTGAGCCGGATCGTTCTTCCGTCGCCGTGGTTCTCGGCGTCGTTCCTCCGCTTCTTCACGGGTAGTATTCTTCCTTTGATAATCTCATAACCCACACTTGATATTTGTGAAACCCTAATAAAATGGATCATTAGAAATCGTAGGGTTCGATTGTGAATACGGAATAGTTACCATTCTAATGTTGTTTTTCCATGACAGTGATCCATTCCCGTAGATAACAAATTTGTGTGATGTGCCTTCGTTGATCGTTCTCCTCGGTGCCTGGCAAGTGAAACTTGCATCCCTTGATTTAGGCCATGTCTTAGGCCATTTACCTCGCTTTAGCGTAAAAGAGACTAGACGGTGAAAGGATAGCCGTCTAGACGCCATTGACCTAGCTTGACAACGAAGCTTGGTCCGTCACCCTCATCATGCTTGTATGTCACGTTTAATTTCAAATAAACGGTACGCGTATTAACTGTTCATGTCATCCATGCATCTTTAACTGCCATGTTTAATTTAAATAAACGGTACGCGAATATTGTTCATGCCATTGCATTTTGCCTGTCATGTCTAATTTCAATAAACGGTACGCGAATATCTGTTCATGTCATTGCATTTTGCCTGTCACGTTTAATTTCTATTAACGGTATGCGAATAACTGCTCATGTCATTGCATACTTGAATACTCATCGTGATTGCGTAGCATCGCTACATACTAGTGCTACTTGTTTCGGCTAGGTGCACCCCTACGCCATACTTGTTAAATACACTTTCTGGCTCGTGTTCCAGAAGACGAGCTCAACACAGCCTGTGGGCAATAGGGCACTCGTTGAGTGATCCCTTGTACTTGATGCGTGAACACAGCCTGCGGGCAATAGGGCACTCGTTGAGTGATCCCTTGTACTTGAATACAGCCTGCGGGCAATATGGCATCCATGTGTGGGTGATCCCTTGTACTTGTTACTTGACAATACTTGTCACACTTGCCACTTGTACTTGTCCGTGTTTTACTTGTAAAACTTGTTATCCATGATATACTTGTTACTTGCTACTTGTACTTTACTTGTCACTTCCATACTATACTTGCCATGCCATGCATCATACTATGACTGCTAGGTTGTTAGTTTACTTTTCTTTCAGTTTCCTTGCACAAGTCTTTCCAGACTTGCTGACATGTGCCCCTCTCTCTTTTGGGTGTCACATGTTAGACCCAGAGCCAGAGCTTTGTTGCAGGGATATGGTGTTGCTGATGCTGATGTTTGCTGTGGTGGTGAGTGGACACCAGGGGCCTGTCTTGAAGACCGCTCGTGTTCCCTTCTTTGTTTAGGTTTGCTGTTAGTTGTTGGTGCGTGGCACCTTTGTATGTATGTTATACTTTGTTGGCCATGATTTGGGCCTTAGACTCTTTTCCTTTTAGCCTGGTGGCTTTTCTGTGATATTGTAATTCATTCAATGGATATTCAGAGATTTCTCTTTTGTCTCTTTCCTTTATTATTATTGTTGTTTCGTTTCGCGTTGCAAGGACCTGACATATGATAATTTATACGCTTATCATACTTGGAGTTTCACAGCTTCAAGTCTGAGCGGACCTTCTCACGTCTCGCCTCCACATTTTTGGTAGGCGGGGCGTGACATCGGGTGACTCCTACTCAGTCGAGTAGGAGGCTACTTGCTGTTCGACTGAGCAGCATGAAGATTCTGTTTGCCCGAGCAGCCCGAGGCATTTCGTTTGAAGAGGGATACTGACACTCGGGCTGAGTAGCTATGCTACTCGACCGAGTCGACTCGACTCCACCCAACGACGATTTTAGGGCCTGTCAACCCGACCAAGCAGGACGAGCTGACAGTCGACTCGGGCCGAGTCAGCGCGGGGCCATGCGCGGAAATGAGTGGCCTGGATGTGTTTTTCCTATTGTTTTTTGGTTTCGATTTAAACCTAACTATTGTTTTAGAATAGGTCAAGCCTCCATTCGGATTATTGGAGTTTTGGATAGCCTCTTGCTACCCCATTGGAGATTGGAGAGAGCTTTAGGGTTTGTGTTTTTGAGAGAAATGTTTGGTTCTTCCTTCTCTTCTTCTTCCATTGATTTCTTCCTCTTGAGTGGATTCGTGAGGGCTTGTTCCATTTGACAAGTTATTACTTACACATGATGAAGCGAGTTTGTAACCCTAATTGTTTGGATCTCTCTACTAGTGGAATCGTCTCAGTTTGGACTGCTGGATGTAGTTTGTTTACAACCGAACCAGGGTAAATTCTCTTGTGTTTGCCATTGATTTATTTGTTGCTGCGATTAGTTTACTACTTTCTATTGCAAGGTCATTTGGGAATTTTGTTGGGTCATTGGGATTAGATTTTTGCTAGCTCTATATTCCTGATCAGTTTATTAGGGTTGGTTTCCGCATTGATCCCAAGCCGATTTGGATTTTACCCCCAACAAGTGGTATCGGAGCTTGTGGTTTTATTGCAAAGGAATTTAGTAGCGAAGAAAAGATGATGTCTTTGGCAACTTTGAACATTGAGAAGTTCACCGGTCGGAATGATTTTCAGATTTGGCAGACGAAGGTGAAGAATGTTCTTATGCAGACGGAGTGTTACCAGATCGTATTCGATGTCTCGAATATCGATAAGGAGGTGACTGCATCCGCTAGGGCGGAGATGGAGAGGAAGGCGTACAACACGATTCAGTTGTCGTTATCAGATAATGTTCTGAGGGAAGTCTTAGATGAGGCTACGACATCTGACATGTGGAAGAAGCTTGATGGACTATATATGAAGAAATCCTTCACGAGTCGCCTATATTTGCTTCAGCAGCTATATCTCTCAAGATGAAGTCTGGTTCAGTGATTCGGGATATAAATTGCATATTTTCCCCACCATTTCTGAGCATTTTATGTGTATATCATGTTAATTTTGGCTTGATACGGGCGTATTTGTGATATCGTGAATTATTAAAGCCTATTCCTATTTTATACATAAAATGTGATTTTTATGGACTAATTTTTGCTCCCCTTATTTTCCAGGTACTTCTGGAATTTTTCTGGATTTTCTGGAATTTTCCAGAATTTTTTGGAGCTAGGAGCTATTTTGGGGAATTTTTGAAGCCAAGGATGTTATTCTGTAATTTCTAAAAAAGAAAAAAATAATATATAAAAGCCTACGTTTGCGGGCCGGCCCGCTGGCTAAATATCCGCTGGGCCGCTGTGATGTTTAGAGGAAAAAAAGCTAAACGTAAGCTTTGCGGGGCCGGCCCGCTGCGCGCGTTGAGGCGGAAGCGGGGGCACGTGCCCCGCACGTGCCCCCGAGCGGGCTGTGTTTTTTTATTGCGAGCGGGCCCGTTTCCGTTTTTTGGCGAGCTGCGCGCGCTGCTCATTTTGTGCGGGTTGGGCGGCTTCTAACCCGACCCGCAGCCCCAATTTCGACCCAGATGCGAATTTTGTGGGTTATTTTCGCCTGTAGCGATGCACAGGGGGGCCAGCTTCGTTTTTTCGGCAGTGTTCTTGTTTTTTTGATTTTTTTAGGGCTTGAGAGAGCTTGGTGGCCATGGGGGGAAGATGATGAAGCTTGGAGCTTGGAGGAGTCATTTGGGAGTGGAAGAACTCATCTAGGAGTGACACTTGGGTGAAATCTCTCCATTCTCTTGTGTATTTTGATTTAGGTTTTTGTATTGTAATTGGATGATAGATTTTGAGTAAAAACTTCTCTTTTTTCATTATAAATGTCTAAATCTCTCTTGTGTGATTGTGTTTTGTGATTGTTGTTGTTGCTTGGGTTGTGATTTTATCTCTAGCACATTTTCACTTTCTAATTTGTGGATGAAGCTTTGAGTAGATTTATTTATTGGAACACTAAGGGGAAATCCAAAGAGAGGCTTATCCTAGTGGACCCTCTCTAATGTGCTTAATTGATTATTACTCATATGAGTTTCATTCATTACTTATTCCACCCCACACGTTCGATGAAATGCCGCATCCTCCGATTGATCGTCCCTTAGCCGGGAGATCAATTGAGTTATATTTGGGATGAATTCACACACCCACGGCTTCATTCACACCCACACCACATGAGTCCTCCTCGTTGCTTGCCTATTTGGCTCTCCACCCCTATTGCGTAGGTTAGAATTGTCGTTTCACCAAACATTTTTCCCTCTTTCATTCACGTTAGCGAGGTGGTTGTAACACACTTTATTTTTCTTTATCGATCAAACTTGTGAATGTAGAACGACTTGTCCCTGTGATCCGACCCAGTACTCACCGGTTATTTTTATTGCATTGACACTCCTACGCTTGGGAGTGGAAGGCGTGCTCCGTGCGCGTCCTTCCGTGTCACAACCAATTGGCGCTGTTGCCGGGGACAACGGTTTCTATTATTAGCATTTTTTGATTGATTTTGAAAGTTTTAGTGTGATACTACTATCTCTTAGTGTGAGTCTTTTTGATTCTTCATCTATCACTTATTGTTCATCCTTATTTATTTTACGCTTTTTGAGTCTTTTTGATTGTTTGTTTTTGTTTTTTTTTTCAAACATGGCAAGTACTTCAAACTCTCTTGGGTTTGACATGTAGGTGACCAAGTCCCTACCAAGATTCCTTGGTAAGGATGCGGAGAGCCATTATCTACATATTAAGAAGTTTGAGAGTGCTTGCAAGCTTCATTTTGATGGAAACACATGTGTAGAAAAGTTTTATCTTAAATTCTTTCCCTATTCTATGGATGGTAGTGCATTAAAATGGTTTAAAGTTTATCTCTCACATCTTATTCCATCTTGGCCTGTACTAAAGCAAAAGTTTTGTATGAAGTTTTTTCCATCTTACAGGACCAAAACATGGCAAGGAAGAATGGTGAACTTTGCTCAGAGCATCGGTGAGACATTTTTTCAGGCTTGGACATGCTTTTCAGAGTTAGTTGACGGTTGTCCACATCATGGATTTGACAGGGTGCGTCTTCTTGGATTCTTCTTGGAGGGTCTGCTTTCGGAGACGCATGATTTTGTGGATATGTTGGACAACGGCCACATTTTGGACATGGATGAGAATGCGGCTTGGCGTTATTTGGAGTCCTATAGGAGGAAGATCGCACATTGGTAGCGACTCCAAATGAGCCAAGCCATGATGTTTTGGTCCACCAAGCCCCGAATGAAGTTCTTTTGGATCTCACACCACCGGTAGTTGAAGAATTGAGTGCCTCATGCCAAGTAGTAGTGTAACGCCCCGCTTCCCAAAACACGACGGAAGCGAGAGCGTTACTAGGTCCGCTTGAACCGGAGCGGTGAAACTCAGGTTCATTAAGCGTATGTGGTAAAACGCAAGGGCAGGTCCTTTGCACACTTTTCAGAACAATCAGAATTATTCATACATTACAAGCCACATCCAGAATTATAAATGTTCGTACACGAAATACAACAACAAGCCACAGCTGGGCCAAAGTAAAAACGTACACTCAACAATAACTGAAAGCAAACTAAAGTAAAGCAGCAACGATAAAGTTCACTAGTTCTCCGCAGGGAGAGACTCGGCGTCTACAGTGAACTCCTGACTCTCCAAGTCAGGTGTCTCGTAAGGAACCTCCTGGTACTCAAGCTCGGGATTTGACATACATCCAAAAACATGAATGTATGTCAGCAAGGGTCTGCAAGTAGATGTTAGAACCCAAGGCAAGATATATACAAATTTATACTGAATTTAAGAGGCATTAATCATTTAAAAGAGACGGCGACAACAAGATTTAAACATGCTGAAATATAAAATGGAATAAAGTAAAAGACATCCTATCATGCAATTCTAAGCAGTTTAATAATTGGAGTAATCCTTTCTTTGGTTCGTTAGCATGGCAATTTAACAGAGATGACAATTCCAAGTTTGTAAGTTTCATGTTAGCATTTCACGTATGTTAGCATTTCATGTCTGTTAGCATTTCATGTCTAAAAAGGATTCACGCCTTTAGGTCGTGATGAGCGAGTCGTCCTTCTCACGGGGGTTTACCGTGATTAGCGCTAACCCACCGCCTATAGGTGGTGCCCTTGAAGAGAGTACTCTTTCATACGCCTAGTGGCCGCCCAATCCAACCCCACCCAAGATTTGTGCTGGAACACGAGCCAACCTAATTCACGAATTACAAGCACGAATTTGTCAACACAATAACATCACGAAAGTCACGATTTCGCCTTCGAGGCGCACGATCTCACGATGTCACATGCTAGTTAATTATTTCAAGGCATGCAGCAATTAAAATAATATGACCAGTTATCTTTAAACAACAATTTCTATGGTTACGAGAGTAACGAGCAACATTTACATACAAGAGATTAATTTAACATCCAACTTCGTAAATTCATTATAAATCGTATACTTGCCTAATTTCGGTGATTTTGGTGCCGTAGGGTTTGTCTCGACGGGTACTACGTGTCGGTACTTCCGGTTCTCTGTTTCGGTTAAAGAATTCACCGAATTAGATTTTTCGTGAATAAACATATTATCGTAATAATCTCAAAAATGAGTTCGTTTAATTATCGGGTTGTCCGGCTAGTGTGGCGTTTATACGGGGTTATACTAACATGGTGCGCCTTATTTTATACTGGGTTTTATTACACTAATCATCATCTACAAAGTTGATACATGCTGAAGTAATTATTAACATTAACAAGCTAATAATAATTTAACAATAACTTGAGCTAATCATATAGTTAGACATAGCATTAAATAATTCACACACTAATTTTTTTTGACCTAGGGGTAACAAGTTACATGTTAATATATGATAATATATAAGCCTATCTAACTCTCTCCCCTTCTCTCTTCATTTCTTTAAATAATTAACCCACATGCTGTCAACCACCCACCAATTTTTTTTATTCCTAAGGCTAACCCCTTTAACATTTATTTTCACTGTCACCCTTTATTCCTAAGGCCAACCTCTGTCACCAATTCTTTATTCATAAAACTCCCAACTCTCTCTTAGTCCCTCTGTCTACTTTATTTCTCATCTTCTGTCTCTTTGTTTTCGTTCTTTTTTTTGTGTGTTTATCTCATTTGCAGGCAACGAAAGACTCACGCAAAAATTGAAGGGAGGAGGGAGCATTCTCACCTACGCACGACGGAAGGACGGAGGGCCGAACGGCGGCGGCGCTCCTGGAGATCCGGCGGTCGGCGGCCGTAGCTGGGGCGGCGCGCGCGGGCTGACGGCGGCGCTGGCGGTTCGGGGCGGCGATCCATAGCGTGGGACGGCAGCGCGCTGGCGGGTTGAGGGTTAGGGGAGGTGGAGGCCTAGGGGAGAGGGTGGAGGAGGAAGCAGATTGAATGGAAGAGGATTTGGGTTTCCTTGTTTTTTTTCTTTTTGGATTCTGAAACCCCAAATTTCAGATCTGATTTTCTCCTCTTTCTGATTTAAATCTCAGTTTGTTTCAGATTTGATGAATTGTTTTGGGAATTGGGTTGATTGGCTTTGTTGTGGCTGATTTGTGTTTGGTGATTTGCTTTTGGGGAAAATAGGTTCTGCAGAAAGTTTAGCAGATTTTTGCTTTGATTTACAGGGGAGAAGACGTTTGGATTAATAGGATGATCAGGGACACACACTAACCAATTTGTCAAACTCGTTTTAATTCGATTAAGATGTGTGTTTAATGAGATCCGAAGACTAAAGGGAAAGGAGAGGCGTACAGCTTTTCTCAAACGAAAAAGAAAGCCAACTTTGACAAATTTTAGGAGGAATCTGATTTCCGAACGTGTAGGTTGTCGTTTTAGGTAGGGTTAAGTTAATCACGTAATTAAGTAAGTTTTAATAGTAAAGTAAAAAGTAATTTGTGAACGTAATTAAAGCAATTTAGTAATTTGTAATTAGTGAATTTAAGATGTAATTAACAAGGTAATTAGTGAAAGTAATTAGCAGGATAATTTATTTAAACTTGTTGGTAAATAATGATGACACGGTAAAACGAAAAATAGTGACGCGCTCGCGTCAACACATACGGACGAAAAGTTAACTGGATGACAAAAGTAAAATATTGGCGCGCACAATCGAAGACTCGTCTAAAAAAATACCGGTCGTTACAAGTAGTTGAGGAACCAAGTGTTGGCATGGAGGAGTTGGTTGAGCCGGTGGAGGAAATTGTCTTGTCGGCACCTACTATTTCTGTTGGGCCTTGTCAATTAGTCGTTGAGGAATTGGTTGTTGACATGTTTGAGATAGAGGAGTCGATTGCGCACACACTTGGGAGCGAAGTGGGCGAGGAGGATTGTTATTGTGTTGATGAGCCCAAAGAAAAGGCAAGCGAGGGTGAGTCTATACCACATGCTATCATGGATCCCGAGCTTCCCTCTCCTTCGGTAGTTTCTATGGAGATAGTGTAAGGATCCTGTCTATGGGGAAAACACTAGAAGGGGGGGTTGAATAGTGTTTTTGCAAATTTAATAGGAATTTACGCCAAATAAAATGCAATCCAACAAATAGTGCGGAATAGAAAACAACCCAAATAGAAACACATGCAAACACAGTTATGTTTCAATGGTTCGGATTACCCAAGTCAACTCCCGACTTGTTCCCGGTAATCCTACGTCCCTACCACCCGGATACCACCGGATACTCAAGTTAGAACCCTAACTTGAGGTTTCCTTAAAACCCACTTGTAGAAACCCTACAAGTGCAATCGAAGACAATCGATGTCCTTGACTCCCACAACCCAGGAGCAAGCAAAAAACCACTCTCACAACCGAGAGCACAATTCAAATAATGAAGTTATGAAATCTGAAAGGAACACTTACAATCAATCACCTATGCCTTGAAGTAGAACTTGAAGGAGAAGTGTGATGTGTGTTGAAGAACTCTCTTGGAAGAGAGGAGGAAAGCCCTTTCTCTTGACTGCACCAAATGCCTAGAGGATCAATCTTTGGTTCTAGGTTGGAGAGTAAGAGAATCAGATTTAGAAATGCTAAGGGCTTTGGATTTGAAAGCTTTGATCTTTGGAAATGAAAGCTTGAAGAATTTTGCAATGAATGAGTAACCTTCCAATGAAACAGTAGAAGCTCTATATATAGCTTTCTCAAATCCACAAAACAGTTTAGGCAAAAACCCAATCGAAATCCGTGAGAAAAATCTCAACGGATATAATCTGAACTCGCAACAGTCGACTGATGAACAAAACACAGTCGACTACCGCACAGTCAGCAAGGGTAGGTGAGAATTCATAACGGTAACTTACCACGTGGACAGTCGACTGATGAAGCCAAGACAGTCGTCTGTAAAACCAACAGGCGACTGTACATTCTTCGACAGGCGACTGGCCGAGAGAAGAGTAAGTTAGAAGAAGTACTGGAAATCTCACAAGATACAGGACAGACGACTGATGCACGGAACACAGTCGACTGTTAATCAGAACAGGCGACTGTATAACCTTAAACAGACGACTGTCACAGACAGGAGAAATTTCCAGAGAGCTAAGTCAAAGATTATACTTACAGACAGGCGACTGTTGCAGCATAGACAGTCGACTGATCTAATATACAGTCGACTGTATGTACAGCATAAGTCGACTGGCCGTAGAAATCGGATCAAACAGAGTTTGGGCAAGGAGAGACATGCGACTGATGAACCACTCACAGTCGACTGTCGCTAAGACAGGCACCTGATAAACGTTCAACAGTGGCCTGTGCGAGATAATCAGAGAGGACCCAAAAACTGCATTGTAATAGTCTATGCATAACAGGCGACTGTAGAACAAAACACAGTCGACTGTTTTTGAGATAGGCGACTGCAAACTGTTAAGCAGTCGGCTGTTATAAACAATCCTAACACAAACAAAAGAGAAATGGATTGCGATCAAAGGACGAAGGTCTAGAGATGTCCTATGACCGAAAGTAGATGTGTGTGAGTGCTCCATCATAGTTCTACTTCTAAGCTACATACTAGAAGAGATAAAAGAAAAATTACATTGACGAATAATCTCTTCTTTCCATCGTATGAGTTTGAAGTCTTTACGGAGCTTCAATCATCAATCTACGATCATCCAATTCATATCATTTGCCTTCAATGACGTTTGTGAGTCATCCATTGCTAGTTGATCTTCATAGTAAGCTTAGACAATGGATTAACTGCAAAATAGGGGATTAGTCACAAGTATTTATGTTTGCTCATCATTAACACCAAGTAGGGAGAAGTCCAATACTCAACATTCTCCCCCTTTTTGATGATGACAAACAAACAAAAACAAAAAGATAAATAGTTGTGCGTAATGAAAACTTACTCCCCCTACATAGATGCCAATCAAGTTAGTCAACAAATATTAGAGCATCTATATAGCAATTGAAGCAAATGAGTGAGATATGGATGAATTTAATTCAAGAAATCTAGGAAGTAAAATCCCTATTCATTGTAATCTTACTCCCCCTGAATATAAGGCATCGAAAATCTTAGATTCAATCGTTAGAACATACTTAGCACATCCATTATGAATCTTGTATGTTTATTTCTCTCCCCCTATGGCATTATCCAAAAAGGTGGGAGCAAATAACAACAACAATAATAGTGCTAAAATACGAACTAACAACAATCAAGGAGTATAAAGATATATCGAATCAAAAACTCATAAAATCTCATCATATACACGTGTGAGTAAAGGAATTGAAATCCAATATCAACATTTTAGATATTCGAAATGAAAGTAATTTTCACATATTCATCACATCAAGGAAATAGCATGAATTATCCAATATCAAATTCTTGTATTGTCTCAAAAACATAGCAAGAAGATTGAAACATTCATAGAGATAAAAATATCATATATCACACAGTCGTTAATCAATATAGCATAGTGTGATATAAAAGAGAGATGCAACAACATATATAATATAAAAACAGCTGAGTACATCAACGGATGGTCATCAACATGGCCATCCCAAAAAGATACATCATGAGCAACAAAAAAATAGCTACATCATGACAACATCAAAGACTGTATCAATACACATATATAAAAGTATCACATACATCAGCATCCATCATACAACGACAAAACATATATCATCACTCATAAATATCGATCTAAGGGTGAGTGTCTCCAGGGTCTGCGGACGAGGGGGCAGGCTCTGACTCAGCAGGAGTGTCCTCTGGAGAAGGATCAGATGGAGCAACAGAAGCAACAGCAGTAGCAGCATCCTGTGTAGAAGCAACACCAGGAGGCTCAACGACACCAGAAGGCTGAGGAGGCACATGGGTCTGAGGAAGATACTGTCTCAAATACTCAGGGAAGGGAATTCCCTGATGGAGGAGAGAGAGAGACAGCAGCCGGTAAATACCAGAGATCATCGACAAAATATTATCCTGAGATGGTGGAGCAGATGATGATGAAGGCAAATCGGCTGGAGGCACAGTGGATGAGGATGGAGCAGAAATAGTCTTCCTCTTCTTCGAGGCAGTCTGCAGAGCCGAAGAGGACTTCGACTTCGCAGAAGCATCGAGGAGAGGGCCAAAGGGCATGGGCTCATAATGGGTCAGGTCAATACCAAAGTGACGGAAGACACGAGTCAAAAGACCACCAAAGGGAATGTGAGACGAGGAGGACGTGAACTCAACCTTGTCCATCCTGTCAAGGAGGACACCGGCCCAGTTCACGGGCATGCCAGAGAGAATAGCATACATACACTTTAGTATATCCTGAGACGGCTGATCGGACGATCCATATCTCGGCAG